>JAPQRQ010000007.1:20578429-20588642 GCA_037367365.1 Apogon talboti
ATCTATCTATCTATCTATCTATCTATCTATCTATCTATCTATCTATCTATCTATCTATCTATCTATCTATCAAGCATTTGTTTGCAAACAAACACTATAATCCTATTTTTAGTCATGTTCTGGCTGCTTTTTGTCACACATCTATTTATTTATCTATTTATCTGACATGTCTTTGAAGTGTCTGCAGCTGATCTCCGTGCTCTTTGTCAAATCACTGCAAATCAAATTTAGATGTGAATAATTTTTTTCGTGCATCTGTTCGATATGATTTACAGGCGAAGTCAAACTAATGGACGATTATTTTTTCAGTCACTTTCTAACGCGGATGGATGTAACGCATTCATTTTAAACTGCCTTTTCTCCCTCATGATGTGCTTAATTAGTTGGGACACTTGGAATTAGTTATTATCATCAACAAGCCATAAATTACATAAACACATACATGTTTTCCAGCTTTTCATGTTTGACCTTGTTTCCAGAATCCCCCTGTGGTGGTGATGTAGACCTTTACTTAAGAGGGTTGATGAGCTCCGAGCCACAGAGAGATACAGACTGCACAGGTCGATCGTCATTCTCCACAGTTTATTAGTTACAGTGCTGATGAGATGAATACTGTCATGCCTTTCTTTCATATGGCTCCATACCAGCCCTTACAGTCTGTGTTGCTTTTAAAAATAAGCAAATGAGAAAGTCTAGACCTTTGTGGTGTTAAGTAGTCCCACGGTGATAGTAAAGTGACGTCTCACTGTGACTGTACTCTGACACGCTCTCTTGTTTTCACGGGCCTCTCAAGGAGCAATTGGGTTGCAACAAAAGGACAGAATCGGGAAAAAAAAACATGTTCTGTTCATCTTACAGACCGTTGTGTGAAGTCGACGTTTCCTGACAGTGATGATAAAATGCACTGACGTTAAAAAGTACAACTAACTCACCACTTTGCTTCGACCTTTATTATTGTTGTGATTTGTTTTCTACGCCTACCACAGTCACATGCACAATTACACTATTTTTTTCTTCTGTCCTGCTTTTATTGAAAAACTGGGCCTGGTTCACAAGTGTGATGTTGACGAGATCAAAGCCTCTAAAGACAAGGTTGGTTACTTATCCCATGTGGCTGATGATGAAATATGACAATTTGCTCTGGAAATGCCTACTTGCACTAACGTCACACCCTAGGGACCCTGACCATTCCTTCTACCCATGTCTTCTCATGTAGTCTCTTTCATGACCCCCCCCCCCCCCCCAACAGCACTATCAACTCCAACAGCAGATCACATACAGAAATTCTGTGTTCTCTCTCCAAGATTTCCTGAGTGTTGCCAAGAGCTGAAGGTATCAGTTTACACTGACTTGCAATTTAATTTCATCTTTCGAAATGTACAAGTTCTAACTTTACATTTGTCACTTGATTATTAAGCTAAATAATACTATGTTCAATTGACAAGCTGTTGTAGACCACGTCCACTGGTTCACGTGATGCATGAAAAGCATTCCCCTAGTGAGGATAGTCCATTTATATACAGTATGTACAATACTTAGAAGTGGAAATGTTGTCATTTACAGTACTGTCTTTGGCTCTCTGCATATCTCTCTGCAGTTCATTGGCCAGATGCTGAAAATGATGAGGTTCACTTTAAAAAGTATTAGTGCTGTTGATGACAGGAGGACAGTGCCAACAAATCAGTCTGCAAGATGAAGTAGTTTAAGACCTTGGCCATCTCATCTGTCCTCCCTGTCCTGTCATTACACAGCCCTGGCCTGATGTTTCACCACTTTTAAACAGCCACATTGGCCAGTCTGGGATCTGAGTCCTGCTCATAACGGTAGTGGTAGATCTCCATCTGGTCCCGGCATGCCTCTCTAATATTGTTGAGCCACCGTTTTATGCCTCCCCGGTTGAGATATAGCACCATTAAGAACACCACTCCGATCAGAGCCAGCACGATGCCAAGGAACACGTAAGAAACCGCCTCAAGGTTCTCGTTCATACAATCCACGTCCTCTCCACGGAGCTTCTCCACGTGTGTCCCTTTCTTGGCCTCCGGTTCGCTGCACATGAGACCCCCTGCATCCGGGCACTGGGAGGAGTTCTTCAACCAGTAGTAAAAAGCCTCCAGGTCACAAGTACAACGAAACGGGTTTAAGGAGAAGTACACGCGTAAATGTCGCTGCTGGTACAGATTTGAAACGTTTTCCCCCCCGATGATCTCTATAGAATTGTTTACCAGCACTAACGCATGCAGGCTGTAGATGTCGAACCTGGCCAAGGGTATGGAGTTCAGCCGGTTTCCTGCTAGTTCTAGTCTGTGCAAGTTGCCCAAACTTTGCGCACTGAGCGCACTGGAAAGTTGCGCCGTGGCCGGAGGCAAAATGGAATAGTTGAGGTAAAGAGAGCGCAGCTGTGGTAACCCGTGGAAAGCCCTGGCTGAGATAGACACCAATTGATTGTGACTCAGATCTAGCAAACGCAAACGAGGGAGCCCCAGGAATGCGTAAGGTTCAATAGTCTGTATCCCGTTATAGGACAGTGACAAAGTCGTCATTTCCAACTCCGTGCCGTTGTCCATGAACGCACCGCTCTGTAAAGTTGAGATGTTTCTTCCCTGGAGTACCAAGGTGGACGTCCACTCCGGTATGTCTCCAGGTACATCAGTGTCCTCCCCATCAAGGCAGGTCACCGTCCCCAACTCTCTGACACAGATGCAGGACGACGGACAGTCCCCATCCGTCCGGACAGGAGGAAACAGTAAACACACCACCGCTGCGTAATACAGATACCACTGATTCCAAATGGAAAAAAGACACTTAGAATTAACGGCTGTGCAAAATATCCGCATGTTCTCCCTCATTTTAGTCCCAGAGGAGGTGAAAGCCACTGTGACTCGCACAGAAGGTGACCGATCACAGTCTTTACGGACATATAAAGTCAAACGAGTCCGACCCCGGTTACTTTGACTCAACCAATATAAGCATCCATGGCCCTTCGGTGCTCTCAGCCTGGAGAAAAGACAGGCTTAGTGGTCTTTACGCATCGGAACGCTGGACTGGAGCCGGCTGTGAGTGTGCGAGGCTGCTGATCCGCGCTCCCCCGGAGGTATTTTTGATGCCTGTCACCGAGAGAGAGAGAGAGAGAGAGAGAGAGAGAGAGAGAGAGAGAGAGAGAGAGAGAGAGAGAGAGAGAGAGAGGTGCACACTGAAATACAATAGGCCACTATTCTAATTTACAGCTGATTTTATTATTGTAAACAGGAGGAGACTTCACGGCGCGGAGGTGTGCCATCTAATACCTAAAAGTTTTTTAAAAATATAATGTCTCCTTTACCGCATGTTGAAGTTCTTTCAGTGCCCGAAAACCTTCTGTTATTCTGCACTGGAAAAGAAATTTAAGATCAGAACAAAACCACAACGTCAAATGCAAAGGCTTCTTTGCATTTGAGTCTAAGATGGAATCAAATGAGAGTCATTTTTCAGGTCAAGGTTTTTAAGATAACACTAATCTACTTTTTTTTTTTAGAGACTATCTTAGTAATATCTTGTAATAAGATGAATTGGTAAACAAATGACAAAAGTGTTGGTTAGCTTAATGTCACTCAAGAATATCCTAATAGGTCATATTTGATGCTGCGGCAAAGCTGACAAGCAGCATTTTTTACTTACTTATTTACATGTATTGATAGGATTAGTGGTTCAAAAGTTATTAAACATTTTCCATCAGTAGATGGTTTTGGTCACTGGCAGCTGTTTAGGTCTTTGAAGGTTACAAGTTGTTAGTTTCCTTTCCAAGTCATATTTCACTATATGTTTGCTCCAGATTATCTGTTATAATTAGTGTGGGCAGTGGAAGCTTTTAATGGTACCTTAGTCGAAGCTTTCCAATCTCACTTTCTGAGGCTTGGTCACGCTTTTCTTGTCTACTTTATAGAACTGGCAAACAAATCAATAAGCTTGGATAAGCAAGTCAGTTCACACTCAGAGACTTGCTTTGGTGTGTAATATTAGTCAACAATGAGAGTGATCTGTCACTCTATCTGGGATTATGTCCCAAGTAGATATTAGTATGTGAGGACAGGTTTCTTATATTAACCATATTTTTTTTTAAGTATCACTGAAATAAAGTGGCTTTTGAAGCATTAGAGAAATATAAATAGTGTAAGGTGAGTTTTGGAAGGTGGAATTGTATATAGAGTTTGTTTTTTTAAGGAAAGTGTGGAGAAATAAATCTGACTTTGAGACAGAAAAAGTGCATGTTAAGCTCCTCAGAGTACAGGGTTTTCAAAAGTTGTTGTGAGCTGCAAAAGAAAAATACTGGGAGCATGGAAAGAAGAAAGCACAGGTGAAGAGGAGGGAAGAGAGAGAGGTAATAAATGAAACCAACAATATAACCAACAATAAACACAAGCTTATGAGTCGATAAGTTCAGCACCATGGACAGCTTCCAAGGGCTGACTCTGGCAGTAAGGTCTGAGAGCAAAAAGGAAAGTGACAAGGAGTAAAGAAATAAAGAGGTGGAAGACTTTGGTGACAAAGAGAACAGAGATATTGAGGACCTAAATGTAGAAAATAATAATAACAAAGAAACCAAATGCTTCTTAACAATATCCTCTCTGACACGTGGCCCTATTTTAATAGATACTGGATACAAGAATAACTCTCAGCTTGACTTGACCACAATGGCCCATCAACAAACCAAGATAAAGCCAGTGCTTTTAATGGGAACATCTGCATGAGAACAGTAGGCTGTCATTAGTCATCGAATATCCTTACTGACACCCAGGCACGGCCACAATGAGTCTTACAATAGGACTGTTCTTCTTTTTCACACTCTTTCTATGTGTGTGTGCTTACTGAGTGGGTGAGAGCACACATCTTGACAAAGAGCATTAGGCCACAGTGTCTGTGTCTCGTCCTGATAACATGACACAAGGAAAACAAAAACCACCTGCATTCTGCTCTGTATCTAGGTACCGTCCCTTGTAGTGTCATACTGCCTTACAATTACTTACTCTGTTATGAAGAGAAACAGAAAAATAGTCTTTGGCTCAGTAGTTAAGAATGTCAGACTGTCATTAAATATTGTTGAATAATATAGTACAGCAGTGAGTTAATGTAAATGAATGTACATATGGCCTGTATACGGTATATGGACACTAGGGGAGGCACAATCAATACCGTAATATATCATATCACTTTCTCTGTTGTTATAGTATCGATACACTGTCGCCAAAGATCAATATGTTTATCAAAACATGCAGGTTATATAAACAGAGTCCTCTGCCAATTTGACTCATCTATCACGACTTCTTGGAGGATGGCACACATGAAACTGGATGTTATAGTCTGTATGTGAGAATTAAAAACATACTAAGGTGAAACTCTATGTATTTTTTTTTACATTGTTTCATTTCCATTGTTTTATACTGTGCAACATACAGCATAAAGCAACAAATAAATATGTAATTTGTTCTTCAGTTACATAGATATTGTGATGAGCATTTTGAGATCATGTTATCACAAGCAACATATTGTGAGTTACTCTGTGATTCCCCCCTTGGTAGAAAAATTGCCCATATACGAATGTTAAACATATGGTTTCAAAGCAATAGGAAGTAATATTCTGCTGCAAGATATTAAATTGACATCTAGTGGTGAGGTTACAGATTACAATCAGTTGAATGTACCTCGCTTCTGATCAGGCAAGAGAATCTACAGGGATAAAAAAAAAAAAAAAGGTGAAAACTGTGACTGGTGTTTGAGTCAGAGTTTGGATTTGTTTGTTCTGAAATACTGCACTTGGTAGATTCATTGGAAATTGGGTGTATCCTGTCTGCAATAATGTAAATAATATATGAAGTGTCAGTCTAAGAATTGTCAGGTGATTATACACTAATTAATGTAACAGACCCCTCCCTAAACCCACCCCCCATAGTTACTGTTGCTATGCCTGACAAGTTTTTTTTTCCTTGCCATTATTCCAAAGCAAACAAACAATGGAACATCTCCTTAATAATAGTCATAAAACTGTAGAGAAAGGATAACTGAAAGGACAAGAAGAGCTATCTTCACAACACTCTATTAATTTTATTATTTTATCATTTTATTCATGATAAGTCGTGTATATATTCAGCCTCATTTGAGGCTGAATATATACTGTGCACCACATTAAAGTATTTTTCACTGTTGCTAACAAACGTGGACTAAGCCACCTAACTTTAGCTATTTTCTTACCTCAGTGAACCCAAAGGAGTTTCTATATTCACTGATGCTTATGAAAATAGCTCCAAAATGCATACTGACTCTTTTCTGTGTATGTTTCTCTAACATTTATTTATTATGAGACAAATATGATATTTTATCCTTTAGAATATCTGATCTGCTGTTTATCTGGTTGAACATTTAGTTACTATAATATCACAAAACTATTCAAAAATGTCCTTATAAGTTCTTAGACATCCTTAACCTGAATACACAACATATTATTTTAGTACATGTTTATGTCTTTGTGGTTACGTCTGCTCATGGTCAGTAACGAGCTTTAAAATTTTTAGTTATTGTGTATGTAATAAATAATGTAGTCACTAATGTTAAGCTACGGCTTTTAGCTTGTCTCCAATAGAACCGTCATGAATACATACAAATATTCATAAAGATATAAGTTAATGAATGACTGTGTAACATTAGTGTGTTCTTATAAGTGCTTTTAGGTGCATTCTATCACATTATAGGTTTAACTGGTGATTTAAAAAAAAAGTGGTGTACTGTTTGTAAGTGATAAACTAAAATTGTCTAATTACAGTTGTTTAAGTAGGATTGGACAAAAACTATTTTTGGGGGCTCTCAGGGAATGGTCAATTAGGGATACTACATTCCAGTCTGCAAACACATCCCCCTATATCATACAAACTCCATCTTGATGAAGATCTTGGGATTTAGTCACAACAGCACTCCTTCTGAGCCACTGATGTAAGTAGATCACATCACATAAGAGTGAGGGACGCGCAGGGGTATCTGCAGCTGATTGTAGTTTACTGTCATGCTCAAGAGCACTTCATCTGGAGTGGATGGAGAAGGTTGTGGAGATGAACGGGAAGACAGACTGAGAGACAAACCAGGTAAAGAATGATGGAAACAGAAAGTGGCCATGCTGCTGGCAGTCCTGATAAGCACCGAGGACCAAATTAAAGTCGGGTTGTTTTTCCTGTTAAAGCATATGGGGTAGTATTTCTTTCTCAAAACAAACAAGGACATCTGCTCAGCCACCCTCTTTTCCTCTGGACCCCTGCGCCTACTCCATGGGTGTCCGCTCTGTCTGCCAGTGCAGAAAGCTGATTTAGTGGTGGCTGCTATTCACAGACTGTGGCTGGAATATTGTTATGGCGCCCTCCTCATGGCCTTCAACTTAACACTGAACCTTGTAATTGATTTACCCAAGGCTGGCCATCTCTATCTCCTTAATGTGTGTTTGTGCATGTGTACGCGGATACTTGTGGGTAAGTGACCAGTAACCTTGGCAGTAAAGTTTTTCCTTTGTCTTCAAGTGTTATGTTGTGTCTCATGGCTCTGGTTCACATACTAAATTACCAGAGGAATTAATGGTTTCACCTGCACAGTGTAGAAGCTATATGTATGATTGTATCCAAATCTTAAATCCTTAATAAGATTTCGTATTCCACTCGCAGACTTTGGTTTCATCCTCATCCCTGCTGTGTCAGTCGTCATTCATTAACCTTGTCTCAACAGCCAACCTGATCCTTCCTTCATTCTCCCTCCAGCTGGCACATGATGGACACATGCAGGACTGACTCATAGCCAGATACTACCAGAGAAAAGGACACAAACATTAAGACTCCAGAGAGTCCTGCAGAGAAGGCAGGTATCACAATACACATAACACTTGCTAGGTGTAAGCCAAGTTCTCCCAACATGACTCGACACAATGTCTCAGCAGAGACATTATCTGCACCGTGATCATCTTGCTGGCACTATTTCACACAGAGATAACGCTGTGAGAGGGAGCAGAGAAGGAGTGTGGGGTATGTTACTGTAGCCCAGAGATTAGGCAGTATCATTTTAACAAAGCACGTATTTTTATTGACCTGCACTGCATCATATGCTGAATTCTATAGTGTTGGAGTGAACATTTGTAAGATTTTTGGGATTTAGCTGATCTTCAAACCCAAACTCAGAGTTAAAAAGTAGTGGGATACATGCATTTAAAATATGGGCTTAAAATCCAAAATATGGTCTGCTGTATTTAATCATGACATGCTTCAGTAGACGACTAAAAGGTGCAGTATGTGTTTTCTTGGAGTTGCATTCTATTTCTAAAATAATGGTAGCTCATGTGGCACATTGTTCCTGACAATATACTGTTAATACATGTAAAATTCTTCACATACCATACATGTCTTAAGTTTAAAGTCTGAATTATTCACTGTGAAATGTAAAAGGAGTCGATAATTTTCCACATGCCACAAATTTAAAACAAAGCCAAAATTATAAGCACCATTAGTAACTATGCAGACAGTGTAACCTAGATGTCTGTGCATGACATAGAGGATAGAATTAGGACAATTAAGTTGCAGAATCAATTGACCGCTAGCGCTGTCGCCTCACAGCAAGAGGGTCCTGGGTTCGATTACTAACTTGCCCATAGGTGTGAATGTAAGAGTGATTGGTTGTTTGTCTCTATGTGTCAGCCCTTCAATGAACCGCGACACGTCCAGGGTGGACCCCGCCTTCGCCCATAGGTAGCTGGTATAGGCTCCAGCACCCCTGCGACCCTCTGGAGGATAAAGCGGTTTAGAAGATGGATGGATGGTGTTATCTCTTTCACACACTAGAATGACTCTTTATGAAGATTAAGACAGAAGAAGATTAGCTTCAAGGTAACTCAATGCTCACACAAAGTTGAAACAAAAATGTTCTACTACAGAACCACAACTTCATATGGATATATTTTTATTGGGGTTTTTCCATGTGGTTTTCAGTCTAAATTGATTGTTTGTACAGTAATAATTATTCATCCTTTTTTACTACAATAAACATCAAACTGCTCCTGCATTTCCATATACACTGTTGCACATAAAGTTGGAATGAAATAATTTTACCTCTTCTCAAGAGATGATTGTGACAATGTGATTTATTCTTAACAGATATAGTGTTATTGGGACTCGTCGTTGGGTATGTAATCATTGCACCAGGTCAAAGGTGATTACTGATGTGTATAAATAGGAATAAAAAGAGGAACGTGTCTGAAAACAAAATTACAACTTTTTGGCATCAGTGTACTTAAAGCATAAATCTCTATGACATATATATTTAACATACATTCAAAGTGACTCTTGAGCTCTTGAATATGAGTATTTGAAATACTTGAAGTAATGGAACAGATTACATTCAAATTATTCTGTAACCATTAGTGAACTACATATCCTTATACCACTGTCTGCACATTTACTGAGTTAATATAGATGAGGATACAATACCTCATCTTGCATAATAATGAAGTGCAAATCCATACCATGCAATTTGTGTTTTGACAATATTAACCATTTTGTGTGCAAACTGAGGTGTTGTTTTAGACGAATCTTATATAATTACAGCCATTTGTCCTTCAGCATGCTTCATCTCCTCTCACACTCACCACATTTACAAAACCCTCTTGAAACGCTGACCTTTAAATAACAGGCTGGTCTCTTTAACTACGGTGTCAAGCTGCAGTCTCCTTCCCACATTTTGCTGTTTCACATCTTCACTGGATTTTGTCCTTCTTCCTACCTTTGATGGATTAACCATATTCATTTAAGTTTTTATGAAAAGAACTTAAAGATGAGGAGTAACTTTAATAAAAAAGTTAAAATGTCTTTCAATTTGCATGCAGGCTTAGAGGAGTACCACAAAGTTACTCAAGGATTTTTGGTGTAAATGCGCATTACTATGTATTGGCTAGAGGCACATACAGCTGTCTCTGTAGAACGGAGTCAGGGGACAGAATATGATGATCATGAATAATGGTTCTATCTGAGATTTACCTTCATCTTCATCCTTGTGCTGTGTTTGTTTGTTACTGTCCATCACTTAAAAAGGGAGAAGGGTGAGGAGTTGAAGGACTGTAGTGGTTATGAATGGCATGGCTTATACACACACATACACACACACACACACACACACACACACACACACACACACACACACACACACACACACACACACA
>JAPQRQ010000007.1:20588742-20605120 GCA_037367365.1 Apogon talboti
ACACACACACACACAAACACACACACACACACACACACACACACACACACACACACCTACACACTTACACACCTACACACACCCACCTACACCCTCACACACACACACACACACACACAGACACACTGTCTATTACTATCTATTTGACCCTCAAGGTTTTGCACTTCAGAGAGGATTGTAGGTGTGATGTGCTCATAGGCAGATGGAGATCAAGGTTCAGCTATCTGCCTTCCAGGGGAGGAAAAAAAAAAACTGCAAAACTTCTCAAAGTTGAAAAGACCAGTGGAGATAGTAACACATCAACCCCTCCGCTCTTTTTTTTATCTCCCCTCCTTCCCTGCCATCCTCTATCTGTCCTGTCCACCTGTCTTTCAATCTGTCCATGTGTCTGTCTGCAGAGCTGCACCTTAAACAGTACTCCACCACCAGATGAATAAGAGATGAGGAGATGAGGGAGGAGAGGAGACGAGAGAGGTGAGGGAGAAGTGAAGAAGTGTAGCGGTTGGTTCAGTGGAGTCCGGTCGGTGCCTTGTGGGGAAGCGGGTGTAAATGGATCTTGAGTAGCTGGTGTCACCTGTCCCAGGACCATTAATTAGTCATTTAGAGTTGTAATGGAGTGAACCGTGGCCAGACAGACACAAGCAGCACAGCCAGCGAAACAAAGTAAGTCACTCAGTCAGAGGAGTTTGCTGTGGACGCTGGTCAGTGTGAGCGCAAAGTGCATCAGCGCAATCTCACAACAAATACACCGATAGTCATACAAGATGACACACACACACACACACACACACACACACTCAGGTATGTTTTGCATAGATTTTGTTGGATGGTTAAATTTCTAGAGACTTACAGGCTCATTAGTTTGTTTATAATGAGCATCTGCAAAGGATGTAAACACACCAGATAATACCAAGACAGCTAATTTATCAGCGGTCTCTAGATAGATAGAAATAATTAAAAGTAACAACATACAGTACATCTCACATTTACAAGTACAGTAAGAAGTGCCTTTTCAATATAAAAGTAATTATCCTAAAGTGCTGTCTGCATTTCCCAAACCACTGAAAGACTGGATACAGACTGTTCTAATGACTGGATGACAAGTTATCACGAGGAACTGGAAGAAATATGGAGAGCATCCGTTCCAGTAGTGGATGATGGAAGTGGGAAAAGTATGTCATATAGGACGTAGGACAAGACAGAAATGGAGTAAATACTTGGACTCTTTAGATTTCATAGACTAAAGACCAAGAGGATGCACACTGAAAATATGATGATCCCATGCTTTATGTATATATGTATGAATACTATGATTAGGCACCTCTGTGTAGATATTTATGTATGTCTATATTATATACAGTACATAGGTACTCAAAGTGGGTGTGAGTGGGATAAAAAGCCACTATATTGATAGGAAGACCCCCTTCATGTTATGGGTGGGTGGGTAATTTACCACTGCTCTAATATTAATATTAAATGTGTGATGATGTGATAGATTTGGAAAAAGAAAATGTAAAAAATGCAAGTAAACAAATAAATAAATGCATAATAGTAATTATCCAACAATCTAAATAAATAATACATGTAATATTCCATTCACTGTTACGTACCCACTGAATTTCCTGCCTGTAACGAAGAATTAATATTCCATTTCAAGGTTTCTGTCAGTTTCTAAAGTCGACCTGCGAATTCATCACCACTGACTCCTTCCTGGAAATGTGCTTCCATGTCACGTATCCCATTGACAGACTGATTTAATTTGCAAGTGCAATGGTAATCCATGGTCATCGAACTCTTCAGATTTGGAGTCTGAGAGCAACCTGATCTGGAAATCAATAGTTCAGTGCTGGAGATCATATTCACACAGTTTCTTCTGTAAATAGATATGACGCTGGTGAAACGCGGACTGGTAATTTTTGGCCCATAGATTCCATTGAACGGCGTCTTCCTCAATGGGTTTTGTTACGCTGAGACATCAGTAAGTTCTGGTGTAAGAACACTGATTTTCTGGCGATCGTGTAACAATTGATGTAGATACTTGACCTGCTGAAAGGTTATTAATATTGAATTACAAATTGTATGCTGTAAGAGTCCTTGTAGTTCATTGTGTGTCGTTTGGTCCGGAGTATTATACATATCTCACCTTACTAATACCTCCAGCACTTCACACGTTGTTTACTCATTCTTATTCTTTAAGCTTACAGGTTATGACCCATACATCGATGTTCAGTAGTGAGAAATGTCAGTTTTTTTAACCCTCAAATGCCCTCATTAATAAATACATGCAGTGTTGCGTAATAATGACTGATCACACTGTTGGATTGATTTACATCTCTTAAGTCCATAATAATCATTGTGTTACTATCACATAACAAACGATATGGATACTTGGCTTGGTAGCTGGCTATTTAGATTGAATTACAAAACAGTTGATATCTGATGTTCAGGTGACTGCTGTTTGTCCTTCGTCTGTCTTTGACTGGCTGATACCTAGGCCCCCATGGCGGTTAAGACACTCATGCTGAAGGGTGAAGTGTATCAGTGACACCTTGGAAATTGAACCAGCTGCCTGAGTCGAGGCAAGGCACTGGCCCGCAGCCAGTGCTGTTAGAAGGGGTTAATCAGTCTCAGTGGTAGGTGATCCTGCTCAGTTCCACTACGCTGATAAAATGTAGAGGAAAAAGAAGATTTAGTTCAATTTGTCTATATTCTAATTACACAGTAAATTATTCATAGTACCCCGTTACAGTTGCACAATGGTTAAAAGTGAATCTATTTACTCTAGTTCTGTACATACAGTATATAAAAATCTGAGGGACTTCAACTTGAATGTTTTCTTTTTATGCTGCAAAAAGCATAGTACTAATATATAATAATAGTGTGGTATGTATGTTTTATACTCTTTGTATCTGCTACTTTATACATAAATATGACAAAAGAATTAATTGTTGAAAAATCTATAACTTAAAGAAGGAAGAGTGGACATATTGTACCCCTTTTTAACAACATAGAACTTCATGTGACTGTTATTCAGATTTGGATTAAAATAGCTCACAAACACCTTATATCAGCAGTTAACAACTGGTTTTCCATCCTGTTCCAGACTATTTCAGTGTCTGCTGCTTAAATGCAAATAAGCTGCTGCCTATGAGCCTTTTCTTTCTGTGACTTGGATGCCATTGTGTGAACCCCACCAGGGATTCAGGAAGTTTATGGTGGTCCTGCTGGGTCCTGGAGGACTGACTGAAGGCAGTGACTGTCCTGTTATCTGAAAAGGGACAGTGTGTATTTCACTGTGGAGTGACAGTTTTGGTATCTGAGCATATACTCTAGAGCCTTCAGACCAGTTTTATGATGCAAAAAGAGATAAAAACCTTATTTTTCACAATATGTCCTCTGGAAAAAAAAACAGCTCCAACTTAAGATATGACTTTTACATGGTGGATACACACCAATGCATTAGTAGTAAATAGACATTTGCACATTTCCTGAAGGAAATGTGATCCGTGTGCCTCTTGCCGGGTTCATAGACTTGTGGCTAGATGCGCTGTAAATGCAAAAAATAGGAGTGGTTATAAAGAACTACATTTATTTTTTCTGAAAGTCATGTTGTTCCACATTGCATTTATATGTACAAGTTATTTATGACAAAAAATGTTTGCAAAACTGCGCAACAACGCAACAGGGAAGAGAAAAAAAACATCAATCAGTTGAATTATTGACAGTTTTTCAAAAACCAAAAACTACAACACATCATCATTTAACCCATAATGACCCAAAATGGATTGAATGATGTACTTAGACCAGCAGAAGATGACAAGATTAACAGCAGAATTTGTCATTTGAATGAACAGGTTTGAAAAGGTTAATGTAATGTGTTACATTTGTCACAAAAACAGAACTCGTGGATGGAGGACTGCACAAAAACCACGAAAAGGGGTCAAACCAATAAAGGGTCCTTTTAGGGGGGTTCTAAAAGGAGACTGAAAATACAATTTACAATCACCCACTGAGTCTATCACAAAGATAATATGTAAAGGGCCCATTAACGGTCTGATAACATAACTCTAATAGCTCTAATGAAATATTACTATATGGAAGGATGCTTCTTAATATGTGGCTTTGTTGATCAATGAAGAGATGACACATAGTTAATGCGGAATATACATTTACTAATACCAGCTTGGGTCCACAACAGCATGTGATCAAATAAACAAAGAACTTCTTCAGCTGATCATTATTATAGGAGACACATAGGTTAATAACTGTATCTGGATTCTGTAAAGAAGTAAGCCTGGGATAGAGTACACAACTACAACTCAAATCAGACATCCCATGCAAGGCAAGCGACCAACCTACATCATATCAGACCCACCATGTAAAAGATATGCTTCCAACAATTACTTACAGGGATCATTAAAAGGTTTTAGTGACAGTTTTTAGACAGGGATTTTGTATTGCTGTATTTGTACTGTACTTCTTCGTATGACATGGCCACAGGGTGTCAGCAGAAAGGTCCGTTTCAGGTGATGCAATAGTGTGAGTAGCCCTCAACAGGTACTTGATGCCTGGTTTAAGTTCAGGATTAGGGTCAGAGCTAACACGGTCTCAGGGTGAAGGTGAGGATATTGGTTAGAGTTTCCGTGGGTCATCAGATAATCAAGTGACATGATGTTGAACCAGTCAGTTAAACAACAGGAGTGGGGCGTACAAATATAACAGAAGCTTTAGGAAAAACTGCACTTGGCCAGACTTCACATGTCTCTGCCAACCTTGGTGCTGTCAGACTGTCCTGAAGGGCCAAAGTAAGAGGCGATATTTATGTTTGTTGTGGCCAAGCAATCAGACTAGCACCACCCATTCATCAGGAACCAGACTGCTCATAATTTCTACCCACAGTCAGGATGAAATTTCCGCACCACACATCTGCGGCTCTGTCTCATAGTGGGACGCTATGGAGATGGACGACCGGTTGAGTCTAGGGCTCTTGGTCCTCATCTGTTCAATAATTAAAGTGTTCAGGGCTGATGACAGATATGTGATGTGAGACCTCCCATATGCATAGTGAAAGGAAAGAGTAAAGTTTGTAGCTTTGGGATAATTAACATACAGAGGTTATTAGAATAGATTTCACTTTTGGAAAGAGGAGCTGCGGGCAAACATGGATACTCACAGTGATTTCTGGTGTTTACACGGAACTTAGAAGGAATAATTACAATGTCGTCAGTGAGGCGGTTGTGAGACTACTTATCAGCAGTGGGACCTGAAAGCATTATCCCCGCCGTCCTTGAATAAGACACCAAATCCTCACCTGCTCTGCAGCTGATCCTGCTGCTCTTCTTGTGAATAGCGAAAGTGAAAAGGAAATTTCCCTACGGAGAGCAATAAAGGATCACATTACATTAACGGGAGGGATAACTGATGAAGGAGAAGCATGAGCAGTCAAAGGAGTAAATGTCTTCATCATCCATCCAAGGTGCTGAAAATACCCATGCCATTATGGCTGAGAACAGAGTGGGACATTTGCGCAGACAAAAAGGAGGCGTGGATAGATGGAGAAGAAGGAGAGCGAGATTATCTTACATTTATTATGGTGGAGCAAATTAAAAAGGGGAGGTCATTATTTTTATCTTGTGAGGAGAGAGTGAGGGACAGACCTATTCTTAGCTTTTAACCCACCCCAAAAGATGGATCTGCAGTTGAATGTGAGCCTGTTTTAGAACTGAAGCTGCTATGTAACTGCTTCATCACACACAAACAAAAGAAGGAGAAGAAATTTACAACAGTAGCTTTCCCCTGAAACCGTCTCCTACTTTCTATATTATTATGGCTCTGTCAGATTAATACAGTTTTATGGCAGCTATGAAAAGAAAGAAAAAAAAGAGTCACAGACCTTTTATTCTCCTGGTAACATATTTAGTACCCCAGGCAGCGGGCAGAGGGGAATGCTGACGCCACAGAATGTAAACTAAGTAAATAAATAACTTTCCCCAAGGGCGACTTTCTCCTCAATATTTTTTATTTGCTTTTTGAGTTTGGAAGTGTGTCACCTGGGTTATTGTTCCCTGGAGTGGGATGAATAATGCCGGCAATATTCAGCTTTCATATCAGAGAATATTATAACAAGAGAGCAGGCACTAATCAGGCAGCAGAACACATTCCTCCACAGTTTGTCAGCAACAACTCCTCTCATTACAAAGGATAATGTGATGACACTGAAACTAATAAGCTAAATAAAAATATCCACTTATGTAAGTATCTGCTTACAAGACAGCATTAGAATAATGAGAAGAACCAGCTGACAAAGTTGGGAAGATGTAATTTTTTAATTAAATAAGTCTACTGTGAAGATTTAGGGGAGTTTAGAAGGGTCCAATTTCATAAATAGAGAAGAATATTCAGAATTATGTTATTATGAGTCACATTAAAATTATAGCATTTTGTTTCTTTTCCCTTAGAATGACTGGTTTACTTCTGTAGGGAGCATTGTGTCCATCATGTTTCAAGAGCTCCAAATGGACTTCTTCTTCTTCTTCTTCTTTCTATTTTTATTACCCCTCGGCCGAAGGGTATTGTAATCATTTGGTCATCTGTCTATCTGTCTGTCCGTCTGTCTGTCCATTCAATGACGTAACAACATTATCTGAAGAATGCATTGAGATATCGGCACCAAATTTATAGGGAGGTGGACTCTGTGTGTGTGTGTGTATGTTTGTGTGTGTGTGTGTGTGTGTGTCTCGGGCATCCCACAAAATCCAGAAGGAGCTGACTGCTCCAGTTTATCATACTGATGTATTTTTGGTCGAGGAAGAGATTAGCAAAAACAGCAAGTTAATAGGACCAATATTTTTGGAGATATTTAGTAATTGTGGAATAGAATAGCCTTACAAATGCCCAGAATTACAGAATCATAGAATCATAGGATTGAAGTGGGTTACATAGCAACAGATAAACAATAGGGGCACGTTGCCATGGTGTCAGATGTCATGTGCAGAAACAGACATGCCAGCTGAGAAGTTATTCAACTGAAAATCCCAGTGGAATTCACCAAGAAAGTAAAGGAATGAACTAGGAACTCAGAGGTAAGTTTATTACACCAATATTTACACCACATCCAGAACCCGTGGTTCCCCACGGTTCAACTTACTGGTATACATTAACCTGCGTGTGGGTTGTGGTGGGCCGGTCTGAAGAATGCACTGACATATCTGCACCAATTTTATACTGTGGATGTATCTTGGCATGGAGCATAAAACTATTGAAAATAGCCCCACTCTGGCCGAGGGGTCTTAGTGCGCAAGACGTTATGTTATAGCAGGTGGCATTCAGCATCAAAGTATCATCTAAGTCATCCACTATGTTTGACTGTGAACCAGAGTTAATATTTTTTAAAAAAACAAAAAACAAAAAAAACATACTCTATAGCCTGACAACAGTGAATGACATTACCAGTGTCAAAGTAAGCTGCAGAAGGAGAAAACTGGGACTTTCTCTTTAATTGCCTCTTAGACTTTAGAATATTTTGCAGCAGATGCATCTCTGTTTTCCAGTCTGTTCATTTTAATTTGCTGCGATCACAAACTGAGGTTATCCTCCTGAAATATTTGGTGAGCATTTCATCAACAACATCTTCTTATTTACTGCTCTGCTGCTTTTTTGTGTCCAGATTCTGATGAGGATGACACTGCTATATTCTACTGATGCAGTGTATTCACTGGAAATGACTTTATAGCCAAGGGGCAAGGACCTCGGCACCAATTATATAAGCTATGTTTATATACAGTATGTTGCTTGGTTGAATTTTTCCTCTTGATAATGATTTAGATTTCACATCAAATAGAAGGGTTTGATGTCAGTTGTGTCTGGCTCTGACTGACTGGTCTGTATGACCACCTGCTTGCCTCAGTTTCAGTTTATTAAATAAAAAGCATTTTCATTTTGTTGCTCAGTTCTACATGTGAGTAATAGGTTTTACCAACAAGACTGAAAAACTACTTACGTACACAGTGCTTATGAAGTTTAGTGTTTTAGGAGGTCAAGAATCTAGCACTTTACCTCAACCTTAACCCCTTCTGCCACTTTTGTCCAAATATGGTCACTTCCGGCTGACTTCTGATGGCCATTGAATTAACCTCGTGAGCCATAATACTTCAAATAATTCTACATTAAATATTAAATGTTACCACAGCCATAAATGTCACCATTTGTGTTTTGTCTATATGGTGTTTTTATCATTTAAACATATAAACTAGTGTCAGAAACATCAGACTTTGCTTTCCAGACTCCAAAGCTAAGAAAACAGAATTGCCTATTAAACACTAACCTTGTAGCGTTAAAGCTGCTTAGTCATAGACGTGTTACCGTGCTCCAGCAAGGTGAACACAGTTTTAGAAGAGTGATTGCCAGTGGGTCTGCCTGCCCAGCTGACCCTCACCTTGTCCAGCAGTGTACGCACCTCTCATGCACACATGCCAAATTTAGTAAGTCCCACTCTGCAGCTGAAATTACATCAGCCCCTAAACGCATAGATTGTGGGTAACATTCTTCCCACAAGTCCTTTCCTCTCTCCTTCTAATTATTTGCATGTTTAAAGTGTGACCTGCACGTGTAAACACAAAAGTAATAACGGTTTCTATTTTTGCCTCAACACAAAAATCAAGTCTTTCCAAACCGTCATCGTTTTTAAATGCCTCGTTGTAGTTAACATTCAGTCCCCAAAGACTATGATTTACTGTCAGCTATTTCCATAATAGTCAGTAATAACCTTGTCTGTGTGAGACAGCGATGGGGATTTTATTTTTACATGAGCACCAGCCATATTACCATCATCCGCATCATGTATCAGATGTCCTCCGCTGCAGAGAGAGGGGGATGAAAGACAGAGCATCGGAGGAGATGGCTAAAGGAACAAATCCACTTAAAGAGTAAGATGCGGACACCGAAGAGCTCGTGGGGGTTGGTGATCTCAGAATGAGGAGTAAGGGGCTCATGTGACTATCAGGAGACCACAAGAGGAGTATTCTATCCAATAAGGTTGAACATGAGACCCTTCATAGGGGTCAACATGGGGAATCAAAGTCCAGGCTGATGAACAAGTGGTGAAAGATAGGCCTTTGGGGTTATTATGGGTTCAAAAGAATATTTTAACATTAAAATATCTAATATCTAAATGTTTTATAGTTTGTTGACTTGATGACCCATTTCCAACAAAAAGAATAGAATAATGAAATTACATAATATGGTCAAAATACATCACTAAGTGAAATCTGGATACGACTTTAATACAGTACATCAACATGATCAACATGAGTCATGTCAGATTTCCATCAGTAACTGTGGGGAAATCAGCTCTCAAGATGCCATGCTACTTGATAATGTCACCAAACTACTTCTTTTGTTGTTGTTTTAATTGAAAGGCACCTTGTATATGTACTGAGGCTGAAATATGATCAATACCTAAAGCGTGGGCTTTGGATTATGTGTGTACTTCACAGGCATGGACGTACTGATCAGACATGCTCTATATCAAAGGTAATGCACTATAAGCTGCAGAAGAGGAGGGTAACTAAGTGAAAATATTTCATCATATCATGCACAGCAAATGTAGCAAGATGAAAATGACGTTAAAGATGCAATAAGACAAACTGACAAACTGACAAGATAGGAAGATGGGAGTCCAGAGTCTTTTCTTTTTTACTCTATTGTATTATATACTACTTGAATAATGAATATGTATACTTTTTCCAGCTCTCCCCCACTGGAATAAAATAGCTCAGTCACTCTGGCTGCAGGTGGAAGGTATGACAGCACCTTGCAGATGAATGAATGTATGTCAGTAAAAGCTAATCAAAGTAATAATACAATAACATCATATACTCGAATAATAATCATCACAAACTTAAAAATGACAGAAACCAGCTCATTCAGATCTATGCAGCTGCTCTGATATGTGACAGTTGACAGTATTAATAATGGTTCATTACCTCTCGACATCCTTTATAAAAGGAAACAGTTTGTTCCTGTCATTACAGTACAAACACTGCAAATTAAATGTTCGTGCCTAACTTTGTTCCTCTTTTTTATGTGTTGTAAGAGGTGCATGTGCTGCCAGATCTTGCAAAAGTGTGTTGCTTAAACAGAGACACGTCTTGAGCAAAGACTTGTCTGTCTGAAAAGTCTCATTTTAATCTTAGAATGTTCAGAGGATATGTGGCTTGTTAAAATATGCCCAATATTTACTGTGGTGACTATGGGACCAAAAAAGACCCCCAAAGGTAAAGTTGTTTTAGCCTTTTGAAATATGTGAATCTTATATGTGTTTAATCTGACTTATTTCAATGAATGAGGCTGCTTTTACTGCATTTTAGTTACACTACACATCTTCAGCACCATAACTGTAACATTATGTCACTCATTTTCTATAAACATGCTGGTGAATGTTGTCTGATTCATGATGATTTTGGTAATTTTACTAGAATAACCTAATGATAAAATGTGCTTGAAATATGTTACAGGTTTAGGATTTACAGTCAGCACATTGGTCTCTATTTTTACTTCACCGTTGCAGCCACGCCTTCAGGCTGAAGGTCAGAGGTCATTGTTATGGTTACAACTGTGCATAATTCATGCAAGGCTGCTTGTGGAGCTGGTGATCAGCAGCTTGAGGCAGGCCAACTCAGCCACTAGTAACTCTGTAGGTCTGTGTTACAGATATTGACGCAGGCCTTGTTACAGAATACACACGCGACAGCTTTTTGTTTGCGGTCTGGCCAATTTTGATTGCATTATGTATAGCAAGACACCTGATAAGCCCAAGATCACAGCCACTGGAAATGGCCTCAAATGGCAGTGGACACTCCAAAGAGAAACTTGTGATCTGATACCAGAGTGCTGAGGAGATGTTGTCGACTCATTCGTGTTGTTAGTCTTTCTGTCCTCTGCTCATTTTGTCTTCAGCTTCTCATTTTTCTCCTGTGTTGACGGTAGCAGTCCCTGCTTTGCAGTATTTACTTTATGATTCCTGAACATGAACTCGCATTTGCTTGAGTTCCAGACTGGAAACAGACACATGCATATCTTAACTTATAGGGGAGCAAAACAAATAAATAGAATAAATCTGAAAACATGAGGATGTTGAAATGTATAGACTTTTACAAAGCCTCGTGTGTTTACATAAATAGAGTAATCCGAGCTTGACCACACCAATTCTCAGACAATGGGTATACTTATCCTTTTCAGATTATCATCTTTCATCTGTCATTCAAACATATAATATGTAGTATTTCTGGGGTTACTATATCTATAAAAAAACACTATGTACTGTATATCTGTGTATTTTAAACATTACTTATTCTGTACTGTACTATGGTATATATGAGCGATGCTACCTTTAGTTACATTGGGATTTTATAAGTTTTGTTTTTAAGATGTGGCATACATTAACATATTCTTAGTAACCCTGTATTCTGCTTTTTAATAAGTAAAAGTTTATTACTATTGGAGTTACTCCTTAGAATGGACTGTAGTACTATAGGTTTTTGGATATTTTTTATTTTTCTAAAGGCACCTTAATTGAATTATATGCATTAAAAGTAAGTATTTATCCTTTTCATATTATCATCTTTCATCTGTCATTCAAAGATATAGTATGTAGTATTTCTGGGATTACTATAACTATTAAAAAACACTTTATGTATATCTGTATTTTAAACATTACTTATTCTGTACTGTGTATATGAGCACTGTTATCTTTGGTGACATTTGGATTTTATAAGCTTTGTTTTTAAGACATGGCATACATACATCAACTAATTTAACCCTATATTCTGCTTTTTAATAAGTAAAAGTTTATTATCGTTGGACTTTTCTTATTTTCTTATCTTACACATTTGAATGTGTAAGATAAGAATAAGAAGATATAGGTTTTTGGATATTTTCCATTTTTTTAATACCACCTAAATTTAATTATATGCATCAAAAGTAAGTCATAGGTCATATGGTATATGACAAAATGTAAAAATGCTCCAGCAAATACTAAAACATCTGAATGGTCCGGGTTTCAGTTTTTTTGAGTGTCAGAGTACATATTTATCAGTAATATTGCTTGTTCGTGTGAAGGTCAACCGTGTAGATAATCTCCTCTTTGTTACTGTATTTAGTCTTCGCTGAGACAGGCATGCAGGGAGAAAACCAAGGTTGAACCAGATTAAGATACTGTTAGATTATTCTGGCTCTAAATTGAGCTGAGTCTAGTTTAAGCATGTATTTCATTCATGGACCTGCAGCCGCGCCCCCCTCCTCATTCATTTCCGTAATCAGTAAGAGCATGCCCTGTGGTACCTTTAGGATTTTACTTTAACAGCTCCTCAGCTGATTTTACCAGATGCCTCTCCAGCTGCCCTATTTCAGTTTTGACCTTGACTTTCTATGGAATGTATCCCCTTCTGTCAGATTGGCCACCCTCCAGATACTGATGATGTTAAACTGGTACATGCTTCAGGAGTTCCAGCTGTGATCGAAATTTTATTGTGTTTGCTCAACAGGGGCTTTGCTCATCTCTGGAACCAGTGATCCTCAACAGCAGAA
The DNA here is from genome assembly GCA_037367365.1 of Apogon talboti. Classification (NCBI taxonomy): domain Eukaryota; kingdom Metazoa; phylum Chordata; class Actinopteri; order Kurtiformes; family Apogonidae; genus Apogon; species Apogon talboti. The sequence goes on from JAPQRQ010000007.1 coordinate 20,601,328, forward strand.
CCCACAGCGATCTTGACCCCTAATTTTGCAGCAGTTTATGTGGCATAAAAGCCTTTAATTCGAATTTACTGCTTATAGATTCAAGTAGGTACCAGTGGAAAGGAAAACAAATCTTTAACACTTACGATGCTTTGATAGGACATATAAAAACTTGAAGGTTGGGTATAGAGGTCTCTGAGGACACAGGATGGGTATTCAAGGTTCAAGAATCAGAACCACATCTTGCTTTACAGCCATCCAAGCATGAAATTGAATTTGTCAGTGGATGACTGCTGCCACCTAAAGGCTAGGAAGTTGCTCATATGGATGAGCACTGAGGAAATTAACAGATTGTATGTGATTGCTCACTTCTTTCTACTATGTAAACTGTGTACAGTAACTTATGAACTACAAAATAAAAAAATAATAATAAAAATCCATAGTCACGACAAATAGAATTACCTGAATTCTATTTAGGGACGTACATGTAACCTGGAAGTACCTGGTGGATAAGTTGCCTCACACTGTGAGACATTCACTGAAGCATGAAATTGAAATTATTGATGGATCCATTCTGACACCAAAAGGTCAGACAGCTACAATAAACTGTATGTATACATGTGGCCATTTGGTAGCTGCAGATATGTGCTTATTTCAGCAATTTCTTAACAAATACACGAAAACATAATTGAAGAGAAAAAAGAAAGGGTCCACACTGAGGAATTTCCATAGATTTTATTCAGTAGAAAACTGCTTACATATTGAAAAAAATACATGATTCTTATGGATGTGTAGTTCTACCCACGAAGACACTCCTCCATGGCTTGCAGCTCTTGTACTTCAAGGCAGTGAGGGCCACAGTGAAGGCAGAGGAGCCGCCTGACCTTGGGGATGACAGAGAGGGCCGCGCCTCTGGCACCGCTGGCAAAAGCAAAATGACCCGTCAAAGCCTTTGGAATCAAGTAGGGCTGTTCATCTTAATGAACTTAATGTCTCAAATTTAACAGCATGGGCTTTATATTTAGACTGTGGCATGATAAAAACCCCAACGTTTCCTGAAATATTTTTGCAGTCTAAGCTTCACTCTCTGTGAAATTTGCTTACCCGTTAAAGTGTAGCTGAGCTAATTTGAAGAGCTGTCGACCCATTTCAATACTGTCTTCTCCGTACTGAGAACCAACAGCAGCAGCACTGCACTCCAAATGGGAGGCTGCATTCCTCCAGTCACCTACAGAAACAGCAGAGAGTAAAGCAGGGGAAGGACTCTACATTAATTAATTTAACACTTCTGGTTGTCATTCTATTCTTTTTTTTTTTTTTTTTTTACTTTATTTACAGATGTGAGGTCAAACATGACACTATGAATCATTTCTGAATTTCACAGTATGTGAAAAAATCAACACTGTGCTGGACTCTGGATAGTCCTGAAAGTGTCACAACAACTAGATTTGACTTGAAAATAATTTTCACTGCCATGTTATTGTTTGCTTGCGGGAATAACGCCTGACTTGGCACTGCTGAGCGACACATAAAGTTTAATAGTTCTGCATAAATCGGCCTGGGTACAGCAGTATGTTCCCTTTGGTTAGAGGCCATGGCTATAAACAGCATCGGGTTTTAATGAAAGCGTAGTTAGACACCGTTAGAATAAACACCCACACACTATTGTTGCAAATCAAGTTAAAGATTTTATGAAAATGTCATGTCATGAGAAGGCCCAGCTTTAGATACTAGAGACTCTTCATATTTCTCCAACTCCTTGACTCATCACACCTTAATCCTCACGCATACAACCCAGAAATTGATTTGAGCACGGCATTTTGAAGGACGTCTTAATTCCTAACAGGCTTCTCAAGCACGATACACCTCAGGATTTGCATTATTCATGATCTGTTTCATTGTATAAAATGATGAAATACACCATCAAACTTGTGTTATAAAAAAAAAAAAGTGTGACATTCCTACATACTCTAGTTGACCTATGTTATGTTGTGAATTGGATTCAAAGTTAATTCTAACTTTACATGAACACTGTTCGGCTAATCTGACAGAGATCATAACACACAGCAGTAACTGTAACACAATAACAGATGGTGCAGCTGTTCCACGTCATAGTTATTGATGCTTCTTAAAATATAACTGTTTCATTTTGATAAATGCCTGTTGCCTTGACTCCTCTCTGCTCGTGTTTCCTCCTTGACTCTTCCTCAGGCAGGAGGTAGAAGAGTCAGGGAGAAGGGTAGAGGAGGTACAAACTGGGGAAAAGAGAAGAGGGGTGTGTATTCTGTGGTTTTTCTACTGCATTAATAAACCCCCTCAACTCTTTTGGTGAATGTAAATATTCACCCACTCAGAGCCGCTGGTTATTGACCTCACAGGTCACATCCAAACACACATTGCAAATTTCATTGTACACACAATGACAATAAAGGCTATTCTATTCTATTCTGTTCTGTTCTGTTCTATTCTATTCTATTCTATTCTGTTCTGTTCTGTTCTGTTCTGTTCTGTTCTGTTCTTTCTGTTCTATTCTATTCTATTCTGTTCTGTTCTGTTCTTTCTGTTCTATTCTATTCTATTCTGTTCTGTTCTGTTCTTTCTGTTCTATTCTGTTCTGTTCTGTTCTTTCTGTTCTATTCTATTCTATTCTGTTCTGTTCTTTCTGTTCTATTCTGTTCTGTTCTTTCTATTCTATTCTATTCTATTCTATTCTATTCTATTCTATTCTATTCTATTCTATTCGCTGTATCATTCTCACCCATTGTAGCACACGCTCTGGCCATGGCATCTTCCATCTCCCCCTGTAGTGGATGTGTGTCTGTGAGCATCAGTCCAGACAGAGACTGAGTTCGTTTCAACAGTAGAAGGGCTTCATCTGAGGACGGTTAAAGCAAAAATAATAACACATTGTCTAAAAGACCCTCTAAAGGCATGGCCATTATTTTTGGTTGGTGATATTTTTAGCAGTTCCTCACCTGGCCTCTCTCTCTCCATGAGGTCCGCAGCCGTTTCCAGGTCATCTCTGATTTCCTGCAGTCTGTGGCTCACCTCAGAATAAGAGATACGATGACCACAGTTTGAATGAGAACACATAAATCCTGCTCCTCTGTCCTTACTGCTTCTCTGGAAAATGACATTAAAAGTCTCTAGTGAGTTGAAAATGTCAGTGTTATGGGCGTAAATCTTGTAACAGTCAAAGCAGTAATAAACTTACACTGAGAGCCCCTTTGCACTTGACACACTGTAGTTTAGACTCATGTGGACTCTTCCCTTCACCTGTTCTTCCTAATGCCACATCTTCCTCCTCCTCATCCTCCTCCTGCTGTTGTAGCTGTGACGTACAGGCCTCACACTGACACAGGAAATTATACTGTTCCTGCAGGAGATGTCTACGTTCCCGAATCACCATCCGACTGCTGTGAGGACCTGCAGGATAAAAAGAGGGGAACTGATTCATCATAAGATAAGAGGTTACAAAAGCATCACTGCAGAGAGCACTGACACAGTAATTTTAGTGACAAAGGCTTTTAAAAACTGCACTGGAACTGGATGACAGACAAAATGACATACGTTGTGTGTTATATAAAAAAAAAGTATTCAGGACATAGAAAATAAAATGTGTCATGTATGTTCAATATATGTATTTATATTTATGTATCACAGTGTATTCTGCTGTTAGTGTAATAACTCCATATGTACCGTATTTTCCGGACTATAAGTCGCACTTTTTTTCATAATTTGGCTGGTCCTGCGACTTATACTCAGGTGCGACTTATATATATTAAAATATATCATTTCACATGTTCTTAAACGT
>JAPQRQ010000007.1:20605551-20626492 GCA_037367365.1 Apogon talboti
TTTTTCTTCTTCATGACGCATTTTTTGACTGATGCGACTTATACTCCGGAGCGACTTATAGTCCGAAAAATACGGTATGTTAATATCCAAACAACTTTTCCTATCAATAATCAGTTCAAATCCTGCATCGTCCTGTTTCTACAACGTCAGTCTCCTTTTCTTTTCTTTGTAAAGTTCATACATTCTCCTACCATAGCAGTGGAGGATCTCTTGTCCTGCAGTGATAACTTTGGCTGCTCTGACGGTTACAGTGACACCATGAGAGATGTTGTCACTGAACTCCGGAGACAAATCGGGCAGATCAGCACCGACTCCGGTTCTGAACGTCAGACTGGTGTTCGGACAGCACGAGTGATTTAGAAGACTCAGAGTTGGGAATATTGCTGTAGCGACACAGATTTCCTGACTGGACAGCACCTGTGAGTTTGCTGCTCCTGTGGGATGAAAAAGCAAAAAAAAGATTTTAAAAGGTCACCGCAAAAAATTTATAGCTGAGAAAAAAAATTCAGTTGGTGGGTGGTTCAGTTGGTTAAATTTAAGGTGCAAGCGTGTAAGATGTACTGTAACGGCATCCAGAGATTGCAACCAACTGGAAACCCCTGTCCCTACACTCGCTTTTCAAGAAGCCACAGTATGTGATAAACAAGTGGAAAATGTGAAATGCCATCGCTGGCTCCGGTGTGTGAGTTGTCTTGTTGTGTTCACACTAATTATTGTCAACATTGTTAGAGAGGACCTGCTCCCTCTCTAAGTACAAACAGGTCATCTTAATGGCTCATTTGTGCTCAATGTTAAATGTGATTACCGATTTAACCTTCTGTCCATAATACGCATTCAGTTTGTCCATATTTCTGCAGCTCTTCTTAAAGCATATGTCTTTCATTTCTCTACTATTTCTGTAAAGATATCCCCTAAATCCTACGCCCTGCATCTTCAACCACATAGTTTTACAACAGAGAACTCAGTGAGTCGATAAGTTAATTAAGCATTTTAATGAATGCAGAAAAATAAGACTTTCTTTTTTCTCAAATGTCAAGGTTTTTTTGGTCTTCCACCATAATATAAACTCAATTGCCTTTACATTTTGGAGTTAAAACAAAAGAAATATTGTGAGTATGAAATTTCTGCTGTCTGTTCCTTGCTGGAGACAATAATATTTAGTTGTAGTCTTGAATTACAATAAAGTTCTTTATAATGCAACTCTATCCTTTAGAGTAAAAAAACTTGCTCTTATGATGTTTCATGGTCTGATTGTGTCAACCTTGGGGAATAATCTCCATCTACTTCCAAGTCATTCACTGACCCATGACTAAAGTGCACATCTACAGTGTTGCATCACTCTGGATAAATAGACGGACCACAGTGTTTCATGTTCCAGAGTTAAGACTACATGCTGAGACAAAACGGATGTTGTGGTGAGTTTACAATACACATCAAGTCTGTATCTGCGTCACCTGTATCCTGGAGCATAATTATTGCCTGGGCGTTGCATCTTAACTGCAGCATGTGCCTCAGAACTGCACTTCCCAGGAAACAATGCTCCGGGCTCCAATTTGAGATGCTTCCCTCCTCTTCTGGTCTGTCTGGCGATTGGCTGGTTGCCCCTGAGGGTCTGCTGAGGTCCCACGAAGCTGGTGGGGGTCCTGCCCTACTGAGTTTTAGGTAGATTGTTGCTACGGTAACCGCACACAAAAAACGCAGACTAGGGCTGTGATGACTCAAGTGGTGCATTAAGTGGAAAACACTCAAGTATGAGTCACCGTAATATGAAACAGTGGGATCTGGCTCATTTGTATGGCAGTAATTTCTGGACTTACTGCAGTCACTGTTTAAACAGCTTTGCTCGGTCTTTGTGTTCGTGCTTTTGATTTTCTCTCTTGCCATTTGGACGTTTTTCAGCCCAGCCTTTAGTGTCACCCTTAGAGCGAGCTGTGCCATGACTCCCATCACCTTTAGATCTGCACCAAGTGGACACTCAAAGCGATGATGTTCTTCCCAGGCTTCTTTCTGACAAACACTTGAACAGTATCGGCTGTAACTACATTCATCACACGGCACAAGACACAGTGTTTCAGTCAGGCACCTATGACAGTGTCTGTGCTCTGTTCCAAACAACGCTGTCCTCCCTGTGTCTGCCTTTACTCCTTTCCCCTTCACCCCCTGCATCCCTGGCATAAGGACACAGCTGTATGGCCTGTCATTCAAGATAACCTCCCCAGCTGCTATTCTATCTTTGGCCACCAGGTGTCGACCTTTGTCCAGGTTGGATTCAACCACCGCCCCAGGACAAATCCCAAAACTGAGAGGTTCTCCAGTTTCTATCTGCACCCTGTCTGGGTCTTTAAGAATCACTGAGGGAGAGTTGTAAGGATCCTCTTTTGCCTTTTGGTTCACAGAGAGATGGTGGAGGCATTGTGCGCGACGATTCTCGAGTTTGTGTAAAAGATGAGATGGGTAACCGTTCTTCAGGGCTCTGTCAATGTCATCCAAAGATCCCTGAGATACAGAAGAAATGAGTGTGAGCCTCAGCCAAATCCACGACCTAACACCTTTCATAACATGTGCCTTTGTCTGTTTTCTTACTCACAGGTGAATTTCACCTTGGTTCATAAGCTATTACAAGGTTTTTAGCATATCTTAGCTTATCTGCTTTTATGACAAGTGGTGATATGTGTGTAGAAAGTATCTCAGTGATTGAAGGAGATGAGGAATGTTTTGGCTTAAACACAGTATGGGCTGAGCAATAAAAGCAGTGATAATTATTGGGATATTATTTTGTGCAATGAGACAAATGCTTGCTAAATGTTTGATATTTGGATTTGCATCATCATGGATTTGTATGTGGAACATAATGTTCCATGGTTGCATCTAGTGGGCTTATAAGAAGAAGAAGAAGAAGAAGAAGAAGAAGAAGATGTTTAACAATAAATAACAGGTGACCGCAAGTAATCCTGTAAGTTTGATGTGGAACACAAGTCAGTAGCTAAACTTTAAAGTAGTAACTATTTGTCATTTATGTGATGGATATTGGCTGACATTAAAACAAATTATGTGAGAACATTTTTTGACCATATGACCCAACCCTAGTCTAAGTATTTCATTGGTTAAAACAGGATTAGATGGTATGGAATGGCCCTCTTCTTTGTTTTAGACTCTAATCATAAAGGTCAGTGATATTTTCATCTCTCCTGTAATAATTTTAAAAAAAAAAAGCCCCAGTTGAATTGAAAACCATCTGAAAAGACATACAGGACCTGTTGAATGCAGCATGAGAGGCCTATCACTGGGCTATTTAGACATCAAAAGATAATTGAATATCCGATTGTCCTGTACATCTCAGATTCCATCTGTATAATCATTGTGTACTGCACAAGTAGGAATAAGTGCACATAAAAGACTAGAATTATTTGCTTTCTTAGTGTTAAAGGAAGTAATGACTAAAGAAAGGTTGATGAAAACGCTTTCCTTCTTAAGAACTCAGCAAATATGACAGCGGCAAACAATGTCTGTGATTACAAATGTCTCTGAAAAGCTACATTCACTGATAAAAGGGTACAGTACATTTGTCTTGTGAGATTAATGTTTTTGAGCATGGCCACTGAGAGGGCTGGGAGATTTAGGAAAAACATTTATTTTCAGTCACAATTGATAATTATCACAATAAATGTCAAGCCATTATTTATTTCTGGTTTAAAGGTTGATTTTTGGTCTCGTACTTGACAAACATCTGGCAAGCAGTGGAATATTCCAGAAATCTAGAGGCAGAACATTCACAACAATATTCAACATCCAAATATGCAAGAGTAAAATAATAACAAATAAAACAACATGACATTGAAACATTTGGAAATTGTTTGGCTGACAATGCAAACAATAAAAACTCAAAAGACAAAGAAAAACATGTTATACAGTATATCTATAGTTATACGTGGCCAGACTTTTGAATATTTTTAACTCAAGTGTGGTGTGACCCAATCTGATAAAAGTTTACAAGCCAATTATCAGTCACTAAATGAAGATAAGCAGAAGAGCTTTTAATCATACCATAAGTACGACACTACCTCATTATTTAATAGCTGGAGATGGCATCTCACCTGATAGTGCTGCAGATGGTAGAGTGCAGCAGAGCGGTTGGCATAGCACAAAGACAGCTGCTCTGAACTTTGGGGAGCAAAACATATGCCCTGTCATGACAGGAGACAAGAGAAGCTTAATGTTGATGCATATTAATCAGGACTTGGAGGCAGGCCATGTTTTAACACATAATGTCCATTCCCACATGCATGTTTAAATCAATGTATTTTTCATACGCAAACACATGAACTGTTACATACATTTCACCACATGTCAATCTGCAGAGGTGAAAATACTGTTTTAAAACATTACATTCAGTTTGTACAGTGAAATTTGATTTGAACCTTTCCTTTTGCAATGTCGCTTTTTTCCCTTGTCAAAGCTCATATAAAAGCTGCGGTCTCTGCTGTGGTCCTCCTTGAACTTGAACTTTCAACTTTATTTTCCTCTTCCCTGCCTTCCTCATCATCACTCATTTATCAAATAGTTGCAATAGTGTTTATTATATAGTTACAAAAATGGTAGAGGTTTCTATTTTTATTAACAGTTGTAGTAGTAGTACATCCACTGTTAATACTTGTATTTGTACTAGTAGTATTAACAGTTATGGACATTTGTTGTAGTTACTGGTAATTACACTAATACCAGCTATTGTACTTTTTAACAGTTCTAGTTCAGTTTGCTGTGCATCCATGTGTCTCTCCCCCTCTTCCCCAATCTTTCTCTTCCTTTACCCTCTCACTGTCACCAAGTGTGTGCTCCTGGAGGATTCTGTTGGGTTTCCGTAAATTGGCTGAGAGTCTGGTTTCAATCAGCTCAATATCTAAAGTGTCATGAGATAACTTTTTTATGATTTGGCGGTATATAAATAAAATTTGATTTAATATTTGATTATATAAAAACATAATTTGAGTTATTCACCTGTGAATAGTGCAGAGCGGCTGCAGTGTACTCTCTGGTCTTGAAGCTAGAGTTACCCTTCTCCCTGCTTTTGGCTGCTTGCACTGCGTCCTTCTGGACACAGTGATCGACAGAGATGCTCTGTACAAAGTCCAGGTCATTTTGTCTGCAAAACAGACACAGAAACAACCAAAGAATACACCTGAACATAAAATACAGTCTCTAAAAGTACAATATTTGTATTGTATCTCATACTCTCAGTAGAATCATTACAATACTTTAGTAAGTTTATATGACATTAGATTCTGTACCTAAAGAATATAAGTTAAGTAAGCCAACCAGCTAGCATCATTTATTTATTACAGTAACTAAAATTAATTTTATGCCACCAGGACAAAAGTCATCAGATATGTATGGACCCTAAAATTCAAAAGTTAGCTTGCAACTCACGTTGAGAGAGTTAGGGCACATTTAAAAACATCGTCTATTTCACACATAGATGTAAAATGCTCCCTTAGCTCAGGATCAAGTCCAGTCCATTTCTGTGCAACGTGATCCTGCCACTGAAGGGACGGAAGGTCCATTCTCAAGTCCAACCAAACCTCAGAAGCACATGAAGTAGTTGGAATGCGAGTCCGATTCACGACAACACACTGCCCTTAAATGAGGCTTCCGCTCTAAATTTTCAAAATAAAAGTAATATTGTACGACGCAAACAAATTAAGTGTCCTGTAGTTTAAAAACAAACCAAAAAAAACCGAAGATGAGTTAAACTTTAATGGGTGGGACACTAAATACCATATAGAGCGCAAAAAATAACGAATAGACTCTGAGCGTCTCATAGCAGTAGGCTCATTTGCTTTGTATAAATCCTCCAAACTGAGAATGGGGGTTAATTTTGATATTAAAGTTTTCAAGTGGCTTACATCCTAAGATTTCTGGTGTATCTATACATTTTACATACGATATCTTGAGCATGTCTACCTGTACTACATAACAGAATCTGTGGTTTCTATTTTCTTTATATGTACTCTTTTATTTTGAAGGTATAGATGCATGTGATCTGACGTCGCTTGTGGCACTGACAACCCGGAAACCCCGACCCGTTCTCTCGCGATACCTTTCGGACCTTTACCTTGCGTCGCACGACCAGAGCTACAAAACATTTAAATCTGCTGCAGGCTTTCTCAACTCTTCTACGCAGGAGAGAATGAGTGTCAAACTCACAGAAGGGGCAGTCGAAGTAAGCAAAAAAAATTAATTCAAGAAAACTAATTTGTCGTAGTGGCCGACTGTGTTTCACGAAGTTGGTATTTAGCTTCTGTTGCAGCTGCTAGCACTGTGAACTAAGGAGATTTATAACGTCACAGCTGCGTCCACAGTGTTATTATATATTTACACTTGGCTGTTGTATTAAAGAAAATCCAACAGGAGCTGCCTGTACCTCTCTACCTCCACTAATGCGTACTTGATATAATATTTGGATAATCAAACTATTGTCACTTTATGTTAGTCTGGATTTACACTAACAGCATGGTGAAGTGATTGGACGAGGCTGGGATGTAAATACTAACAGCCCCATGTGTGTTTTGTCTAGGCCCTGTACAATGGCTCACAGGTAAATAATCCGGTGCTGCAGGTGCTGGTGAGTGATTTTAATAAACCCTCTTCATGGACAAATCCAGTACAAATAGATAAATGGAGTACAAATCTCACCCACAGAGCTGGGCAGTATTGATAAAATCCTTTATGGTTAGCGAGTGTCGTTTCTTTTTGTAATAACAATATAGTTTTTCTTCAGTAGATTTGACGCAAATGTAATACACTACAGTTTGCTGAGTTTTAACTTTGTATATACATAATTTAAATCAGTATAACATATGGCACACTAAAGGATCAGTGTGTGAGATTTAGAGGCATGTAATGGTAGTGTTGAACTAAAGCATATAGTCATGATTTGGTTTAAACTATTGTGGGCAATATTGTGATTGTAAGTATACTTGATTGGTTATAGAGAAAATGCACAAATTACCGATCATTTTGAAATGTGCGCTTTTGTTCAACTCAAACATAAAAGCTGAAGAATATGTTCATAATTATGTTTCCTCAGTGTATAATCACCTGTAATTCTGAATTGTGTTTTCTTTAGCCTAGAAGGAGATACTTATCTTCACGAGGATATACTGTAAATCTACACACTGGTCATTTAAACCTCACACAAGACATTTTCACCCTTTTATTCTCCATCTTATTGCCCAAACTCTACTAAGCAGAAATACTTATTTCATAATGTGAATAATGTGCTCTTGTGTTGACTCATGTGATTAGTTACTTCATTATTTAGTAAGTCGTCATTATTAATTCATAAGTGCTCATGGAATTGTGAACAGCTCATCGTGATGATCCTGAGACTTAATGCCCTTGATTTGTAATACACCACACTCTCCTTTGTTTCTATGTTAATGTTGCAGAATATCCGTCAGCTAAATTCTAAGGCAGGCCCACCCAGGTTTCGACTCACGATGAGTGATGGCCTGCACGCTGTGTCTTGTGAGTAACTTCCAAATTGCACATTGTCTCTTGTTTCTTGGCTTCATGTTGACATATAGTTTGATATACTGTATGTATATATATTTGTGTATGTAGCAATGATCCTGGCCACACAGCTGAACAGTCTGGTAGATGACAATCTGTTGACACCTAACTGCGTGTGCATGCTGAAGAATATCACCTCCAACAGCTTGGCAGACGGCAGGCACGTGTTTCGACTTTGTTTCCATCCCCTGCATTAGTCCTTCTGTTTATTTGGAACGTGATTTTCACCAGTCCAGTGTTTATTTTGTTTTTCTTTGTGTTACAGGCGTGTGGTGGTTGTGATAGGCATGGATATCATTAAGTCAGCTGAGGAAATCGGAGGAATGATTGGAAATCCCGTTGCAGTTAACACAGATAGTATGATTTTGTTAAAATATATTGGTCTATTTTAAGTGAAACCCAGGGCTTCAACAAATTCCTTATGAAGTTTCTTCAATTTGCAGGTAAAACGTCATCTCCACAGAAACTTGTCTCAAGCACCTTGGTTTCATCATCCTCTCCACCTGCAGCAGTACCTGGACCCTCATACGAGAGGAGTAGCAGTAAGTGTCAATTGAAAGAACTAAAGGGTTTTCTGCATGGTTGGAATCTTGTTAGGTGTGCACAATATGAGGGATATCTTCAACACGTGGTAACTGTGATTATCACATTATTGAACATCTGAACATCTCACATTTGCCACCAAATTGCCACCAAATCTAACAGCTAGCAAAGGCTTCATGTGATGTATGTGTTCTGGGTTCTGTCTGAGTCAAATGTTCACATGTTGAACGTGTATGCACCAGTGTTTAAAATACAAATCTTAATTCAGTGTGTTCCTACTGCAATGACTTAAAACAAGTGTTATCAGTCAACATTAATGCTTATCTATATCACTGTCTTCTTTTCTCTGCCATTAATTCTCCATGAAGTGGAACTGTTCATTTTATGATTAATAGGGACTATTGGGAGTTTCACAATTAACACAGACCTTGACCATTTTTATTTAATCAAATACCAATATCCTGTAAAAGTTTATGCTTGTTGATTCTTCTTGAGCACATGTTGCTTTGTATGTTGTTGACATTTGTTCTCTCTGGTAATTTGCATTGAACATCACATGTTACTATGAAGAGGTGCATTCAAAGCAGATTTTGTTCCCCAATTATTGAACTGCAAAAACAACAACTCTGTTTTGTGAAAGTTGCTTTCAGCTGGAAAAATGGAAAAAAAAATGAACATCTGTTTTTTGGATAAACAGGTGAATTCTAGATCTAACAAAACAGACAGCAGTAAAAATGTTGCTTTTCCTTTTGTAAACATGAAGCACAAGGCAGATACAGATTAAATAAAACACAGAAGAGGAAATGCATATATGCATGTTCTACTGCACCTAAGGCAAAGATGTTTAAATTAATCATTTTAAAACACCACAGTGAAACAATAATCACAAATGCTCCCAGGCTCTCTATTCATGAAATTACATTTCATATAGATTGATGCTGCTTATTTGCTCATTGGACTCCAGCCATTAAATACCTGACTTATATAAACAAGCTATTATTTCTTAAACAGCAAAGTTAGATGCACTGCAAACTTAAGCCAATTTAAATTACATTAATCGCAGAATAATAATACTTGTTTTAGAATAGACGTCATAGAATATCTGAGCAAAATTTATGGTCAGCATGTCAACAATTGCAATGCTGCAGGAGTTCCTCCGAAATATGTAGTGCTTGTGATTAAGTGATGTGATTTTCTAGTAATGACTACATTTTTTCTAATGTGGCAGAAAAACAAACTGCAGATATGTCGAGTTTTGTTTCTCCTTTTGTTCTGCAGAGTAACAGAACATAATCCCCAGTAGAAGAGGAAATCACAGGGAATTTTTAAAGTTGTGTTATTTTAGAGAAAATGAAATCAAATTTAATGGCTTCCTCAGACCAACAGAGGGAGCCATGGGTCCTTTGAGAGGAAAGCACTGATGAATGATTTGCAGTCCTTTCTCTAGATTTCCTCAGTACCATTGACCAACAGCCAACAAAGTCTTTGTTGTTCACTTTTAAGTCTCATTTGCCATACCGCACTATGGGCTGGAGAAAAGTAAATCCTGGTGTGCTTTGATATTCATAGCACCTAGTGTTCAAAGACTCTCAGAATGGGTGAAGAACTGGATGAAACGGAGCAGAAAGGCTCTGCTTAGTTTTCAACCAGTTAAAAGTAGCCAGAGGATATCCTAAATTAATGGAATACTGCAGTTCCTACAGCTCAAGTGCCTTGTTTCCATATCACATTGTTCTCTTTTATCATATTTACAGCCCAGCCATCGGAGCAGGAAGCTATCCTGTTGCCCACTGGCTACTACAGCTGGTAGAGTCCATAACTCACCCATTCCACTGTTTTACCACCAACCAGATTTCTATAAGGGAATAGAACCCCCGAATGATGGTTGGTCTCCTGCCAAAATGACTGGTGCTATGTATCATGCCTAAAGTAGCCAGTGTTTTATTGTGCTGTCTTTTATTAGCTTAGCCTTTGTTTCACTGAGTTGTTTTATACTACCAACTGCTCTCAGCGTCGACATTGATTTTGTTATGTGGCAGAAACATACCCAATAGTCCTTAGTGGAGGATGTAGGCATGTGGGTGGATAATGAGCGCTCGGTATATATTGTGTGTTTGTGCCTGTGTAGGTGTGTGTCTGAAAATGCGTGCGTGTTGTGACTGAAGGATCCTGTGTGGGCTGATGGTTCCTCCAGTTCATGGCTTCATGAATACTGTGTTGTGGACTCAATCCCCTCGTAGCGTTGCGCAGACAAGAGAGAGAGAAAGTCAACTAATTTGACTCAGCAAAGATGAGGCTGTGCATTAAGTAGTTCAGACTCTGCGCTCGTTATCTCCTTTGATCCATGTTACCTCAGAGATCCCGCCAAGATACAGAAAACCTGCTGCTCCATTTAATTGTTCTGTTAATGAAATGGTCCTGCATTCATCTTAAGAGCTGGAAAACAAGCCTTTCTGCACATACCCAGAGTGTTTGATTACTTTCCAATATTTTTGTAGATTGCATTTTCACTAAGTCGATAAGTCTGCGAGTGCTCATCAGATAGTTAAACGCTACAAATGGAGTGTTTCCAATGAGCAGTGGCTGATGTAATGACTAGAAAGGCTGCTTTTTTACTGGAGGGTCTGTATTCAAACCCCTGTGAAGACGTGCATCTGTCCCGCTGATGTATCTTTGAGCAAGACAATGAATTCCTGTCAGCTGCAGGCGCCCTATTGGTAGTGAGCATTTGACACTAGGGCTAAAATATTCAACACCGTGTATTTAATTTAATGTCACAACCGCAGTATATATATTACAATAAGTGATTGTTCTGCACATACATTAATAATAATTAATAATGTAATTGAGAAACACTTTAGCCATACCATACATCATCACACATTTGATTATTTTCTTTGTTTATTTCTGCTATAAAAACAATTCTCATTTATAATTACTCCATTCTGTCTCAGGTTCACTTTTCTGCATGTTTATTATCCCCTCGACGTATTGCAGTCGGCATGTCTGTCCGTCCATCTGTCTGACAATATTGTGTTTCTGGAACATTACTGGAAAACAATTCAATATTTTTCCACCAAACTTGCTGCAATTTATCACTTATGTGTTGGAGTGGTGCCTTTTCCTATTTAGTCTGTCGTTGGTCCATCATAACCACCTCTGTCGTCCCTTGTCATCATTTTGTTTTCCGGAGCAGAACTAGACAACCGCACTATAT
Organism: Apogon talboti; assembly: GCA_037367365.1. Lineage (NCBI taxonomy): Eukaryota > Metazoa > Chordata > Actinopteri > Kurtiformes > Apogonidae > Apogon > Apogon talboti. Next base: position 20,616,881 of record JAPQRQ010000007.1, read on the forward strand.
TTTTCCACTAAACTTTCCACAATTAAGCATTTATGTGTTGAAGTGCTGCCTTTTCATATTCTGTCTGTTGTCCATCTGTCTTGTTGTTTGCTGTCATTGAAATTAATTTCCTGCATGTATTGTTGATTAATTTAAGGCACCGTTTTCTGAAACTCCTCAACTCCTCTGCAAAAGCTATAACATCAGTAACCAGTACCACATAACTGGAGGTGTTTTCAGATGTCTTAAATGTTGTTTGATTGTTCCTTGTAAGTTCCACTGTCACTGCGAAAACCGTGAAATTTTGACCCATAATATTAAATGTTTTAAATGACTTTTTGCTAATACGTATACAGTCAAAGGTCGTGACACAGGAGTCGCCGTGTTCACCTTTAAATATTCATCAGCCGCTATCACTTGAAATAGACTACCTTCAAACTGCTTCGTAGAACATATTTAAATTCCAAAACCAGATCTGCACTTGCTGAAGTGCAGTTAAAAATATTCATTATTCATCACTAACCATTCTCTGCAGGTTTCCTTTGTCCTCACAACTCTCTCCCTGCTCTTTCTTCCTCTTCCCTTACTCCCTCATAAACACACATACACACACAGACTTCTTTTGCTTTCTACTAACTTCCTCTATTTATTGCCTTTTTTCCCGTCTGTATATTATTGCTCTCTTCCTACAGTAGCCTCACAAGCAAGCACTCCTCGGCTGTTTGAATACATTATTGGCATACATATTAGCTTCCCAAACTGATCTTAATCACAAAAAATGAGGATCTGTGATGAACCTCAATGCTTCTCCCTTTGCTCTGTTGTGCAGCTCCCCCCCCCCACGTGTCATCACCAGCACTCTTCTTTAGCTACCAACCCCTTCCCTTTTAACACTTCATCCGGATAGCGTGTATATGAATATTGATGTTAATTACACCTCGCCTGAAAATAGCGCTTCAATCTGTGATTTCCCCATGGAATTTGCTTCTACACACACATACTTCTACACACACACACAATCGCATAGATGTACACACCTATAAAGGAGGGTATCACAGAGGTGAGTATTTGTTGTGCTCCGAAACAGGAGCTTAAATCAGAGGAGTGGTCTCAGTGGAATTGCATCTTTTTATCCCTGACAATTGTTCCCCCAAACGCTGTAGCTCAGTGCGGCAGATCACTCCTGCCAGAGTGAGGCATTGCATAAAATATATTCTGACAGTAGTTAACTATCTATTCTGGCTCACTGCTGATGGGCCTGATGCTGCTTAACTGTAGGAGGTGAATTAACACCTTGTGATTCTGTGGGCTGGTCCGAACTTAATTTCTTTTGGCAGTATTATCTGTAAAAATAAAAACCTGAGCAATGACATTGATGTCTGAGCACTTACTGGGTGCAATTTGAGTAATTTTTCCAAAATTGCACACCAGACTCAATAGCAGTAATTATTTCAGTGTCGATATTATGAAGCAACTTGGAATTGTTTTGATTATTGATTAGAGCGTTAAAAGTCTAAATATCCTGAGCACACAGGTAGCATTGAATGTGTTCTGTCTTGTCCATGAACAGTCAAAAAATATCTAAACTGGCTTACTGTGATTCCAAGAAGTCCGCATTTTGCCCCATTTGTGAACCTAAAGCCATTATTTATTTATTAATTTATTTATTTTTTAAGTCAAAATGGTGATAGAGAGTGTGATGTCTTTGGCTTGTGTGTTGGCCACAAGACTGATGTTCTGATAACTAATCCCCATCTTTCTTCTGCTATGACTTAAAGGCCTAAATTCAGTAATTAAGAACTTAACACAGAGCTTAATATTTGATTGGCAGCCTTACCCCAGAAAAAAACAGACTTCTATTCATCGGCACTAACTGATGTTAACAGGGAGTTGAATAACTCTACAGAGAGATCAGTGGGGAGAGTTAAACTTTTTCAGGCATTTTATCATCTTGGCAGCTGCTCACACAATCAGATAATGGAGTACTACTAATGTGTTTTAACAGCAGACATAGTTTTTTGTCAGTGTTTAATTAAGTTTGTAGCCTGATGGCAAACATGTACCTGTTTTAGCCGTTTAATAACACTATCAGCTCTTATTTAATCATCGGGAAAGGAATGTATTTATTTAATGTTTTTAGTAACTTGGGTATGATATGAGGAAATACATGTTTGATAATTAGAGCTTGTTTCTTTGTGTTGTTGCAGCTGTCTCTCCTCCAAAAGGACGCGGTAGAGGTTTTGTGGGAAAGTCACCGATGAAGGCTTCCAACACCTCTCCAGTGTCTACAACAAAAGTGATTCCTGTCGCATCTCTCAACCCCTACCAAAGCAAGTTAGTCATGTACCCGTTACTGTGTCTTCATGTGTCCAGAAATAAAATAACACATAGAAGATAAGTCAAGTATAATGCACTAAACATGGCATAAATGAACTGTATTTCAACCCATGTTTTAAAGTAAATCACACTATATGGATTTATGGTCGTATTTTATTTCCTCCTCTCCCTCTGCTTATTCATAGAGCAAAACCATTTCCCCTCATGCTGTTACTCTACATCCCTAATTGCTGCTGTTCCTGAGTAGCACATTGGGCATTTGAGCATTTTCAGATGTCGTGTGTGTGTTTGTGGGTACCTGTGCATGTATGTGTGAGCATTCTTTTCTTAACGTCAATCCATGTGGGTGTGTGGATTTGTGCGAGTGCATGTTAGTCATTCTATTTGCATGGAAATGAAATGAAATGAAATGAAATGAGAGATCTTGCCTCAGAAAGGGACACTTTAATGGCAGGTAGTGCTGGGTATTTCTGCTGCTGAGGTTTTGATTCTGTTATTTGGCCTGGTGGGGATTTGGCCCAACTTGTCTTCGTTCTATTTATTCCCTCTTACAATTTCTTTACCTCCCCCAAGGATCTGTTTTGCTGCTGTTTCCCCCCCCCCCCCCTTTTGCCTCATGTTGTTTCATTAGGCTTAAGTCTCTGTCTCTGACCCTGACATTGGCCACAGAAAAACAAAAGCACAATATAGGAAGATGCACTTGTCCAGATTAGAGTGACGGTATTGTGTCAAGGCTCCCTCCATGTTTGGGCTGTAATAACATAGGCCCATTTGAACTTGCAAGCTGTAAAGATAACTGCGCCTCTAGGTGTTGTAATAAACTGATGACTATTCGAACTTTGAAGTTGCAGAGTACCTACAGTGAGTAAAACAGATGACTTCAGCAGCTGAGCTTCTTCTTCACATGTTTGGGTGGAGTGGAGAATGCGGGGCCTGTGTGTCACACTTAAGTGTTACATACAGGGGATTATATATGGGTACAGTGTATGGTCTTTTATGTGCGTTTGCATGGGTTTCTCATCCCATTCTGCTGGTGTTAAGTAATAGCATCTAGAGCAGACTGTAATTGGCTTTTGGCTGCCATAAACCTTGCTGTAGCAGCCTTATCCATACTGAGCAGGGAGTGGGGGTTCACTCAGGGCCAGCAGTGGCTCTCATGATAGGGGATTTAATTGCAGACAAAGTTATGGTATGAATATCCTCCGCTGCACAATTATCAGTGTAGTCAAAAAGCTCACTGCTGCATAAACTGTCGGGGGCTCGCTGTTGTTAAAAACAGAACAAGAAATGTATTTTATATGCATCCAGAAGTTGGCACATGTACAACACCTAGTTCAGTCTTTGAAAAGAAAGTTGCCGGATGCTTTTTTTTTTTTTTTTCTTTTAAGGAACTTTAAAAGACAGAAACCATGCTCATCCATTTTCTTGGGAATTGTTCTCTTGCATACTTACAGTGTCTCTCCTTGGTGACTGATGTGAGCTGTGTTGGGATGCTCATTAACAAAAAAGGAAGCTTTTTAAAGTGACTCTGCAGTATTCTTTATTTGTGCTGACCTTTAGACTACAGCTCCTTCACTTAAGTTGCAGATAACTGTATTTGTAAAAGAAAACTTTTGTGTAATTGGTCATATTTTTGGTCTGACTGAGTGAATGGAAAATAGAATTGCAGTAACATTTTGAAATGACTCAAATTCAAAGTTTAGACATGACATTTACAACATCCATTGGGTGGGTTGTGGAGGAACTGGAGCCTGTATTAGCTTTTTGTTCTTAATTGACCAAAATTATGTACTTTTGATCTATTACAGTATTTAGAAAACTGCAAAATGTCTGCACAAAATTTGAGTTTTGCAAAAAACAGATGATCCCTGCTTCTTGAAAAGCTTAGTTCTGGTGCACATGCAGACTATAGTTCCTTTGGTTCAGAGTAGTAGAGAAATCTCAATAGATTTTGTTTCTGTTTCTTGAGCTTAGGCACTACACCAAAGTGTTATAATGGTAGGGAAGACCCTTCATCATTTAGTGCCTCCACATGAAGGTCAGTTTTATAAGGCTATTTTGGCAGTGTTGTATTGTGCTTCCAAAAAACTCAGGGTCTTTTTGGGACAGAATTGATTTAAGAATGATCCAACATTCAGGCAGAAGGGGCTGAGGTATCCTCACTTACATTCCCTAGAGAGGTTCAGCCTTCAAAAATGCTGAAACTTAATGCCTGCAGTGCTGCTCAGTAGCATCTCTCAATAGACCCCCAATGACATAATGAGGGTTATTTTGTCAGGCTTCTTCCTTTGTACCTGCAGGCAGCATTGTACAAGCTGAGCAATACTCCATATGAAGAACAATCTTCATGTGTAAAATCAGAGTAATTTGACTCATGTGGTTTCCTGCCAGTTAATGCGAGACATGAGTAATGCAATAACGCCCTCACAGAAATGTGTTTTATATCCATGTCTCTAGGTGGACTATAAGGGCACGAGTCACCAACAAGTCCAGTATCCGCACCTGGAGCAACTCAAGAGGAGAAGGAAAGCTCTTCTCCTTTGAGATAGTGGACGAGAGTGTGAGTACAGCAGAAAAGAGGCCAGAGTGTCTGTCCGTTATGTCCATGTCAACATATGTCACACATGGCTGTTTTTTCGTTTAATCCGTAAAATGAAATGCTGTTCAATGGAAATGTGCTGGTCAACAGGGTGAAATCAGGATCACAGCCTTCAACAAGGAAGTGGACAAGTTTTTCTCTCTAGTGGAGCAAGGCAAGGTGAGCAGATCCAAACTTGAAGTGATAAGAGCGTCTGGAAAACTTTCCCCCAAAAAATGATACTCGTGTATATCTCCCCCATCACCCAGACTGAGCATACTGCAGGGAATATTTCCTGCTCATGCTGTCTAAACAGGGGTTCAGTGTTGCATTTGCTTCGATGAATCTGACTCGATGGCCAGTTTGACAAACAATATTCAAAGGCTATAAAACATTCACATACTACTTGCAAATTTAAATTACATCTTAGTCTCAGGTATCCATTTATATGCACAGAGCTACTCAAACGTATGTATCATTGGTAAAATACTGCCTAATAAACCCCCTCTGCCAAATCCTCTCATGCCTGCAGAACTTCTAGCCAATGAATGAGCCAGAGGCAAGTATTAGAGGATTTAGTTGAAGGGATTTATTAAGTCATATTTTACTGAAACATACTGTATATGTTTGAGACGTATCGAGGATTTGGTAGGATATAGGAGGCTGGGAATGTTCTCCCAAGTATAATTTGAAACCAACAAATAGATATTGTTTTCCTGTTGTTAAAGTAATCTGGAGATTAGCTTTTATGTCTCATACATAGCTGCATCATTTGTACACTCTGCTGTCTTTAGAGGATTTGCATTCCTCCTCCAGGACCCCAGTAACTGACACATGATGGATAGTATCTGATATAGATATTAAGATGATGCATATTATGTTGTTTTGGCCTGTTATTACATAGATTGCTAAAATAATTATAGTCACACTAGCACAAATGCATATGGAACTTTTTTCTAAACCAGACAGTTTTAAAGTCTCGGGGGCTCAGTTGTTTTAATTAGATCATGTTTCACTTGGAGAGGCCTAGTTCACAACCCTGGGTCAACAAACATCTGCATATTGTCCTTCAGTGGGACATGTAATGCCTACCAGCTTCTGTTGCATAACTGACACTGACCTCTGACATGGCTGGAGGGATGCAAAACACAAAGAATTATATACAACAAGTATACATTTATATCCTAGTGTATTCTTAATGAATATTAACCAATAATTCACTTTGAAGAATTAGTTTTTGTAGCCAATGAAGGCATTTAGAAAATGTTGGTAAAGATTTAAAGAGTCAGTGTTATGGTTGTCCACTCACCAGAGTCTATGCCATGGGTCATTTCCTATATAGATAATGATATATACAGAAAATTAATTCAATGAATAAGTAGTTAGTATTCAATGACTGCCTAAAAAAACATGTTTGATAATTTGTATTTTCAATTATATGGAAATATAAATTCATTAAATATAAATCTGTGCTTTTTAACAGTATTACTGTTTGACTTAATTGCTGCATAGGTGGTAAAAGAGGTTTTGGTTTTCAGTCAGTTACCTCAATCAGCCTGCATCATAATTAGCAAACTGCTGTTTTTTGTTCCATCTGGCAGAAATGGCCCCTCTTTTAGGTTCAAGCCCCTTGTTTTGTTTTCGCTGGTTGGTCAGACTGTTCCTCTTGTTCATAATTACCCCATTCTGTGTCTCAGTCACTCTCTAACATGTTTGTGTTGCTTCATGCAAATTCCCTGCTTGTCTCTGTGCCGTGTGTGGAAGAATGAAAAACTGACATGTAAATATTGCTATAAAGCGAAATAACCGACATTTTTCTATCATCACGTACTATACATTTTCTTAAGTGCACAGCAGCCGTAGGTGATGCTGTGTATGTCAAGGGTTGCTGTTCTGTCTCAACACACAGAACATGCCCTTTGTGTGTTCTCCTGTTCCTGTGCAATTACAGGCAGGTAAAACACATGTTGAAGCTCTTGCTCAACGCTGTCTGGCCCACAGAGCTTAATAACTCAATTAACCCTGGCCATCATTTTGCTAGGCACAGTGGCTCAGGTATCAGCCACTGGTAGCGACTTCCAGCCCAGCCTTACATCCAATTTGTGCCCTCTGCTTTCCAAAGATAAATAAGGCAATGAATCCGTCTTCCCTTCGTGATCTGCGTATCGACAGAACAGTGAGTGGGTGTGACTGGCACTGAACGGCCAGAATGCTTATCACATTTGTTTCATGCTCCTATCTCTGTGTGCGGTAAATCGGAGAGGGAGGGAGGGAGGAATGACGGGGAAGGGAGAGAGCATTGCAGAAACAAATGAAGAGTGAGAGAGGGGGCATATCAGAGAGTTGGGTGAGTAAATGAAGAAGTGTGCCTGGCAGATTGAGTTTAAATTGTGCTGTTTAGCCGGCTCGTTCTCAGCTGCTTCTTATTTTCTGGTGAATTAGAAAAGTGATGGGGCTGATATGACACCACATCTTAGTCAGACCTCAAGGTTTTCCATTCTTATTACGATCTTTGCATGGAAGAGAAGCAGCATTGTAATGGTAATTTCCTCTGCAGGATCAATAAACGGTGGTCCAATTTGCTTGACATTCACAGGAAATAGGCAGTCTGATGAGGTCTAATTTAATAATGCTAATTCGCCGTGGTCTCCCATCTTTTGTAGGTGTACTACATTTCCAAGGCTTCACTGAAGGTGGCCAACAAACAGTACACGACACTGAAGAATGACTATGAAATGACACTCAATGCTCAGTCCTCCATTGTGCTGTGTGATGACAGCCAGGGCGTCCCAGAAGTGCTCTGTGACTTTGTTCCCATTGCAGAACTGGAGAACACAGACAAAGATGCAATCATTGGTAAGTGGAAAAGTTCATCAGTGACATTTTCTTTTTTCGTTTCCGCATTTTCTACAGATCAAAACAGCTTAACAGGCAGGTATAGAACAGGCAGGCAGTTTTTCTTTGGTGAGAAACCCTGGGGAGGGAAGGCAGGTTTGGCTTTATCTCACTCCAGCTCAGTTTTTTTTTTTTTCTGACAAACATCGATGATCAGCTGAGCTTGACAGATAGTTTGTCAGTCTAATTAGCAGATTGATGCGTTCAGATGATGACATGTCTCTAAGCCTACACAAAGGACTATAGATAGAAAATGAAGCATTATTCTGCAACCATATGTTATATTTTTTGCAGCAGATTAATTTCCAAAGCAGGGTTTAGTTGAAGAAAACCCCACAGTGTTTTGTCAAAATGCTGCCAAGTTTACAGAGTTTGAAAATTGCAATTTAAAAGAAACTACAGTTTAACAAAGAGTGCGTTTATGTAATGTAGGTGTAGGAGGAGTGCATGTCGATATTTGTAAAATGGAAATGCCTCTCATTAAGCCTCCACATATATGTACAGCACATACAACTCACTCATGTCGTCCTTTTCAAACAAATGCCATGTTTTCAGGGAAAGAGGCACACAAGCTGTTGCCAGGATTCGAACATGTGGGTTGTCAGTTGCAGGGTGATTTCTCTATCTGTTCCGTCCACCCAGGCAATGAAAGTTGTAAATGTAGAAGGTGAAAAACAGAGTTAATGGGCAGGCACATTTCAGCCAGTTCTGTACCAAATGTCCTGAAAGAATACATTATGACGGGGTCAGAGGGAGGGTTAATTCAGAGAAAAAGGATGAGCATACTCGTTCTACCAGTGCCTCGTTTCTGTACCTGGCAATAATGTCTTATCTCTGCGATGGGGAAAAAATTGGATGTGCCAGTGTAGATGGGGTTAAATTTGGTCATTTTCATATGTTCTATTTCCAGTCTGCTTGGTACTATTTTGTTAATGATGCACTGACAAATAACAGCTGAAATAAGGTAGATTCTTGGGTCCATGTTGTGGGTTTGAAACTTGATTAACCAAACCTTCAATCTGCACAGAAAACATCTGTTACTGAGGCACAGTCTCTGCAGTCAGCTGTCTGAATCACCCCGTTATCCTACTGTTTATAATTTCAAAACCACCTGTAATGACTTGTTAAAGCTTTTATGAAATGCCCTCACTGAAAAGTTTCCTTGCTCACTGTAGTGGGTGGGGAAGTTGAAATTAGTGAATCAGTAAATAATGGCAATGCCCATGTCCTCTCTGGACCCTGCATAAAATATTTTTTGTGTCCTGAAGATTTCTGCTGTCAGTCAAACGAGTAAAGACAGTTCACTGCCGTCGGCTCCTCTGTACTGAGGCTCACGCTAAAAACAGATTTAAGCACAGGTCAAAGTCTGAGTCACTGTAGATTGAATAGAAGGAGAATTTAAAGTTTTTTATGCAAGGCTCAAATCTGACTTTCTATGTAGATTCAGACTTGGATTCAGTCTCAACAGTATTCATTGAATGTATATATAAATATAACTGACTAACATGCTATAACTTTCAATAACAGGGCAATGCTTAGTGTTCGTCACAATATTTTTCTTGACCTATGAAGACAAACATGGTTTTCTGCTAAACCCTGAACAGGGAATAAAGGTTTCACCTGGCTCAACTGTTTGTAGGCCAAACTGCATTTGACAGTCACCTTTATAAAAATACATCCTAGGTAGATCATTATGTAGTGTAGGTTTATTCTGTACAGTGAACCCTCACACTTCGCGGTCTCAGTAATCGCGGTCTCAGTACATCGCGGAGGCGTCGGTGGTCTGTACGCTGATTGGCTGACACGCGTCCCCGCATCTCCCA
>JAPQRQ010000007.1:20627570-20641852 GCA_037367365.1 Apogon talboti
CACGAAAATTCGTAGAGGGGGTACTCCACATCGCGGTTTTCACCATTCGCGGGGGGGTCACAGCCCCCATTAACCGCCAAGTGTGAGGGTTCACTGTATTTCTATTCTACACCAAACAATTAGCTACTGTAACTGCCATGATGTGAAAATTGTAATTTATAATAAAGTGTAATAAATTGAACAATCTTCTCTCCCTGTATATCACAATGTGCTGTTTGGGCCTGCTTTCAGCCTCATAGCTCCATTACTGAAACTGGAATTTCTACTGTATTTCATAATCGTGTTGGTACCCAACAACATTGTCAACAACATTGTCAGACCAACATGGCGTCTTTGTTAGCCTCTCGTAGCCCAAGCATGTAGAGTCCGGAAGTGGTGCTAAGCTTCAGTTGAACAAAACATATTAATCTGGCTGTAGTTGGTGGTTAACAATCCATTTTAGAGTGTCATTCTGTAATGTAAACCAGCACTGTATGGATTAACCATGTACTTGTTAGACAGAGCAGTAATATTGTATAATTACATTGGCGTAATCTATGAGCAGTGCAAGCCAGCACAACAACAGCACACAGCTTAGAGAGGCAGTTTACCTGGAGGAGTTTGTTTGCGTTGGTCACAGTGGGGCAGCGTTACATGTCCTGTATGTCATCTGTTGTCTCTCCATTCACTCCCTCTGCTCTCCCTCTCTCTCCTCTCCTTTGTTAAATAGGGGATTATAACATGGTAATGAGAACTGTCAGCCTGTTCCTGTGGTGATAATGGAGTTCAGAGGTGGATGACATCGTCTCAATCATAATGGAATTAAGGAGGGCTGAGAGAGCACAGGCAGAGAAGCACCGGAGGAACGAAAGGGTGGGGTGGGGGGTGGGGGGGTGGAGTTTAGAAAAAGGTTAGCAGAAAGCAGGAAGAAGTTCAGAGAGTGACTGGTTTGTGAAATGTGTGTTAAAATTTGCCCAGTCATTTTATTCAGTGCGTGAACATTGGTCCTGAACTATTAGTGGGGAGGAGAGCCACTAACAAATATAGTTTTGCCGAGTAAAACTATCAAATATTTTCCAGTCGCAGCTTGTCCAAGTATTAACATTTGACATTTTTCTCTTCCATATCAATGAAACTAGAGATCCAGTGCAGAAGATGTAGAGGAGTCTATTTGAAGGCACGGACTATAATGTAAATTTTTTTCGTAATGTATTTTCATCAGTGTTTAATCCCCTGAAAATATGGATGGTTATGTTATCATTACCTTAGAATGGCATCCTTTTCCACAGATTCTGCAGTGCATGTCAATGTTTGTATAGTAGTATGAATGAATGGATAAACTACTGGAGAGAAGGTTTTTCATGTTTTTTTTTTTAGCAGCTACTGTAGGTTTTCTGGAAAGGAGAAAGGTTAGTGAGGGTTAGTCATATGCTGCTGAGGCCTAATTGGACTATTATCAATGTCTGAAATTAACTTTTTGACTCATGAGCCAAAGGGGACTGGTAGCTGAAAAAAATAACCAATGGGCAGAATCTATGTGTATTGGGTTTATTTTAGCATGTAATTATTGAGAAATGCTGTACACCAAGTTGAAAATTATCACAGGCGTACTTGGGGACCTGTTAACCTGATAAGAGAAATTCACAATTTTGACATTTTTTAAACATTACTATAACTAGAAAAGCACTCGGAGAGCGCAGACCTCCGCCAAGGCATCTCAGTTCCCCATTATCCTGTGATTTACTCCTAAAATTAATTACTGGACTTTAAAAACATATATTGTATTTATGATACATCAAATTGGATGACACACGTCTTAAAGAGCAAAACCTCAGCTATTATTTGGCGTCAGTTGCAAGTCTGTAGCTAGATTTGTAGTTGTGCAGTATCCAATTTCATATTTACCCCCTATATATAGAACTCTCTGGATCATCAGATCCAGAATGTCACCACTATCCGGATGAAACTATGTCAGGTTATAGCACATAGAATGGTGTTGTCTTGTAATTTTTTGCCAATGATTCTGGTCATTATTAGTTTAGTCAGAAGCTCTAATATCAAAATCAGCCCAATCTCCCAATAGTAAAGAATCCTGTTAAAAAAGTCCTGGATCCAGACGATGATCTGGATCACCCCCAAAATCTAATCACTTGTTCCTTGTCCTATTAAGGACATTTCCTGAAAATTTCATTAAAATCTGTCCATAACTTTTTGTGTTATGTTGCTAACTAACAGACAGACAGACAAACAAACAAACAAACCCTAGTGAATACATTACCTCCTTGGCGGAGGTAAAAAGTAGATTATGGGAAATGAATGGAACATTGTTAAGTTTCAAAGTGTAACTTTACCTCATTCTGAGTCTAACTCCACCAACTGTGTGATTCTGAAAGGTGCTTCAATGTCATAAAGAGTCCAAGAGTGTGCTGTACCATTATTGGTTTACTGTGGTGTTTTAATGTCTTATTTTGGAATTAAAGTGACCTATCAGAAAATAATCAAGATTTGTCAGACTCTGGCTAAAGTAGAGGCGGTAACACTGATTTTTGTTTTTAATTTTATGACCTAGAATTTAACTGAATGTCTAAACATTTGACTCATCATCAAGGAAGGCTCAAAAAGCTTATAAAATAGCCCACTGTCAAATATGCATGAGTACTAAGTCACTGCTCCATCAGTCAGACATTGTCAGGTGACATGTTGCCTCCTTCACAGGCTGTGCCAGCACAGGTAGTGATGCAGAGTCATTGCTTTGTCCGATTACCTGGGCTACGATGGAGTGGTCACTTACCCTGTGCAGCAGACACCAGTCTAAGATGACACATGATTGTCTAGTGCTGGGCCACATCCCTAGGACAGTGGTGCAGTGCAAAGCTTCCTTCTGCAGAAAAAAGTGCGAACACTTGTTTTCCACTCAATCTCACTCACAGACTGCTGCTTGTTTACTCGCACTTGACCACCCGGAATCAATGATGGTCGTCACTTCCAGCCAGCAATGGCTCCTCCCCGTAGGTTGTGCCCCCACGGATAATTCAAATAATAAAAAGGTCCGGTGTGGTGCATTTAGGGTACTTTTTTTTTTTTTTTTTTTTTTTTTTTTTTTTTAAAAAAAAATTTTGCTGCTTATAAGTAATACACAAAGCACAATTAATGCCGCAAGCATGACTAGCACAGGTACGCTTTAAGAATGATAGTTAAAATATGCAGTTTGAGAAATATACAGAATGCAGACCTGGTTGTGAGGAAACATGAATCAGCTGAAGAAAAACAATGATGCACATTTTCCTCCTCACATTTCACGAGCTTCTTAATATTCTATATATATTCTACAGGCTGAATAGAATTAATGGTCACTGCCCAAAACATTATTCCTTTAAATATTTGGGTTAAGGACCGTTTAATTTGGAGCTATGATCCATATTAACTGAACATGGCTGACTCCAAGTCTTCAGATTTGGTTGTCTTATTCCTTCCTTTAAAAAACAAACAAACAAAAAAGCACATTTCCTGTCTGTTGTTCCTTAACAGTTGAAATATTACCTGAACTTGTCCTGATTTACTTTTTAATATTAATCTTTGTAGGCCAGGCTCTTCACCTTTTTAGCACACCAGTGAATGCTCCTCACTTCAGTAATCCTGAATGAAGTGTTTAGGCCTTGAGTGTGACAGGAAACATGAATGAGGAATGAGTGTGTTTGTTGTGATTTAGAAAGTGGGGCTGGGTGTTAGCCAGCCTGTTATGACATTTATGTCACTCAACTGTGACTTGGCAATATCCAAGAGGTGTCAGCTCTCTGCTGTGTTAGATCTTTACTGCTTATGATGTGATACCAGTTCACATTATGTTGAGTATATCCAGAGGGGATTTTACACTTTACACCACATAGAGACATTTCAAAACCTTTTTTCACATTTCTCAACATGGATTTCTTTTTTTTTTCTTCTTCTCCTTGCCTCATTTTAGGCATATTTATCTACCTATGTGTATGAGCTATCTATACACCAAAATGTAAAATAATTCTCTTTGCCTGCAGATGTGATCGGGGTGTGTAAGAGTGCCGAGGATGTCTCCCGCATCACCACTAAGACCAGCAGGGAAGTCTCCAAGAGGGCCCTCAACTTAATAGACACAACAGGCAAAGTGGTGACTGTGACTCTGTGGGGTGAGGAGGTAATAACTATAATCTCTGTCTCCACACTCTCCCTTCCTGTCCTGCTCTCCATGTGTATCCAGAGATGGATTTGCAGTTTAACATAAAACATGTTGAGCAGGTTGTAATCAGCTCTAAATTAACATTTTTGTACATTACACTGGTGTAGTGGAGAATGAAAGTTTTGTAGCACGTCTACTATCGCAGTTAATTTTTTTATTTATCTGTATATGATCATATACAATAATAACGATTTAAATGAATTTAGAGTAACTAAATGAATTTTACAGTACAACACATTGTTGAAATGAAAGCTTAATATGTTGTTACCTAATCCTGTTCACTTTAGCAGTTTAAATAGATTAACATATCAGGGTTTTTCCTAGGTTTAAGGGTGGGTGTGGGTGGGATTTTATATTTAATTTCACTTATCTCCTACTATTGGTTTGGTTCGATATCATTACTTTTACCAATTTTATGTCATTATTGATTTTTTTTTGTAATTATGTGTATGCAAATCACTTTTCTACATTATTTACATTTTCTTAGAATTTTTGTCAATAAGAGTAAAACATCGCTTTCTCTGCATCTCTGCTCTGATTTGCTGTTAGTCTGTCAGTCAGTCAGTCCTGCCCTTAGACAAACACACAGGATCATACATGACAACATTGTTTTTTCATTCAGCAGAAGTGCTGCAAGAAAACATTTACTTAGTGGTCGGGGAATCTCCAAAAGACTTTAGAAAACATCCAGATCCTCATTGCACACAAACACATGGCTCTGTCTTGCATACAAAACCATAACAAATGGGTGCTTCTCTGCTAAATCCAGTCATCACTGAGCATGTGAACATAAGTGTCACATAGCACACTCCTGATTAATCACGTGATTATAAAGGTGCCCTTCCTTGTATGTGTATCCATATCAGTACACGCCTTCATGTTCACATCCATATCCATGTGTGTGTTCTTGCATGCGAAGAGGTTTGATTGGGTTTTCTGGGCTGTAAAATTTGGATCAGTCACCAGTTCCTGTGACCTTCAGGAGTGTTTTGTATCAGAATCCCTGATTTGAGACGGAAGGCTAAATAACTCTCGAATGTGCATGAAATGGCACCATTCTTCTCTAAGCTCATTCAATCTGCAAGGGCTAATCCCTCCTCTTTGCCAAAATCCAAAAATGACTTTCAAATTAACTTTTAGGTTGTCCAATTATAAAAGCAAACCATACTGCATATTACTTTCTGGTCGGCCTAAGCTGCAGTCATAGAGTGAACATACAAAGGACACAAACACTACCACTGCCTCTGCAATCTCTTGTCGTTCATCTTACGTCTTCTTTTTTCTTACAGGCAGAGAAGTTTGATGGCTCTGGGCAGCCTGTGGTTGCCATCAAAGGAGCTCGCGTGTCTGATTTTGGGGGCAGATCACTCTCTGCTTTGTTCAGCTCAACAATCATGGTCAATCCAGACATACCAGAGGCGTTTCAATTGAGGGCCTGGTGAGTCACGCTTGAATAACTAACAGAAACTTCACAAACAAACAAAGTTGTCCACACGCTGTGGAACACAAGACTCTGATTACAAAACACTAGATTATATCTGTGTCTTCATAATACTAATAATACATAAATAAGCACTCTTGGCTTAGAGCATGCTCACACACTTGTCTTTCTTTGTAAGGATAATGCATTCCTTTTCCACTTCCTCTAACCTTAAAAGGACAGTTTATAAACTTTAGGGAGAATTATGAGGTTCTAACTGCAGAAATGGAATGTAATTGTAATACTGTTTTTTTCATTAGTATATAATCACCAAAAATAAGAATTGTTATGGTTTTGTTACTTTAGAATTAGCCTTTTATATCTACAGATGAAGTCTGCCATGTTACATCACCCTGTTTCCAGAGTAGCTCAGAACATTTCTTCGTCTCCTTACGTCCAATTTATGCCAAGTGGAGTCCTCCTTTAAGGTGCATTACCATCACTTACTCAGTTTGAGTTTATATGGACCTAATACTAACAAAACAGAAACTGACTCTTAGGTGGACCTTCAGTGTTTTTTGTGGCCACCACAGAGGAGGGTTGCACTGCTAGATGTCACTCAATGTTACACACTGAAACCTTTAACTGTAACATGTTTATGGGCCGCTGAGGTATCCGTGGATTGAAGCGTGTGTGGAATTTAATCAAGCCCGTTACTCTTACATCTAAATTGGTTCAAGAATGCACATTTAAATGCAAAATATCAGCAAACAGTTAAATATCACAGAATCACATCACTGGGTATAAGCAAATGTGTTTTGCCACTGTTGGCTAACTAACGTTGCCTCAGATGACTCAAAATAAAATCTTCAAACCATGTGGCAATGAAATAATTTTATTTCAGTAGTATTTATTTTGGCCATTAAAGCTCATACTGGCGTCACACATCATTTTTGGGAATGTTATAACTAAAGGCACTTAGAAATGTGCTTTCATTTAAACAAGGTTGACAACCCTCTGCTCTAACACTTGCCTCTAAATATACAATTGCCTCCAAAAGGGCTGTTTCAATAAGTTATATAGCCTCTTACTTCATGCTCTTTCATTTGAACCCTTGTTAAGGGTTTAATATGACTAAATCAGCATATATGAAATCCAGAACTTAAAATAGGTAAGTTATCAACACATTTAATGAAATCTAGTGCCAGTTCATCTTAACCTCCCCTTTTGGAAGTTATTCTTTTCCTGTCCTTTACCCAGTTCTAACCTAAACCGTAAAACCCAGTCATAAACCTCAAAAAAAAAAAATTGTGAACTCCAAATAAAATGTCCTCAACTGCACAAAGACATTGAGTTTACTACAATCTACGCACCAAACTCTGGTGGTCACATGTCTGGAGATGGGTGGCATGTGCCTCTTCCATCCCAGTGGGACTCCAGACAGGATGTAGATGGGACTGGGTGGAGGGAATATTAGAAAAGAAGACCATGGATATTTCTGGATTTCATCTGTGGTACGCACACACAGAGATGGGAGCACGGTGATCCGCATCAAAAACTGGGTTCTTATTAGCAGTTTCTATGGAGGGTTTGAAATATGACTCACTCACTCATTAAGACTGTTCCCAAGTCCTGCCACCGTTGATACAAAAATGCATATTTTTTTTTCCTCTGTGTACATAAGAATGGTTGAGTGTGCATGTGATTGCTTGGTTGTTACACTGAGAGCTATTCTTAGCCTGAAAATTGCATTCAACATACAGTGGCTAAGGATTATGAGAAGAGTATATGAAGGAGAGGGTTTATTAGTACCTATGGGCATTACACCTTTCCTTTCTGATTTATAAATGTGACTAATTGCACCATGAACAATAGCTTTAGCCCCTTTTCTTTGAGTGTTGCATTAGTTTTACCAGCTGCTTTGTGTGTGTGTCGGAGAGTGAGAGAGAGGAGGTGCAGGCTTCATTGCTGCAGCTTTAATCTTGGTCTTATTAGTCTCTGGTCAATACACCATCTCTTCCTGACATTCAAAGAGCTAAATAACTGAAAAAAAAAAAGCGTCACCCCTCTCTCCTTTTATTCCGCTTTCCATTCTTCTCTAATCCCTGGCTTTTTCCCCTGATCTCGACTGCTGTTTGGTCCTCTCTCCAGTTTACATGCTGACAGCAGTAAACGAATGCCAATGAATGTTATTGAAGGAGCAGGCCGAGTGTTTCCACTCCTTTTTAACATTTAGCGCTGCACTTTACAAAGACAAAGAATGTCTGTCCTGCTTGTTCCCATGGCCATGTGCATGCTTTGTCAGATTGTTCTGACTAGGCTTGCTTACATAATTGAAGGAAAGTGATGAATTTGGATGATGCCTTGATTAGATTGCTGTGCTCTGTTAGAATACAGATCAGGAGTCAGACTGATGCATTAAGATGTTAAAGAGAATATTAAAAAGGTAGATAAATGAATAGATGGAGCGGCATGAGACAAATAAGGAGAAGAGTTTTTTTTTCTTTTTTTCCATGAGGGTTGACGCAGTGTATATAGACAGAAATGTAAAAGACTGATTAACGTATTCGTCTGTGATGGACAGCCTGATGTCAGATCAAATAGATCGCTAGATGCAGATGCAGTAGCTGTTAGTCAGTTCAGGGATTAAGGGAGTACTTTAGTGATGGCTATGGATGGTTTCTTCAGATAATAACCAATACAATCCAGAATTACATTAACAAGGAATAAGCATTTGTATGTAACTGATCACAAGAGTCCCTCCTTTTCACTCATAGATGACTAACATTAATAGTTTAACTTTTACTTTAATTGCCTCCGCATACAGAGATCATTATAATTTCATTTTCAAGCACGCTCTGTCTCTATTTTACATATGACTGAGTAAACCCACCTTCTTCTTTTCTTTCTTTCTATTTCTATTTCCCCACACTCTGAATAATGTATGTTTCACATGTATGTTTGCTTTTGTTTTGGTGGATGAGTGTGTTGGAGCATATATTTATTTGTACGTATACGTGTCGTGTGTGTTGATGTCCACACTGTAGGTATGACCAGGAAGGCCACTCACAAGACAGCCAATCCCTGACAGAGACGAGATCTGTGGGCAGTGGAGCAAAGATGAACTGGAAAACACTCAGCGATGTTAAGAATGAACACATGGGACACGGAGAGAAGGTGCAGTGCATGCATAATCCTACACATATACAGACAGCTATACATAAATATTAGCCAAACATATGCCAGGATGGTCAACAAATATGGTCAATATCAAAAGCACTGACATTTACAGGAGACAGAAGAGTGCATTTGGCTGTCTAAAAGGGTCAAGTCTTCCAAATCAATAGAAATGTCAGAGACAGATATTTTAAAATGCAGGAGTTCAACAATATTGCTTGCACGACTAGATGCTGGAAGAGAAAACGGAGAAACATGTATGTCTGGAACAATGAAACAGCTTTTGTTGATGTCTTTTTCAGCTCTGGACCCTGTTTAATACCAGATGCTGTGTTTTCATGAACAGGGACAATGTGTCCCTAGCTATCCATGAGTCAGATGTCCCTTTTTCACAGATACTTTATCTGTCCACTATAAAAAGACTATTACACAGCATGCAAAAGGAATAATTTGTGGAAGATAAACTCTGACTGTGTTGCTGATTCAGTAGATTTGTAGTGATTTAGTACAGTTAAAGCCCCCCCTCAAAAAAAACCTCAAAAAATAATCACTAGAAGTTGCCAGAAGTAACTTTTTTGAGATTGGTTCACTTTTTGGTATTTGACTCATACACTGTAGATCAGGTTGAAATGGCAAGCACAGGAAATCTTCTAATTTATGTTGCAATTTTAGCTGGATCTGTGAGCTGCTTCTTTTGCGAAAACTTTGCCTGGTAGCAGATTGATATGTGAGTCATAAAATCCCTTTCTCTCTCTCGGGCAGTTGGTTGCTGTTTGAAGAAGAATGAAAGAAACCCCTTGAGATGGTGTAACATGAGTATATCGGAGTTTGGTGGCAGAAAATCTTTCACTGATATAAGACAACCACAGTAAACATCAGGTTTTGGTGTCAGTCCCACAGAATCAAAGGGTGAGAGTTTTCCCACTGAAGTTTAGCAGTCATACAGGGACAACTCCATCATGTTGAAAAGGGCCCAGTTGGCTCTTCTTGGTTTCTTTTTATGATCTTGCTTACTTGCTATTACCACTGGTTTCTGCTACACAGCACACTTATGGTCATTCTCTCTCTAAAAAGCAGCTGTGAAGAGGAAATGTATGTAAGTTTAGGAAATCAATAGCAGAAATTTGGTGTGTAATTTTTTAGTGCAGCTACATTGAGATTATTACCCCGCCCCCCCGAAGGGGAGGCAAGGGCTATTGTTTTTGGTTCGGTTTGTTTCTTTGTTTGTTTGTTAACACTGTAGCAACAAAACTATTGGTTGAATTTATACCAAATTGGGTTTGTAGATTGCCAGTGACCCAGAATAGATTCAATTACATTTTGGGAAAAGTAAGTCAAAGTTCAATTTTTTTATGAATTTTAAAATCTTTTTTTTTCCAGTTTACGTATAACGGGTGAAATTTTAAATATCTATAAAAACATCGATTTTGTTACAATTTGCTTCAAACTTGGCACATATATATAGAGATATTGATATTGATATGCTGACATCAGCACACATAGACATGATGACATCAGTTGAATCTCTGCCAAAATAAGCTACAATATGTGCGAGGGTCGGGGTAACTTGTTCCTAAAGGTTTCTCATTTACAACAACGGTACTTTCCCCACTTTTCTGTAGAAGTGAGAATTTGTGACGTTAGAAATCTGACTGCTTCTTAGCCTCATTTGAATGTAAGCATTTAGACAAACACAAATCCACAGTCAGTCTTGCATTCATTGTAAATAGACCAAGCTCTAGGCTGTGCCTTCCTATGACTTCATGGATTAGAGTCATGGCTCTCTTGTTTTAGCTGTGGAAACGAGATAGTGATGCTTGCATATTAGTAGTACTGATTGAGCAGCTGCAAACTGTTGGAGGAACCGAATGCTCAAATTGAACCATGTGCTATTTTAAGAAGTGTCACTGCATAGAATTATGGTACTTTGGACTAAAAGTGGAGTGCGTGTAAATTGTATGTGCCACTCACAAACGTCTAATTAATTAAGTTTATCTTAGTCTAGTCTCCCTCATCTCTCACGTTTAATTAGGAAGCTCCTACGGCTTGCTTTAGATCAGTGTCGTTTCTAATAAAAATTTCTAATTATGTGGTGGAGGTGGAGGAAGCCTATAGGGCATAACATCACCAGAAGGGAAGTCGCATGGATGCAGAACGTGGGACGAGTGAGAGACGGGTAGAAAAGCCAGGCAGAGCCACTTAAACTTCCCGTCACTTACCAACCTGTGTTGAAGGATGGATGGGAACATGGCCAAGTAGAAAAAAAGGAAAAAGGAGTGCAAAGTGAGGCAAGTGAGAAAGAGAAGTGACAAGAGTGTATTGAGAAAAGGATCCAGATCGGCACAGTTAACTGACAGATGTGGGGAAAAGTGTTAAAGGGTAAGAATGTGTAAATGATTACAGCTTTTTGTGCTTTTATTGTCTTTTCTTTCTGCTCTGTTTACCCCCAACTGTTCCTGTAATTGAACAGTTTTAAAGGCATTGTCTATCACAGGCTGCAGCTTCGCTAATAGTAATAGCAATAAAAATAGGTTATACTTTGACGGAATCTAATTTGACATTCTACCTGTTTGCCTCCACGTATGTGCGTGACTGCGTGTGCATATGTGTTTGTGTCTATGAGCCGTTTCTAATTAATGTGCGTGTGTTGCGTTTTGGGACAAGCATTAAAGTTGGCATGTGCAGCCACGTCAATTATGTGAAGTAGATTTTCACTTGGTTGCCCTTCCACATACAAATTTTAATTGCATTTAGGTGCCAGAAGGTGACACAGGATTTAGTGTGATAAGAATGAAAACTATTTTCAGACTGTTGTAGTGAGTGTGTGTGTGCGTGTGTGTGTGTGTGTATATGTGTGTTTACATACAGATGTGTTGTATTTTTAAGTAAGTCGAGGCTCATAAATTTGTGTTGGGGGATCTGTGCGAATGTTTTTATGTGTCTGTTTTTGTGTGCAGCGTTAGTCATGCTACTCTTCTAGGTTCTCCTCAGTGTGCTTAAGGTTAAGACTTTGCCCCAAGGCTTCTGCGTACACACTGGAATACAGAAGGAGAGAAAACGTACAGAAGGAGAAGAGAGCGAGATGATGACAAATACAGGGGGATTTATTTAGACTGGTCGAGTTGTTATGGAAGCGCTGTGGTCCAGACTCCGCTGACCTCTCTCCTCACATTCTCAGTAGCATCTGCCAATTCGCCAAGCCCCCGAATCAGGATGCTTTCTTTTCTTTTCTTCCCGCCACGTCCACCCTCTTACCACCTTCCCCACCCGTCGCCTTCCCACCTCTCCAGCCTCGCAGCTCTCCAATCTGCACAAGTCTGCGAAATGTGATGAGGCAGGCACGCAGGCGGAAACATGGGAGTGGAATGTTGAGGGGGAGAGGGCTGTTGCTAACGGGAGAAATTCTCCTAATTAAAAAAAGCTTCTTGGTTAATGTTTCGGAGGGGTTCTTGCTGTGTGGCATGGGTGCTCGGTAGATGGATGGATGGGTGGACAGATTATGAGTCAGTGTTAGCTACAGGGGAAGGAAGTGTTAGAGACCTCTAAGTATGAGTGACAGTATCTGCAGAGGTCACGGGGACACAAAACAACCTCAAACATCTCACAAAGGATGCAGAGAACATAATGGCCTTTTCACATTCAATGCAGTTACCAAACACTTAACAGAGAGTGGGCTGTGTAATGAAGGAACAGCAGTGCTCAGTCAGTGTGTGTGAATTTGGCTAGCGTCCTAGAGAGACTCTTTGATAGACTCATTTAGGCCAACATTAGTAATGAGTCTGGCCCAGCTTTAGCTTGTAGTTGTTGTTTAGATTGCATTTTAAAGCATTTCATTTTGAATTCTGGCTGTAATTCCAACATCTTGTTTAAGGCCTGCACTCCTGGTAGAAGAAATCCCCTCCGGTGCAGCTAGAAAAAAGATTTTTTTTTTTTTTGTGGTTACTTGCATGCGTGTACACACACTGCAGCATCCGTCACTTTGTGCTTGCCTGTGTATGTTTACGTACATCAGTGTGTACATGTGCGCATGTAGGCATGTACACGTGTGAGTCTTCCCAATGAGACACAGTTCATCTGCTGTGTGCATTCTTTATATTTATATTTATGGAAATCGAATGCCTGCTTCTCCACAGGATGAGAGAATAGCCTTTTCCCCCCAGAATTAGCATTTCTTTCCTTTTTAGCTGTTGATTTTACCAGTGTGAGTTCTGCTGCCTAAGGTGCTAATATCTGTTTAAATTACCGCAACATCGCTGCATTTTAATTTGATTCTGTTTGACTGTGTACACTTTAATTTAAATTCATAACTGAAAGAAGTTTAGCTCATTGTATCTGTATTGCAAATGTGTAAGTTTGGCTTTTTGCATATAACCTTGCATCCTATTCGTGTATGCGTTGGTCTGTTAGTGGGTCTGATGCAAGTGTATGTACATTAGCACAATTTATGTATTATAGAGGCAGAAAGTGCTGCTTCCATCTTGCATCTATTATGCAGAGAGCTCTCATGCTCCCTCTGCTCTCTTTTTAAATTGTTCCAAGATTGTTTGGAAGTCAAATAGAGATGTGTAAACAGCATGCATCAACCAGCTGGACTGACTTGTTGGCAACAGTTCCACAGATGATGCCAAGTTTGATCTAAGTTTATTTTTTATTTTATTTAACGTTTTGTTTGTGTTTCTTTCTTCCTAAGCAGCTTATTCGCATTCTTAAAACTGTTGAAGGATGTCGTGCCTGCAGTGCACATTCGGTTGAAAGACTTGACAGGAGTCGACATTGCCTGTGTTGCAAAGTTGCGCTTAAAGTTTAAGGGGCTGTATGTAGTATTTCTGCTTTCAAATATAAAAAATGGCCTAAATTTTCAGTAGAGTATTTAGAATGAGGTCTGAATTAATGCCACATTTTCCAGTATATTGGAGCGTAGAGATGTGCATCCACACCAACAGTCTAGCGCACAGGTGTCAAACATACGGCCCGTGCCCCAAAACCAGCCCGACAAAGGGTCCAGTCCCGCCCGTGGAATGAATTTATGAAATGCAAAAATTACACTGAAGATAGTAACAGTCATTGGTGTCAAAATCATTTTAGTTCAGGGGCCACATCCAGACCAATTCAAGTGGGTCACACCAGTAAAACACTATTATAATAATCTGTAAATAACAACAAGCCCAAATTTTTCTCTTTGTTTCAGTGTAAAAAAGTACAATTATGTGAAAATATTTACATGTACAAACTATCCTTTACAAAAAATTTGAATAACCCGAACAAATATGAACAACCTGAAATTTCTTAAGAGAAGTAAGTGCAATGTGGCAATATTATGTCTGTTACTCAGTGCTTTGGTGCTTTGTACACTCGTGGCCAAAAGTTTTGGGAATGACACAAGTTTTGTTTTTGCAAAATTTGCTGCCAATGTTGACCCCCCCTCCCCATTGTTTCTGGGGTACACTGAAGAACAATTAGGAGCATTATATAGGTTTCAGATAAATTTAGTGA
>JAPQRQ010000007.1:20680248-20694684 GCA_037367365.1 Apogon talboti
ATTAATTTGGAAATTATGAGCAATTTAAAAAAGTTGGGGTGTCGAAACACCCCAGGTGACTAACGTAGGGTTAATAAGGTCTAAATCCATCTACAAAGACATCAGTGAACGGATTGTTTTCATGGACAGCTGATAGCTTAGAAATAAAGTTAGCAAATGCTCCCAAATACTTTCTCAGAACAAAACAAACTCCAACACACACTTCAAATCTGCACACAAGCAAGTTTGTAATGAAAGTTTTTACACATGTTAATTAGGTGTAGTTAGTTGTAAACCTGTTTCTAGTTATATTAAAAGTAGTATGAAAATCAGCAACAAACATGTACTGAATGGAAAAGTTTCCAAACTATGAAAAGTTATCAGTTATTACATTTAAGTCAGTAATATGTCTTGATAAAGTACAGAGTTTCTTTGCAACTTCATTATCAGATGAACGTACCCTTCTTTCTTGGCTACTTACCGGCACTCCGCATTTGGAAACACACTTGAAGTACAGTGATAATGAGCTTTTACCCCATCTACATGTCTATGTGAATTAATGATTTCTCAGTTACGCCAAAGCACAGGTGGCTTGTTGAACACCTCTGCCAAAAACATTACAAAACAGACACACTTAAATAATAATTAATTACACATTACATCATTTTAGAACAATGTAACAGAGATTACATCTTTTTTTTTGCTTGCCCGTTTTTTTTCACCTTCTTTATTTTTTCATTCTCCAGCTCTTTCTCTCCTGCAGATTCAGTCCACATCCACTGCTGTTACCGTCCTGTCTGGTTCTCTGCTTGTTTTGACCCCTACCTGCCTTCTCTGGACTTTGCCCTTTTTTCCCCGCCTTGTTGGATGGGTTTACTAGTCTTCCTGCCCAGTTTTGACCCTTCCTGAACACAGACTTGGCCTATTGCCTATCTTCATTGCCTGCTTGTCTCAGCATCACAAAACAGAGACGAGTTGCTGAGTCGTGTTTCACTCTAAGCCAGGGCAGTTTTTAGCTTGTGGCATGGATCTATAAATGTACTATGTAACTTTAGTCCAGACACGAATATCTTAACAGATGAATTGGCTTGGAATTGGAGACATCTTGTCTGTCCAGATGATGAATCCTAATGACTCTGGGTTCGTGCCAACAGGAGGATAATATTACTGACTTTTAATGTAATGTTTCAACATCTGTGAAATTTGATTCAAATAGTACATTTGTGTCTGCCTTAAAGGTCCAGTGTGGAAGATTTAGGGGGATTTAGGAGAATCTGATGGCATAAATAGAATATAGTATTCATAATTAAGTTTTCATTAATGCATAATCACACAGAAAAAAGAACTGTGTTTTCCTTTTCCTTCTAGTTAGTCAAATAAGAAAAAAAAAAAAAAGTCCAGGCAGACCATTTTATGCTAAGGGTTTAAAGGGTTAACCTTAAACCTTAAATGTTTAATCCAGGCTTCTTTCAAGGGTTGTAGCAACGACCAGTATGTGACCATGCTCTTTGGTTCACAGTCATATGTATACACTATGGAATATATTTCAGGTTACATGTGGGGGATATATAGTATATAGACTTAGTAAATGTGTCTTTATACCTTTACGGTACTCAAAATACTTTACAGTGTTAAGAAATCATGGTAATCCAAGAAAAGACTTTTTTTTGTAGATTAAATTTGTAGATTGTAGATTTTGTAGATATTATTGGAAGACATAACAGTTGCACCACATGAATGCAAACAGAAATGGAAATCACATCTGATGTCATTTTAAGAAGGCAACGTCCTCATCCTCTGCAATGTAGACAGTCTGTTTCTTCCATTTTTAGAGCTTAAAAGTTCGACTCCACAGATCTCAGTGAGAAAGTCATCCTTTCCAGTGCTAATATTAACTACATTCAACCATTGCTTGAGGCTGGAAGGTTCAGGTTTATACCAGTTTTTGATAATAGCCTTCTTGCTAGCAATACACAAAATTTCACATACACACCAGTCTTTTTCAATAGATGCATCCTCTCTTCTTACACCAAGAAAACATAGCTTAACATCATGGGGATCTTTTTTTAACATTAGACATATTTGTAACCAATAAATGGAAATGATTGGTGTCTATGTGTCCACTCTGTCTCCAGCACTGTTGTTTTGTATAAATTTGTTAAATTTGGGTATAATGTAGGAAAAAAATCCAATTCTTTCACCCAAAGTCACTCCACTTCTGTGAAGTGGTTGGACTTTTATTAATTTTTCACTGAAGAATTCCCTCCAGAACAGACATTTTCATGTGCATACATGGTGAATGGCAAATATTATCATGGTAACACACTAAATAACAATGGCAAATATCACCCTTCCCTGGATCTCACCATCTTTGTCATAATAAGTCTCTCTATCAGCATTCACTTGTACATCCAAGGTTCAGACTCACATTTATAAGTGAACTGCTGAAGTTAACCTCTTGTATCTAATGGAAAACGCGCCTCTGATTGTTGGGAGTGAATCTGTAATCTACATTTTATTGGGAGCATTTACCCTTTAACAGTATTCGCCTCTGTAATTTTCCATAAGTGAGCATCTTTTTTTTTCCTTCCTCTTTTCTTTGAGGTTTTCTCTCTGGTCGTTCTGTCTTGAGTCTAATTAGAATCACACTCTCCCCAGTCCGTTGCTTTTCCCATTTATCCTGCACCTTCTGATAATGAGCTGGGCTTAATCAGGCATCCCATTTCACTTACGGACTAATGAAATGTTGAGATCATTCACGAGAAGTTTTCATTTTTTAAGATGATTTCTCCCTCTCTGTCTGTTTTAAATACTGCCTTTCTCTTCTGTGGTCGCCGAAGAGTCACAGTAGATTACTTTAACACAAAGAGCTCTCCTCCCGCACCGTGTTTTTGTAGCTCTGACATAATTGGAGTGAAGGTTATCGTACTTTGGAAAGCAAGCTGAAAGAGGTGTTTCATAGAGGAATAATAACATATTTCATTACAGATAGTCTTGTAGTCTGGGTGTTCGGGGGAATACTGAGTTATTATGTTGTCTTAACACTGCATCGGGATATTGTTTCATAATATTCGTCCTTAAAATTGTATAGAACAGCAGTCTGAGGGCAAGACCGTGTCAGGGAGCATAAGCAGGGGAAATACGTATCTTGACAGGTGTGTTCTGGAACAGGCTCAGACTAATGGCGTAATAATCGATCCGTGTAGCTGCTTTCTGATGGGTTAATTTATGATTTTGATAGGTTTCCAAGTGCGCTGATTCAGAAGACACCATGTTGTGAGTAGGATGCTGCAATCGGTGACACACCTCCTTCTGCTAAGTGTGTATAGCATGTGTGTTTGGAAAATACAGAGAGAGGTAATTCACAGAAAATACACAACCTCAGAGCCAGATATGCAGCACATGCCCGATGACTCCCAGATAAAAGTGGTTTATACAGCCAGAAACCGCAACATACTGTCAGTTTTTGCAGTTCATCTTTTTTTCAAGCCATGTTAAACCTCCTAATATATTATTTATTCATTTATTTTAACTGTAATCATAAGGCTTGAAGAATTTCTCAGTAAAACTTACTGATGTCAACGCTGAATTTGAATCTTTCGTGAAGCATGTGGACATCCACTGAAGATACACTAACATCAAGTCATTATAAATCCACTGAACTCAGTAGTAGCAGTTGAGATATTTAGCGTCTGGGTTACAGTTGGCCTAAGGGTTGAGTAGCTTCCAGGAAGAGACATAGTATTAAAAAAAAAAAAGTGGAGTCAGGTGTAAAATAAAACAGGTTCATATGCATTTTTCAACTTCAATACTTAGCTGAATAGTGCATATATTCAACCATCAACCATACATTTATGCATGTTATACATACATTTTACATTAAAGGCTATTTTGGCATTGAATGGATGTGAAAATGGATGATATGACTAAGGGAATATCTGGGAGTGATTAGATTTTGTTGCTTAAAGAGGACCTGAAACAATGAATACTGTTACAGTGGTTTATTTTCTTTGTACCTTAGATAATATATGGCACTGCCATAAAAGTTGTTTTCCACTTATTAGAAAACATGATTTTTTTTTTCAGAGCTGGGCGTGCTCTGCTACTGATAACGTGAAAAGTAGTGAAATACAAGCAGTAGGAGTTACTGAAGCAAACACATGATTATTGAGGTCGCTGCAGGTCACAACTCACTCACATGTCATTATAACGTTCTCATAATATTAGAGTGAAGCTACATGAAATGTGATCATAGTTAATGTGACAGGTCTGAGCAGATCAGGTTCAGATCATCTAAAGGGACCTGATGCTGTTCAGTCACATTACATCATGTTATTAAGTGGTTTATGTGAAGATAAATAAATGCTGCTTGTGATGGAGCTGCTCAGAAAAGTCCTGAGAGAAGTCTGAAGTGAACAGATATTAAATTCAACAAACTTAATGTTCTATGACTGTTCCAGTTATTTAGAAATAAAAAGCTTGGTAACTGTCCAACTTACTATTATTAGTAGTATTTGTTAGTATTATTAGTACATTAATAAGTTCCAGAAGTGTGGAATAGAAGTCAGAAGGAGCCTGAAGCACTTTAATTGTTAAAAATAAAAATGCTTTTTCATTTATTTATTTATTTATTTATCTTTCAATGGTGAGACCATATCGGTGTATGAAATTACAATGATGACTTGCTCACTTCAAAATTCCCCATATAGTCATGTGACACCAGTCAGGTGATGCATATATTAGACACAGAGGATTCACCAAAAAATAGGGAAATACAGTAAAATACCCAATAGGAGAGAAAAAAATGAAGGACAGACAGAGATAAACAGCATATTGCAGTTATGCTGCAACTTTAAGTCACCTAGTTGTACAAAATTTGCAAAAAAACACAAATATAAAAAAAAGGCATATAAAGTGATGTACTGTATATACACATGTGTCCTCCCTCCTGCTACAACCGGTCCACCCACACCCATCTGTCCACATACCCACACACAAGGTAGAATAGTGCAGAACGGAAACTTAAAATGCATTATTATATCATAAATAATTACTTTAATTGACCTTATGCTTTATGAAGCTATAGCTCTTAGCACTACTCATCTATGAAACACCATATGTTGAAGTGGATGCACCATTCTCATCACACATGTACAGTACACACAGTACAAGCCCTTGAATTCTGTGGGCCGAACGAAAATTATTTAAGGCAAAACTGGCCCAGAAGACTCATTAAATTTCCTTTTGTTGGAAAAAGAAGAACCATGGGTGCACATGTAGTGTATGTGTGCTCATAAGCTGGAGGGTTATAGAGACCACCAGGCAGAACTGGGACGCATATGCAATCTAGGTTAGTATTTATGAGGGAGCAGGTCTATCTGTCTGGGACAACCCACCAGGGACAAAGTGTGTGTATGCATGTTAGTATAACCTGGCGAATAATATCTGAGAGGTATTTTTGTATGTAAATGTGAATGTGTGCCTACTACACAGATGTCCTGAGAGAGAACATGAGCAAAAGTTCCCAGGCCTGTGGAGTAAGTTAGTTGTCATCAGTAAAAAGCTGCCTGTGTGGTACTGGGCCAGTGGGCAGGCAGAAATAATGAGGAGCCAGATGGAGCTTCACTTCACACAGCATGCTTCTGCTTGACTTTCTAATGGACAGCGTTTTGTTATGTGAAAAAGAAAACTGAGGACCTGGGTCAGTTTTCTGTCAGTTATCCCTTATGGCAGAAATACAGGAATATGTGCTGAATATGCTGATGGGAAATACTGAGCGGATGTTAGAAAACATATACACACTGGGTTCATCCGTCAGCATATGGAAGCAGTGTGGGATTTTATCAGCTCAGCATTATTTGAGTCTTTTGATAAAGTTGTAATTCATGGTTAAATAATAAATATTTAATAAATAATAGCTTTAACTTAAAATGATAGGTTGATTGAAAGCTTTTCTTTGCTATGTTGCCCTCCAGTACAACACTCCCTCCACATAATCACCTAATGATCCCTATACGTGTTTACTACAATTTAGCCAAAAATGTTACAAAACTGATCATGAGTTGACTAGATTTTTTTTGACAGACCTCAGTGCTGAGTGAACATCTTTTTGTGCATGTGGGCATTTGTGAATATGCAAGTTTGTTTTCATGTCTTGAGCATTGACGTGTGTATTTGGAGAACAAATGGTTCAGTGGAGTGTACAAGTAAGGCCAGCTGTATTTGTCTGCTGTAAACCCCCCCCAATCTGGTATCACCAGAGCACATTGTCTAAGTCACGCTGTCAAGTGTGTGCATGTGTGTGTGTGTGTGTGTGTGTGAGAGAGAGAGAGACTTAAGCTTTAACTCGTTGTGAATTGTGGGGAATTGTATAAAAACCCAAATGCACTGTTTCTCTGAGCCCTCTTTAAAACGTTGAACCAGAGCCACGCGGCAGTCACGTAGCATGAAGTGACTGGGGGGCGTTGGATGTGGCGATTGGATGCTGTAACACATTGCCTGCAGTGTCGCCAAATATTACATCAGGTTGAACAGCTTAAACAATAAAGACTGGCAGTGAGAACACAACTATTTTACTCCAATACAAGTTCTGACAGACATGCTGAACGTACAGCGGGCATGTCGACTGTCTGGTCTGCAGCCAAATGTTAAACTAAAACAAAAAAAACCCCAAAAAAAACCTGAAAGATGTTTCATAATTATCAACCAATCACCAGAATCAAATCAAGGATATATGTTTAATATTAATGGCAGGCACGTTGGAGATGATGGATGTATAAAATTCACTTTTCAGAGCTTGCCACCAGATTAGATTTATAATAATATTTTATTTTTGATTTTTTTAAAGGACAAAAATACAGTTAATACCTACAAAACAAGACAATATCATCACCTCACAATGACAGGACCAAAGACAACACACAGACACACGGACAGAAAAAAAAAAAGAGAAACATATGAAACGTAGAGAGACGTATGGTGACATCACACCTCCTAGATCCTACAAACCCTACTCGAGTACAAAAAGAGTAACCAATGTACTGGTAGATGTTCCATATAGTTTAAAAATAAGTTTCCAGATTAGATTTATGCCCCGTCTTCTCTAATGAGAGTATTTTTGCAAAACTGATATTTTTCTCTCCATTCGGGCCTCTTGCCAACGCATAAATGGTATTTTAGGTTGCAAAACTTGATAAGTAAAGTGATAAAACTCTGGTTTGTGTGTATCTGTGTTGACAGGGAACACAGAGAGGTTGACCAGAAAAATCAAACCCCATTTTTGTTAATAGATATACCAGAAAATCCGTCCGTCTGTCTATCTGTGATTTTTGTCCCATTTCTTGGACACTGTTCACCCAATTCTTTTCCAATTTGACACACATGTTCTGTACCACTAGGAAGAGGTGCAGATGCCCAATTTGATGGCTGAATTTCAGTTTGTTTGTTTGTTTTTGGGGTTTTTTTACACATTTTGGAAAAGTTTTTGAAAAGATTGAAAGTTAAGACTCAAAGAATATTGTTAAAATTGCATTTATTTTTCTTAAGACATTTCAGGTTGTTCATATTTATTCAGGGGATTCACATTTTGTGTGAAACAACAGCTAGTTAATGTTAATATTTTTATGGAATTTTACTTTTTTACACTAAAATAAAATAGAAAAATTTGGAGCTGTCATTATTTATAGGTTGCTATGATAGTATTTTACTGGTCTGATCCCCTTAAGATCATATTGGTCTGTATGTGGAATATGAACTAAAAAAAACCCCAATTGTTAATATTTTCAGCATAATTTTTGCATTTCAAAAATTCATCCAACATGCCAGATTGGACTCTTTGGCGGGCCGGTTTTGGGCCACGGGCCGTATGTTTGACACCTGCGCTCTTTTCAGTGAACAAACGTCTGCAATGAATAATGTTATTAATATTAATATGTCTGAGATCATTGGACAAAGAAATCAAAAGTCAAATACTTCAACATGTTAGGAATCTGTAAAAATCTAGATTCTGTATAAAGGCTTATTTTCACCAAAGGCCAATTTCCTGAAAAGCTGCTGAACAACCCATACAATACAGACTGATGGGGAGATAGTTTTTCTCTCTCTGACAGACACATTGAACATATCGTACACGGGCCAACTAGCCTACAACCCAACTGTTATCGAGAATGACGTGGTGTTAAAAAGCACTGGGAACATGAGGGCTTAGATGAAGAGAAAAGAAAAAAAAAACACCGAATTGTCCTCACTGTGTGTTATTTAAGAAAACGCAATGGGGGAGCGATATGAGGTCAGACTGGATAAAATCTGCCATTTGAAGGAGTCGTGTGGACAGTGTAAACAAGCGACTGAGTCAGAGGCTCAAACTGCCAGAAATTCAGGCCCAGAGAGTGATGTTGGACTGTAACTCAGTTAAAAAAAAAAACATTAAAATCAGCTTTTATCTAAGACGTGGAGTGATTTTCAGATATTAAGATTTCTAAACTAACTTTGGCCCTTTGAGTTTACTACAGTACATTCCTGAATACTTCCTGTTTCATATTAAAAGTCTTGATAAGACATGACGGAGATCTGTTTCCTGAAACACAAGAAGGCTTTTAATTCGGCAGAATCACAGAAGCTGCTGTTTTTTTAGCAACAAATGTGAACTTATTATGAAGTATTACTAGTCCTAGGCCTGGAAATCAAACCGGCTTGACTCACACAATAGACTTATGCAATATATGACCAATGTAATGTATCCATTGATGAGTTTTACTGCATTATCGCACACAGACAGACAGACGGACAGACACACAGACAGACGGAGAGATGCTTGTGATTACAATACCCTGTTCGCCTCCGGTGCACAGGGTAATGATGTAGAGAGAACATGCAGATGGAGAGGTTGTCGGGCATTCATTTGCTGAACAAGGACAGTGTGTGAGTTCAGCTAAAGTCTGTACAGATGAGCAGAATTTCTGACATCACAAATATTTTGACTGAAAATGGACTTTTACAGAAGAAGGACCATCTTTTTAATGGAGAAACTTTAGCTTAATAGGCGATGAGCTTAATGTGAATTGAGTTTGCTCAAAATTGGACATATTTCATGATTGAAGTTTGTGGATTTACTGAAAATATACCAGGCTATAATAACTGTTTTCATCATCAATAATTCATGCTTAACCTCAATTAATTTAATGCACTGTGAAGATGCATGTTCATGAAAATACTGAATCACATGGTGCATACCGGCAATTTTTAGCTTTCTGTTGAGACCATTTTGAGAAGATAGTGCTGCCACTTTGTCACAATGCAACACAGGAAAAGCATCCGAGTAATAACAAGGGGGGAGGTGATTTTCTTGACGTGAAGAGAAGATATGATGGATCTCTGAAAGCTGGAAGAGAAGAAAAGATAGGAGGAATCCGCACAGAGGGATGAAGAAAGAGTGACAGGGTGTCAGGATGGGTGTTGCACCCTCCTCCGTTTCTATTGGTCTTATAGAGATGAAAGTGTCAGCAGTGAAGACAGTTATCTGAGAGGCACAGGAGGAGGGAGAGAGGCAGTGGGAGAAGGAGAAGGAGAAGGAGAAAGAGAAGGAGAAGGAGAGGAGGAAGAAGATGTTGGACTAGGGAAACCATGAGGGAGGGGAGAACGATAGGAACAGTTGGAGGCATAAACACCTTGAAAGCGAATCAAGGGAAGGAGAGAGAAGGAGAGGGGGCTGAGATGTGAGACATAAGGAGAGGTGACAGAGTTGGAGAGTGGGTGAGTGAAACCAAAGTAGACAGAATGATGGGGAAAATGAGACGCAAAGAGGGCCCGATGGAGCGGAAAACACCGCGTAAGAGTAAAGATGACGGCAAATAGCACTTAAAACATGTAAATCGGTGCGTCCGTACAACTGCCCGGGTTCTTTGGTATTTATTCGGTTAGGGCTCGTAAGGGTGATGGGCTTTCCACTGCTCGGCTGTGTCTGAAAGTCTGTGTGAGGGAGACAGAGGGAGGGAGGGAAAGAGTGAAAACTGACAAATCTTGTCAAGCCGCTGTCCTCCCACATAATCTGCTGACAGCTTTTCTGTCCAGTAAAAAAAAAAAAAAAAGGGAAAGATTTCAATTCCATCATTTTTCGTCAGATGTTCAGGGAAGGGGATAAAGCTTTAGAAAATAGCGAGTGACAATGACTGCAAAATCGAGGTTTTAGCAGAGAGTAAGCAATTCACAGCTGCCTTGTGTTTATTTGGAACTCGCATGTTAGGGTTAGATTTACTCTTTATTAGTGAATACATTCATGATTTAATCCAGTCGTTCGGTTAAGAAAAAGAAAATTCAGGCGTGTTATGACTGGAGCTCATTCAAACCTGTGCCGAAATAGATGCCAGTGTTTTAGAAGGAAGAAGGCAGCTTTAACTGCAGTACAAGGGCAGCTCGGGCTCAGTTTCTGTAAACCAGCCTGAGTGAATCTGGGTACAAAGCAGATTCAGCTTCAGGATCTGAATCAGGATCAGAGATAGGTTTATTGCCAAGTAAGTTTTTCACATGCAAGGAGTCAGTCTTAGTGGTGTGCTGCAAAACTGGCAAACGTATAGAAAGTATTGTAAGAAGAAAGAAGAGATTGAAGAAGTGCCACAGAAGAATCAGATTCCACACATTTATCATTTTACAAAACACGAGCAAAGCACTGAAGGTTTGTTCTTAAGAATCAAAAAAAGTCCTATGACCTCATGACGTTAGTTGTCTGTGATAAGCAGAGAACCAAAATGTTCCCTAAATTGGTAGAGAGCAGGTGAGAGTAAATCAGTAAACCTATTTATCTTCAGATTGTGGGTCAGTCTTATACTTAAGCATAGTTTTAAAACACTTAATGTACAATCAGTAGGAATTACAACATTCATACTCTTCCTCCCAAGTGCACAGACCTCAGAGGTTATCATTTTTAAGTTATTTCGACCGGTACAAGCAGTACATTGTGTGTATGTACTGAAAACTACAAAAGCCTACCAACATTTACTCTAAAGGCACCTGCCTGTCCAACAGAAATCATGTGATCTCCGAGTCACAGTCCCTTCCTATCTTATCCTTGCTTTTTATTGTTGCTTATTGTGTAGCTCCACATGTCTTTCACACCATGCACATTGTACGGTGATGCTGAACAAAAGGTTGGTGTGTAGAAACATTCCACACGCAGTAGTAATAGTAAGAGTTAAATAAAAAAGGACAAGCAGAGGGCAGTGTTTCTGCAGGTAAATACACTGCCACACACTTCTTGTGGGTCAAAGGTGATGATTAAGAGGTGTTGGGTTTGTGTTTGGGCTTTTTTTTTTTTTAAGCAATATTCTGCATAATATATCAGTAATGCTAATAAAATATTTACCATTTAATGCTATTTTATACGGTTCACAGTCAGTTTAAAGTACTGACTTTCTTTCACTGCTCTTATTTCATATATTTTTATCCATTAATGATCACTTAAGGATTCAAATGCCTGTGTAAACACGTCAGCTGCTTAGATAAGAACTATATCCTCTTCTGTGCACAGTGACGGTTTTGTTTGCCTGTTTGTGTTGCCTGCACATTGCTCA
This sequence comes from Apogon talboti, assembly GCA_037367365.1. NCBI lineage: Eukaryota > Metazoa > Chordata > Actinopteri > Kurtiformes > Apogonidae > Apogon > Apogon talboti. The sequence goes on from JAPQRQ010000007.1 coordinate 20,691,792, forward strand.
TTATTTGCGTTGCGCTGGTTAATGCTGCCTTCTTGGCTTTTTATAAAGATTTCATCCCAATAAAACATTTACCACTCGGAAAAGAATAACACATAATATGAGGAACATCAGTAATGACTGCGGATGTTTCATACAGAGTACATTTTGTTCTGTTATTGGAGCTGGTAATGGTTGATTTTAATGATCTCTGTCTGATTACTTTTGCTATGCTTGCTTACATCCATCAGCACCTCTTCCTGCCCCCTGACTCTTTTTAAAATCCACTTTTTTTTGCTGGTTTTCAGCCTTAGCCTAACAAACAAAATTCCTATCTGTAATGATGACAAATACCTTGGCAGGCATCGCTTCAAAGGATTTGTCAATAAATACCAGGCAACGTGTCCTCTGTGGCTTTCCTGCCTTGAGGATTTATAGGAAGGTGCACCGAGTCCTCTGGTGACTCAAAACTGACAGTAGCCAAATAAACACAGCATTTTTTCACCTAACTAGCCCCCTGTTACACATGTACAAACACCCAGCGTACGGTGCTTTTGGACACACAGCTAGGCAGGCTCATAAAAACAGATTAAAACATGATGGATCAGGGCATCCGCAACAAGAAGTCGGATAAACAAGGTGAGGTTATGAAGAAAAGAAGGAGATAAGGACAGGAATGACAAGAAGCTCTATTGTCTGTCTTTTATTTTCTGAGTTCTGCTCCCACCCTGCGCTCTGCCTCCTCCTGCCTGTTTTGCCTGCCATTATGTAAGCGCTAAGAATTCACACACAACAACTAACACACAAAAAAAGCTTGAGGCGCATGCCACCTACACTTAAGTCATTGTTCTTGCTCTGTCTCTTCCCCTCCATGGTTTTAATTTTCCAAATGCTTAGGCTTTAATTAATAAGGGAAACAAAGATGGCTTTAATTGAAAGCATTCCCGAGAATATCAGCTACTATGTCTGAGGACTGCTCCACTTTCTCCCTCTGAACAGTGCAATACCCTGCAAAAACCTCTACATTTATATACAGCACAGCTATTTCCAATCACACCTTTACAGATATAAACTGCACTGGACAATGTTGGAAAAATAACATAAAGTTGGAATACAATATTTTTACCTCTTCTCATGAAATGATTGTGACTATGATTTATTCTTCATAGATGGAGTGCACTTGGGATATGCAATCATTGCACCTGGTTAAAGGTGGTTACTGATGTGTATAAATAGGAATAAAAAGAGGAACGACTCTATATGACTCTTAATTAATCTGCCAACAACAACAATACTGCGTATTCATGGTTAATAAAACTATCTAGCAGTGGACGTGAAATGAATTAAAATTGCTGGTAAAAAAAAAAAAAAAAAAAATCAATTTCCCCTCAAACATAATGATCGTGTATCACACACTGCATATTTTCCTCTTTCCGTCTGGCTTCACTGCAGAATTTGGGCAGAGTTGTATTAATCAATATCACCCCACAGGCAAGTGTTTGCACCAAATCACCTTGACACTCATTGACATAGGCTAATGCATTCATTAGCTTAGTTCCCAGTTCTTTGCAATCTGGATTTGACCAAACAAGACAATCAGATATCCCAAACAGCTTCAATATCTGTCAAATCTTAAATAAATACAAACTCTCTGAGCTGGGAAATGTGATAAAACTCATTATCTTGTCTTACTTTTTGAAATGTCTCCACTTCAGGCTTTTATTGCACAAAGAACAAATAAATGGCTCTCAAATAACGAGAGAAATGAAAAGAGGTGACTTCTTATTGAAAGAGGTGTTTCTATAAGACAACTGCAGAGCCAATTGCCATTCCTAATAATAGCGTCCACAGAATGCAATTTGTCGCTGTCCACATCAAGGAAACTGAACCTGCTACTCATAAGCAATAAAAAATGAATACTGAGCAGGTTGGATTGTTTTGCTGCCATAAATTGTAGTTTTATTTATTGGAATTGTTGCATGTATATATGTATATATAGTATAGATTGGAGTTGTATTTCTCTCAGGCAATCAGCTGCTTCCATGTCCCCAGTGTGTCTAAGGTTCTCACTTGATGGAAGTGATTGGTCAATGGCAATTTTCAATGGAAGCACCTTCATTTTCTTCTGAGACCTTCATGATGTTGAACAGGTGATAAATCAGTTGGTCTCATGCTGACATTCTGGGAGATGATGCAGGGGAAAATGTTCTGCTAATCTTTTCCCAGTCTAAGTCAAAATCCTTCAACTTATGGGGAGTTTTGGAAGCTGGGTTGGCTTGAGTCAGATTCTAGTGCCAAGTAGAAGATGGAAACAAGTCACCTTTTTGAGGCTGAAACCTCTCCATAAAACTGTACCCTCTTCCTATGAGGAAGTTGGTCAAGGTGACTACAGATCCGATCAGAAGTTAGTTCTTTATCCTCTTCCTTGCAACAGCAGAGACACGGGGGTCTCCAGAGTGGCCAATACAAAGGCAGAGTTCAGTTTGACCAGTATCATCTCCTCTATGGGCTCAGAGAGCTTATGTAAAATCCTCCCAGGTATATGTGGTCCCAGGACACAACAAAGAGCCTCTCCTAAAGAGCTTTATACAGGTGTCTTGATGTCATCCTTCAAGAGTTAGAAGTAGTACCCTGTGTAGTTTACCTCACTGTGACAGACGGACCATCCTGATCTGACACTGCACCCAGGTTACTTTAAAGCCAAATCAGGGTTCTAGGAAACTCCTGATGACTGACTCTAAGGCAGGGGTGTCAAACTCATTTTGGTTCAGGGGCCACATTTAGCCCAACTGAAACTAAAGCGGGCCAGACCAGTAAAATAATGACGACATAACCTATACATAATGACAACTCCAAGTTTTTCTCTTTGTTTGAGTACAAAAAACCCCATTAAATTACGTACATATTTACATTTTAC
>JAPQRQ010000007.1:20707101-20721589 GCA_037367365.1 Apogon talboti
TTATTAATTTGGAAATTATGAGCAATTTTAAAAAGTTGGGGTGTCGAAACACCCCAGGTGACTAACGTAGGGTTAAACAGTTACTGCAGTCATTATTCAGCTGGAAACTAGTTATTTAACCCTAACTGGTGCAGTGAGTAACTTCTCAGTACTGAAACACCCCTCAGTCTGCTAGAGGGAATAAAGACTGGTTTGTGCAGCAATAAAGGTCATGTGGCCCAGTGAGTCCAGACTGAATGTGTTCTGGAGTGATGGGTGCTATAAGGTGGTCATCATACATGGGCTGACCGGCAGAGTCCAGACCTGAACCATCGAGAATCTTTTGCACTGCACAAGACCTTCAACAATACTCTGATTCCGCATCATTTTGGTGAAAAATTATTGCAACTCTGCACAAAAATAAATGTTGTGACTTTATCTAAACTTACATAAATGATGCTGCAGTGAATGCATGTTGTAATCAAAGTTACAGGTGGTCCAACGGCTGTGCATGACATAACAAAAATGCGAAGTATTCAACTTTTTGACTTTTATTTTCATGCTGAAATCCTTTGTCTTAGCTAAAACAATATGTTTTTGAAGTAAAGTTAATCACTTTTGATTCAACAGGTCATATATTCATATCTATCCAAGTTGATGAAATGCTCCAGCAGCCTCTGCCAAAAACAGGAGTAAAAACAGGCACACTTACATATTTCCAAAAACCCTGGATCTAGAATAGCTCAACTCACTGTGCATCTCTGTCGCCTGCACAGTTTCCCATGTTCCACCTTTGTTCAGCCGTAGTTTACTGTCGATGTTATTCAGCTCTCAAATGAGTGCCAGCATGGTGACAGTAATGCGTGACTACTGTCGCTTCCCTTTAGATGTCTGCATGTGACATCTGTTTATAGGCTGTTTGATTGAAGGAACCGACAGTGTATTAAAATTGTAGTTGGAAGCACAAATATTGTTTCTCTTTGTTGTCTAGTGTGAGACAACACAGACCACTGTGTTCAGATCCACAGGCCTCAGTTATTTAAAACATTAATCCAGGATGATGAAACATTTAATAAGGCAGCAGCAACACTTTAAAAACTGATGAAAACACACTGACACATGTTTGATTCAGCATGCATACACCACGGAGGATGAAGACGTCAGCTGCATACTCAAATGTAATTTCTGTCTCTGCCTCAGATGCCAATAACTGTTTTCCTGTTTGCTTAAATCACCTTTGATAATAGTGATAGTAAGTGGGCATAGTGAATGGCAAATTTAGGCAAAGAGAAATAGAAAAAAAAACCCTCATCAATAAATGTAAAAGTACATTTTTGATTAAAGTTCTGACTCGGAACAGAGGGCCCTTAAATTTTTCTGACAGATGAAGTCAGATCTAACGGGCTATAGGCTGAAGCTGTGCGTCCCCGTTGGATCCATTACAGTTTCTCACTATGACCTTCCTTCTAATTAGAATCAGATATCTGCCTATAATGAGTGTAATGTAGCCTGATGGAGTTACGACAGCGAAAAGAAGGCTGGTGTTAAATGGTGCTTACAGGAAGGCACTGTAAGGCATGTGAGCTGGCGCGTGATGGAAGCTGTGTGCTCGGATGGTGATGGGAGCAAAAATCAAATCATACAGTGAGAACATTGTGCTTGCATTCTTCTTGAGACAAATGGTAAATGCATCAGTTTTGGTGGAAACACACATTTGCATTTCATTTGCAACCTTCACTGAAGGTGTCTCCCATTTCTTTTTCGCTTGTTTCACAAAATCTTCAACTCTTTTTTCTAGTGATGCTTTCTTTTTTTTTCTTTTTTTTTTCTTTTTCACTCCCTCTTGCTTTTTCTGCTTTTCTTTTGCTGAGTCTCAACTCTTCAGGGATTCACAGAGAGAAATCAATTTTGCCTGGCCTCTTTGCCTTTGGAAGAGAACATAGGCATATATAAATATTCACATGCGGCTATTTCAGATCCTCAGCTTAGGGACTGAACTAGTGGATGAGCTGTTCTTCTGTTTGATCATGAAGCCTGTATACATGTGTCTCTATGGATAATTTCAGTCTGTCCCTGAATCCCTCCATCCACAGACTCCTCTTTACTACCTTCTGCTCTTTTTAAAATGTCCTTAACTTTATGTATTCTTGTCTTGCTCTTTAACACCATTTTTGTGTGTTTTTTTCCTTTGGCTTCTTGCCTTTTCCTTTCTATTCACTCGCTCCTTTAAAGTAAAAGATATCGTCAGGGTTTTTTTTCTCCTTCCTCCGTCTACCTTGCTGTTACCGCTGTACTTCACATTAGAACTCCACACCTCAGTTCGGCATTAATATTGCACATCCAGTGTTGTGCTTTTACTTTTAAAGTGTAGACGGCAGTTTCAGATGAATTCATCCATAGCACAGTGTAAATTAATTTGTAATGTGGTGGGGTTAAAAATCAAAAGAGTGAATTGAATTCTAACCCACACAGAGCCTATACTATAAAATAAATACTCAAGATATATTTTTATCATCTAAAAGGTTAGAACTTTAAGGTTAACTCACTTTAGTATCCCTACAGGGAAATTCAGTGTCTGCGTTTTACCCATCCTAATACACACAGCACCTGGCATTAGCATTAGCCTTAGTACTGTCGCCTCACAGCAACAAGCTCCAAGGTTCCATCAAACTCTGCGTGGGTTTTCTAGGTAATGCGGCTTCCTCTCACCATCCAAAGACATGGACCATTAATATATTAACAGGTCAATCTAAATCACCTACTTGTGAATGTGAGAGTGAATCGTTGTTGGCCTTCATCTGTTTGTAGCTGACGTAGGCTCCGGCCGTGACCTATGGATGAATGCGATGCCACTGAAGATGTGTGGGAGTCAACTCCAGGGCCGTAACCTACGTATACCCATTACTGATTTCTGGGGAAACCAAAGGACCCAGAAGAAATACCCATGGTGCAAAAAGACCCCAGTCTGAATGGAAACTGAACACAGAGCCTTCTAACTGTGAGTAAAGTGCCAACCACTATGCCAACTCTGGCTATGCTCAGGTAAAAAGGGGAAGATTTGTCCCAGGTGACCAATTTTAATCATACATGTTTTTTGTCATTAAGAACATATTATAATCCTAAAATAATATCAGGAATCAAAAAATATAATGCAGGCTAAAGGTAACACTACTGATGTGGTAAAGCTGGAAACAAACTGCCCACTATGTGAATGTATAAGTTAATAGGCTTAGCAATATCTGGGAGCAAGTAATGATCTAGAAAAAGAACTGAAAGCACTAAATGGTTTACCATCAAATCTTATAAGGTTAAATCCAATGGTTTAGTGCTTTGATTATTCTGTTTTTTTTTTAAATAATATTGCCATATAACGGTACGCTACGCATGTAGCTTTTACGCCCACCGTAATTTTACACATCTTTTTTTTTTTTTACTCACCCTGTTCCTCCATTTCTGCCTAATACACTGGCCCCAGGTGGTAGGAAACACAATTCCAAGCTTTGGTTTGTTAATCAAGGTTTGCATGTGTGAACGGGCGACAGTTTGTTAACAAGTACCATATTAATAGGTCATAATATAACTTGTTTACAACTTCTACTGCAACCAAGGGGCCAAAAAATCAGTTAAAGCAGATTTTGGTCCTTGTATAATTAATGTGGATTCACTAATGTAAGTTCTGTTTTAGAAACTGATTCATATTTCATTACTTTTCCTGAACTCACTCAAACTGAGGCCGTTCTCTCATTTTAAATGCTACTCTTTATGGGCGTGCACATGTAAACTGGGAGCCAGTTCTTCATTTGGTAAACATGCAAGGATGGACCAGACCCCTTTCACAACCGCTGTTGGAGAGTAAATGGTTATATCTAATTAAACTATAACAAATGTAATTGCAGTTACAGTTAATGACAAAAAAATTGTTGAATTCCTGTTACTAAGCAAAATGTTAGCGGCTGTTGCTCAGTTGGTAGAGCGGGTCGTCCAATGACCAAAGGGTCGGCGGTTCGAATCCTGGCTCTGACTGTCCACATGTCGAAGTGTCCTTGAGCAAGACACTGAACCCTAAATTGCTCCCAGTGGAGCATGGCAGCAGCCGCCCACTGGTGTGTGAATGGGTGAATGTGATGTAGTGTAAAGCGCTTTGGGCACCTTTACAGTGTGGAAAAAGCGCTATATAAGTGCACACCATTCATACCATTTATGATTACAAAGTAGGTTACATCTTGATACATTCTTTAAAGACCTTATGTACAGGATGTTTGGAGGGGGTTTTGCTTTATTGCCCAGTTTAAGGTAAAATATTGAAGGCACTCATAAATTAACGAAGTACTCATACAATAATAATCCCTTGTAGTCATCACTTATGGCGACCCAGTGTATGGTAGTGATCTATCTGCTCTCATCTTGTTTTGCTGTGTTCGGGACGTTTCTGACCGTGGACATAGGGCAGTCTGTGTCCACCTCCAGTCAATAACAGCATAGTTCAGATTGTGCAGGTGGGACTGTGTAAAAGTGTAGCTGTCTCCTCTCTCGGGTGCAGGTGAGTCTGTCTGCGAGACGAGATGAAATGAAACGCGTTGAGCTACACAAACTTCACAGCCACTGCAGACAGGATGAAGCTGTGCATCCAGTCCTAATATTTCCTGACCTTTTGTTGTGAAGGTTTGATCACACCTGTTTGTGCTAACCACTGATGCTCGTCAGTCATGTGACAAGAAACAAGCAAAAACATGTTGCATGTTATACCTTTAAACCATGTCTTTAAAAAACTATCAAAGGGGTTAGATGTTGTATCGATATTCCTAACTATCAACAGTATGGTAAAGTTGTTTGACTCCCAGCAAATAAAACCACAAACAAATGAACATACAGTATATCCACAGAATGTTTCACTCACTGAATAAAGTGTGAAGCTCATTGTTAAAACACATCTATATTATGGTATCAAGTTTTCTCCTTCAAACAATAAGTCATCGCTAGTTATTTCTACAGCCGATTGAAAATAACAGTTTTTTTGTCTTATAGTCTTAATGTAGATTACTGCATCAGCTGATAGTTTACATTATAGCTCTGGTGGTTACTGTTTTTAGACAGAAAACAGCCACAGAAAAACTACATATCACCTGTTTTTTGTGATGTTTGTGTTGTCAGCATCTGAAAAATATCTGTTTGGAATCATCCAAACAAGGCCAGACCTGTTACAGTGTGAATAGTGGATCAACAAATGGTGAACTTGGCAGATAAGATAATAACACTGCATAATAACTTTAGACCTTCATAAACCTCATAAATAAACTCACCCATGTAGAGGAAATTATGATTTCAGCATCAACCATTCTTTTATTTTAAATATTGTTTCCTATCGGTTCTCACCTCAACTTGTCACTTTCTGATGCTTCGTTCAAAGGCGTCATGGTGTTAGTTTTCCTCACCATCGGAGATCGGCAGTGACTCACTACTGCCTCTAGTGGTCACTTAAATCCACCAGACCATTATTGTGAATAGATTAAGTGCACACCTTTTATTTTTATTTTGGATTTTAGAGTTCTTTATTCTAATATATCTAATGTATAATATCTAATGATATATATATTTTTATTTTTAATAATTTAATGTAGAGTTACTACACATTTCTCCCTCAGAAAAGTCATCCAATGAAATAAGTCATTTTACTTTAATGAAATAATCTAAATAGTGACATGACCTTTTACATTTTTAACAGTAGTCTTTAACCTATTCCATTTTAGAAGGACCCCTCCCAACCCTGTTTACAACTGTGTATGCACATAGAAAGATCATGCAGCCATCCAGTAATGCCTAGCCCCTCTACGCTGACTGCTGGTCTGTTTGGTACTGATAACTGCTTCATGGATTTCTTTGGCAGATAGACCCGCCCCTCCACCTTTAAATCCTTGTGTCTTACTCATTCTTTCTCTCTCCCTCTCCCCATTGTCAACTTTGTTTTACAAACTGTGCTGTGATACTGTCTCTCAGAGGCACACCTCTTCCCCTGCCCTAGCCGGCTGTCAGGCTGGATCTGCTGTGACAGTGGGCATACTTGGTGCACCAGTGGACACACACACACACGGAAGCACACAGTTGCCACGTGCGAACAAACATGCATAAATATGACCACTAGTGCAAACAATCAAGGTGGACGCTGCACATACTAACTCTGTATTTGACCTCACCTTGACCTGACAAGAGACACCTCCCTCGTACCTTTAAAGCTAACACAGCTCGACAGGTGTGTGTATGTGTGTGAGTTTTTGTGTGTGCGCACGCTAGCAGTCATTCTGATGCATATTTTATATGAAGCTGCTGAGTGTACGAGTGAAAGTAGGACATGATGGAGGCCAAAATATATCCTGGTTAAATGTGGGTGTGTTCCTTTACCCCGCAGTAGATGAATGTGCATACTTATTTCATTACCTTTTTTTACATTTTACCCATTTTCCTTTTCTTTCATTGCCTTATCATTCTGCCTCAGGGCTCATTTTGGAGCTCTGTCTATTAGCCACACACACACACACGCACATAGACAGATGTGCATACACTCACCCCGACAAAAGAGAAGCAAACAAACACAGTCCACCTCAGCCATTTGAGGACACTTTCTGTTTAATGTTATTTATAAACAGCTTTTGAGTCTGGCATTGTTTGATAACCACATACAAACCATTTGGGTTGCACAAAGGAAGAGAGGGGAGGAAAAGAATACGTAGATAGAAGAGGAAGGAGGGAGCAACAAGAGAGGAAGAGAAATGTGGAAGGAGAGGGAGAGAACAGAAAGAAGGGAGGAGGGGATGGAGCGATGAGAATCAGAAGGAAAGAACAAATTCAGGAATGAGTAGGACAGAAAAGAAAAGATTATGGGCAGGAAGGTTACAGTGCAATTTACCATTTACCTGGAATGAGTCAGCAAAATAAAAAAAAAGAAAATAAAAGAAGTAATGATCATAACTAAAAAATAGCATGTTCCCCGTTTATTTTTTAGGGAACTGTCGAGACACAACAGAGTCAGTTCCTCCAGTTTTGTCTCCTTTTTTAAATCTGTCTTTTGATTTTTCTGTTGTTTTTTTCTGTTATTTATTCATTTATTTAATTTAATTGTTTTTTTTGTTGATTTTTTTTTTATTATTACAAAAGTCATCCTCACATGAACAAACAGACACAATTTACATCACCTCTGGGTTCACAGCAGCACAGACAAGGTCACCAGTGGGGGTCTCTAATCCTACACGTCAGGAGAATGACACCAGTGACAGGCTTCTGTTCATCCCCAACATTTAGATAGATACACACAAAAAGGCTGGGCTCAGCGGGAAACACACACAGGCAGGGTATAGATGTGGCCCCTGCTCTCGGATTCCCATCCAAATGGTGTTTTTTTTTTTGTTTGTTTGTTTTTTTTTCCCACGGTCGCCAGCAAACCAAACCTAATAATGTTTTGTGCTTTTGTTGGCATGACATGATTTTGACATGTTATCCTTTGCATACCGGGGCAGCTCATTCAAAATAGAATTTTTCAGTTTGTAATGCTTTGTAGCGTTACTGGCTAGTTAGCAGTGAGGTACCCAGTTGGCCCTTGTGTGTCTGTACATGTTTCACCTAATGTGCATGAACTTTAGGTGGGTGACTGCAATAGTTCACATCAAAGTCTTATCTGTGGAGCTGGGAGTTGGAAGCTCCGGACCAACAAGGGCTTGAATAGCAATAAGAGGAAAAGGAAAGCAGTAGACTTGATTAATTGGGTTTACTGAGGGACGTGTGTGCTTGAACTGCTTCAGTTCATAGAGGGCGCAGTGTCCCATAGTTCTCAGTGTTCTCTCGATTCTTGTTTCCTGAAGAAGAACCCAGTGCCAAAAAAAACAAAAAAACAAAAAGAAAGATAAAAAAAAACAAAACAAGAGCTCTGGGATTCATCCTCCTTAGACATAGCAGCTTTAGATTCCAGTTCTCCAATCAGGGCTTACAGATCATCAAGTCCATCTGTTTTGGAGCGTACTTAACACAGAACAGACAACAAGAGAGAAATTCTGTAGCAGTCAGTTCATTTTCCCTCTGGTGAACATCATGGATTTTGCACTGCTTCTGTTTCCATCTTCAGAAATTGATTAAACCACTGCACAGGTGGATATATTGCAAAATTGCGTTGGTCAGCAGTTCTTCTCCCTGATTGAAAAGGTCTACCAGATACCAGCAGTTGAAAACATCCGGTGACTATTTGGACTGAATCATCTCTGCTTGAAGGATGCTTTTTTTTTTTTTTTTTTTCTTCTCCACTAGCCTCCATTGCATGATAGAGGAAAGTGCATAACAGTTTGTGGGAGTCAGGAAGTTTGTCAGGAAGTCTCAGCGTTTCCTTGGCCCACATATATTTACCTTTCAGGCTCATTGAGGCCTCTGTTTGGTAGCCAATGAGGTCGAAAAGTTAGCGAGACAATCTTTTTACCTCCTAAAATTAGCCCTCATTGGCCGCTCGTTAGGCACTCTTACTTCGTTCTACCCGCATGGCTTTAGTGGTTTCTTCAGTAGACACACACTCATACAAACAGTGACACAGTAATCACCCATTCAGTCGGTTGCTCATTCAGACTGACTGTGACTAGTTGGAACATATAATGATAAGGTTGGATGGCTTATAAATTGATGGGAAGCAAAGAAAAATTAGACCTTTTAAGAGCTATTTGAGGTTTGTAGACCATACAGATGTGTCACAACTGCGATAGTGTTTAGACTTTGACAAGACTTTCTCACACTTCAAACCAAGGATACAGTTATGCATTTAAGGAAGTTTACCCTGCTGTAAGACATGGAAGTGAAACTGCTTTACTTGCACATATAACGGCTGTATAGTTATTACTGCTAAAATTCTTCATGACAACTCATTTTTCTTCCACTTGTGTGTGCAGGATTTTGACTGGAACTTAAGGTACTGTGGAGTGACAAGTGTGACAATTATGAATGACTGTGTCTTTGTCTCAGCGGGAGTGACAGATGGAGTGTGTGCTGAGAGAGGACTATTGTGTCAAGAGGGCTAAACATAGAGACTGAGCCTTGAACTGTTTCGATCCTTATTGTGTGTTCTTCTTGAGTCATTGGCTTGTTATTTCATGTGGCTGTACAGTTTTTAAGCTTATATATAAATTCAGTGAAGCAATTTATGCCACAAAGACAAATGTAAAGTTTTCCTGTTGTTTCCCATGGTGACATCATCAAAGCAATGGGCTAAATAGTTTTCCCTGACTTCCACATTTTGATTATGACTCATAGAAATCCCTGCCTTGATACAGCGGGGGACACTCCAACAGCAGATATTTGATAATGTTCTTTATACACAGTCATGTTCACACACAGTTATGCACACATCCCTCATTTGAAGAGCCAGGGCAGGGCAGAGTTGTTCAGAAGAGTGAATCATAAGTTTCCATCACAAGCGTAAAAATGTCCATGTCCTCAGCGTAGGATCACAGATAAAAGTGACAGCAGCAGGGCCGGTGGGAAACAGAAAATGGAAACTCCAAGGTGGGACGCTGCTGTATTATTAGCTCTCTGGACCCCAATTGGTGGGCCAACAGAAGTTCTTGGAATACACTTATTCTTCCTCCGTGCAGTGGCAGATAAGTCATATTTACCTCCATCTGGAGTGTAGTCTTTCTCACTGTCCTCCCTTAAAACCTGCACCTCATTGAGCCCACCTTTTGCTTTGCGGCCCCGGCGGGTACAGTTTCTGCGGCCGCCCTTTGGTGGTCGAGGCAAGGGTGAAGGTGAGGGCAAATTGTACTGGTCCCCATGGGGTAGGTACGGCCGCTGATGGTGGTTGTGATGGTTTCGATGACGGTTCAGATGGTTCAGAGACTCTCCCTGGTCCATGTCCCCTCCTGGGCCAACACGTGCATGACCCTCACCTGACATGCAAAGGGGTAGCTGCTCTTTCTTCAGCGTCTTCAGGTCTTTTCCACTTAGCTCCGGCGGCGACGAACACATCAGCTCTGAGGTGGAACCTCTGAATCTTCGCAACCAATCCCAAAGTGAGAGGGCCTTGCAGTCACATTCCCAGGGGTTGTCGTTGAGTCGCAGATACTCCAGGGCTGGCAGCAGGGCCAGGGTGGCACCGGATAGCTCAGTCAGGGAGTTGTTAAACAGAAACAGGGTGGTGAGGCGCCGCAGGTCATGGAAGCTCTGACGGTCAATCCACTGAATTCGGTTCTGATGGAGAAGCAGCCGGTCTAAGACTCCCAGTCCACGAAATGTGTTCTGCCGAAGGCTCCAGAGGCGGTTGCCATGGAGAAAGAGATGACTTAAGTTCAGTAGGTCTATGAACAAGTCATCCTCCAGGAACTCTAACTGGTTGTCCTGCCATGAGATGGGACACATGAAGGACAAAAAAGTGAGTGAGGGACTGACTGTCAAGTCAAATTAACAAGTACAATATTTCACAATATTTATTGTCAGTTTTCACATTGAACTGGGGAGAGTATAAATAATACATGCTGGTAAATAAATAAATATTCTGTTTTTATTTCATCATTTGAGGTGTCTGCTTCACAGGTGAGATAACACATTTTTACATTAAAGTGTTTGATTAGATTAAAAGAAAATTTGGGTGATAATTGGGCCACCCTGAAGGTGAGCAAATCAACATAAAAGTAGGATATACCAAACTAATATGAATTTACTGGTAATTTCAGTCTGTGCTTTCTCATATAGAGTGGACATTGATGTTTACAGCTTCAGCAGCCACTAGATAGACAAGGTGTTGGGAAGTGTAAACAGGATTAGAATTGATTGCCTTTGTCCTTTTGAGTGGTGTATTTGAGGTCAAGTGAATCTTCTCAAAGGCAGAGGAATAATGGATAATAAACTCACAGCTGACTGCAGTTTTCCTTTATGTATGATGAGCTCTTGTATCATGCTGCTGTACAGTAAATGACGCAAGAATGCTGTCAAATATTTATGCTGTCACCTTTACCCCACTCAATCAATATCAGTTGATTTTACAATCAATGAAATGCATATCAGAGCCCTTTGGAGCTTTTCTCCTCATAAACCTAATATGTAATTAATGCAACTACATCCTGAATCCTAGATTCATTTCCCATATAGTGGTTGACCACAGCAGCTGAACTGTGAGTTACTTTAGTATGCTGTATTGTGAGGGATGCTTTGTGGTATTTTCCCTGCACTCAGGATAACAGCTGAATTTGATCAGTGTCCAATTCATAGGCAGTAAGTGCTGAGCGAGGCTGATGGACAGATTATACCATAATGCGATTGTGGTTGCAGATGCAATATACAGTGGAGATAAAAAGAGGCTGTTATCCATGTACCTGCAGGTAGAGATACTGGAGATTATGGAGGGCTGCAAAAATCCCTGGTGGGAGGCTGATCAGGCCACAGTGGTATAGGTGCAGCGCGTGTAGCCGACCCAGGCCCATGAACGTGTCCGAAGCGAGGGCCTTCAGGTGGCGGTTGTCACCAAGGTCAAGCTCCTCCAGGCGGTCAAAACCATGAAAGGTGGAGGGTTGTATGTAGGAGATGTTGTTGGAGTAAAGCCACAACATGGTGGTGGTGGGGGAGAAGTGGCCGCGAAGCAGCCGCTGAATTTTGTTGTTCTGCAGGAAAACACGCTCGCTCTGGGCAGGGATGCCCTCGGGCACAGCGTGGAAGTTGTGGGCCTGGCAAGACACGGTGCTTGGTGAAGTGTAGCAGATGCAGTGGCGAGGGCAAGGCAGAGAGAGATCCAGGCCACACAGCACCAGAAGTAACTCCACCCCGCCATAACCTGTGAAAGGAGAGGACAAAAATGAGACAGAGATACAAAGACATCGAGGAAGTACGAGGGAGAAAGACAAGCAGAATTAATTGAATTCATACAGCGGTTTCTGTTATCACACGCATCTTGAATGAAACACTCATTGCTCTCAGTTTACAAGGACAACAATAGGCATGGTTCAGTGCAGACAAATTACACCGGCTGACACAAATCTCATACAGACACACTAACGCACACACACACATTCAGGTATTTTACATCATCCTCAAACCATTTACCCATAACCTTGTCCGCCTTTCACCGTCTTAATCCTAAACTGATTAAACCTTTTTATTCTGAAGTGTCAACACTAACCAAAGACAGCACAGAGGGACCTAAAACACACCTTCTAGGTTTACGTACACTTTTTTGCTGTGTGTGTTTATCATACTGTAGGATAACTGTCACAGAGGTGTGCACATTTTTTTATTGATGTTTCCATCAGACCGATTTTGACAATACAGCATGTACACACCTCACACGGCGTCCTATCACAAACCACATAGTGTTATATCCTTTGGTTATCCTCTGACGGCCACGGAAAATCGATGTTTCTTCTGCTTACAAGCGAACTCGCACCACACCTGTAACACATTCCCACAATAAGGGAGGCTGAGCAAGACGGATATAGGAAGTGGGAGAAAGTGGAGGGTGAAGTGGAAAGCATCTGCAACATGCCTGTGAAGTGGATATTACTTTTTGTTGTCAGATTCTCCTGTATCACACTTTTTATTTATGTGTTTGATTTTTCTTTTCACTTATTTATTTATTTTTTCCTTTGATCATTCAAGTGTTTGATGCAATGTTGGGCTGGAGAGAAAAGAGAACAAGATAAAGGTGTTAAGCAGGGATGAAGACATGCTGAACACTGAAACACTTTTGTAATGCAGAGCTAGAAAAGACAGACTATGAACAGCCGGTGTGTGTTTGTGTGCGTCAGTGGAACGGACAGATGTGACGGACAGATGTCAGGTTGACCAGGACACCGCTGCTCTGGAAGAACAACGTGTTCTGAGATGTCAAGAGAGGACAGAGAAGCTTTATCCTGCATAGTCTGTGCATCTGTGTGTTTATCTCTGTACACTTGTGTAACCATGTGCACACAGGTACAGAATGTATGTACTGCCGTCTCGCTCGGTGTGTGTGTGTGTATGTATGACATTTCTATGAAATGCCTTGGTGAAGCAGTGTCTCTTTGCAAGGCTGACCTTTTCATCAACAATGAGGAAAAAAAAATCAAATATGCCAGACAACAGCTTTCAGTGTGACAGCCGTACCTGTGTACTGTTGAACCAATAACAAACTATCAAATAATGTGCAACTGGCTTTAGTCTAGTGTGAAATAATAGAAATACACTGGCTACAGTAAATACAATAATTACATGATTAATTACTTTCAAATAAGAGTTTGTCATTTTCAAGAAAAAGCCTGAATATAAAATTTCACATTTTGCAGCTTGATATATATGAGTCTAAGATCTGCTATCTTTATTGTAAACAGAATACCTTTAGGTTACAGAATAGAAAATGCAATTCAGATACATAATCTTGGGCTGATGTTTTGTTTTTTTTTTTTAAACAATGACTTACTAAAGTGGAAAACATTTTACAACATTTTTAAAAGCCAACAGCTGATTAATTTTGTGACACTATTGGATGTTATGTGTTTTTACCTTTAATATATAATAAATACCTCTGGGTTAATATCAGACTGAATGTAATTTATCAATACATCTGAGACAAAAAATCGAATTAACAATAAATGTCTGAGCGATTCTGTGATTTTTTTATTTAAATTTTTTTTTCGCAGCGCAATTTGTAAGGCTTAAATGATAACTCGCTTTATTATGCCTGTAGTGATATCCATCCTCTGCATTATACCCTTCCTAATATACATAGCATCTAGCATTAGCATTAGCTCGTAGTTCACACATTAGCCATGAAGCCACTGCCACTGAAGTCACTCTGGGACCAACTCTAGATCTTCATCAGCACCGTGGTCGAAGCATTGACAGAAGACTTGACCTAAGTAAACCTGTTTTTAAAGTTAGTAATTCTCAATCTTAAAAGTAATTAGAGCTGGTATACCTGATATTAGATCTCCGCTGCTATTGGAGCCAGGTTTTTTTTCAGTACCGATGATTTATTTGTAAAAAGTCCGTTATTGTTAATCGCTTAATCATCTATTTATATATGGTTTGAATGAAAATGAAATCATTATTTAAAAAAAAAAATAAAAACAAAAAACACCTAGACTGAAGGTTAGACTATATAACTGAAAATAATTAACGCTGGCAGACGCTGGGAGGTGATGGTGCCTACTACTGCACCATCATACCAAACCAAATAGCCAAACCAACACAGGTAAAGACATTTTAAAAGACATTATTAATGGTCTGTACATAAAATAGAAATATTTGCGTAATTTGAGCAGCATTTTCCACATCTCTGTTTTATTAAGTTCGCCCCCTTTGGTCACGTGATATGTATTATTTATTGATGGACACACTAATGGGTTGTAGGAAGGTTGAATAATAAATTTTAAACAATGATCAATTCAGATTTATTATTGATGCATGAACATGCAGTGTTCTTAATACAGGATTAGAGTAGTTGTTAAAACGGCCAGTTTGTTTGGTTTGTCGTGTTAGTGAGCCCCCTTGTGGTGCATTTCTGTTCAGGCATATTTGT
>JAPQRQ010000007.1:20767140-20796922 GCA_037367365.1 Apogon talboti
TTACCGTGGAAACACTGTCATCTTCTACAACATTGATTCACCAGTAAAACCCATGGAGTTGGATCAATGACAGTGGAGGGACACACTTGGTTTTGCATTCAGTTATTGATATATTTGCTGAAAAAGTCACTTTTTCTTCAGTTTTCTGTTTTTGATATACAGTAATATGCCTCAACTCGAATTTCAGCTTTTATGAATGTCTATAAGTTCAGTGAATTAAATATAAGAAAATACATGACTTTAATGCAAAATACAGAGGATAATATTACAATAAATAGTGATAAATCACTTAAGAAAGGTTCAATATAGAGAAATATTTATTTAGGAACTGACACGAAAGTAGCACTGGGTCTTTATGGGTTAATACATGTAATTATTTAAATAGTTTGAAACAATTATGTGCCACTCCAAATATAGTATGTACTCCTGTATGATCCTGGTGGCTACTGTATTTCCAGGGCAGCCTGGTCGCAGCTCAGGGGCCTGGATAGGACACATTCACCTAAACCCTTATGATGAACATAACAAGGAATCATATTACATTGCTGGAAGCAGGGTTACCGAGGTCCCACCCTGGAAGCAGGCGTTGGGGAGTTTCGAGGCTGTGAACATCTGGTGGCTGGGCTTTCAACCAGGTAGCCTGGCCAGGTTCAGCCTGAAGAAGTGCCATGGTCCGACCCTCCTGAGGGCCCACCACCAGCAGTAGCTATAATATTTTGAGAGTGATTTGAGTTGGGCAGCAGTGAAAGACGGTGGCCTCAGCTGTCTCGTCGACGGTTACAAAAATTTGTGAGGACGGAGTATGCGCTGGTGTAGGAGGTTGAGAGATGCTGATATAGTCGGGCTCGCCACTGTACTCCTACTTAATGTCATGAGCTGTGGGTTGTGACTGAAAGCGCAAGATCATCCGAGAGGGATGGGGGGGTGGGGGGGTGTCTCTCACAGATATAGAGTGATGAATTCAGTCATCAAGCCGGAGCACAGAGTTGAGCTAGTGCTACTCCACATAGAGAGGAGGTGACATGAGGTGAGATGAGGCGTCAGGTTCGGATGCCTGCGAAACACCTCCCCGGTGAGGTGTTTCGGGCATGTCCAACCAGGACTAGAGCTTCAGGCAGACCTAGGACATGCTGGAGGGATTATATCTGTCGACTGGCCTGGGAATGCCTCCGTGTCCCCCCTGCAGGAGAAGCAGTAGGCAGTGGAGGAGAGGAGAAGGAAGGGCTTTTCTGCTGAGGCTGCTGCTCCCATAACCTGATAACCAGCAGAGGATGGATAGATGGTATTTAGTTTCACCCAAGGATTGTTTTACCATGTAGGTTTCTGAAGGGAATGTATTCAACATAATTAGACGTCAATGATAGTCATTACAGATTTGATTAAGGATAATGCATACATGTATATATAAAAACATAACAATAATCCCCTAAAATACAGCAGGATATTATTCTTAATACCAGACAACTCTTTAACAGACCGTGTTTCTCTATTGCAGCAAATAGTCAGGTTCATTTTGATTTATCACAAAATAAATATTTCCTTTGGTAAACAGTAGAATGACTAATTGGTCATTCTAGCCTAAATAAAAATTAAAGATAAAAAGTTCTGTCAGATAATGTGAGAAGTCCGCAGTCCAACCAAAGCTGAACTCCAAATCATCCTATCACAGCTGTCATATCATTTAGACTGTGTGAAGAAACATTCACATCATTTGCATTCATAGCTCCCAATCTGCATATCAGACTTTCATTTTCTGCATTTCATTACATTTCACCAGGCTGTGCTGTTTTAGAAGTGGTGGGTGTTGTGGTTGTGCGAAGGGAGGGGTGGTGGTGGTGAGGTATAAGTGGAAAGGTCAGTGGGCTGCCATTACTAAAACTGTTGTGTTTCTGCCCAACACAGCACAATGTGACACACCATCCATTCCCTCTCAGAATAACTGCTCCCTCAGGGATGAAGTCTACCCCTACAGTCTTCTTCACTCGGGCCTTCCATTATCAGAGGCGTCAGCTAAAGACCGGCATCAATACGTACGATTGACTGGCAGTGTCAAAGATTAGCCGTGTTACTTCAGGGTCGAAGGCTGGTCTTCATGTTGAGCGGTCGGTCTTATAGTCATTCAGGTGTAGAGGTCAGTGCTTACTTCTGCGTGTGTGGCTGAGTGCATGTCTCTGGGCCCTTATAAATGTTTGTGTGCAGGGATCTGTAAAACGGCATCAAATAACTGGCTTCATGTTTCATTTCCCAGAAGGCCTTTCTCTGGCTTAAGCCAAGGTCAGAGGTTATCGCGGATAGACAAAAATAGGATTTAGTATGGGATGTTTCCTACAGTCAGCAGGATAGGGACAGAAATTAGAGCAGGATTAGCAGCAGAGAAGGTGCTGAGAGCAGTTCTTAAATATGGAGATGACAGAGAATTTTTTCTGTGCATTTTAGCATCACTTTAAAGTTTACATCCCTGCTGTTGACAGCGGCGTCGATGGGTTGGTCAATGAGTTCGTCAGGCGTGAAATATTTTAGGAACTGGTGAATTGATTACTGTTAAGTTCTGCACAGATGTTCATCATTTGCTTGCAGATCTTGCACTGGCACTTGTATAAATATTAACCCATTAAATGCTATTAAAGTTATGGGGATTGACTGCATTTATCTATCTTTTAATTTATTTTCTCAAAGTGAATCTCAGTGATTTTAACACATTTTTATTGTTACTCATTCTTAAATCACTGAATCTAATACTGTCTTTTTTTATCTTCGTTTTGCTTGATTACCTGTTAACCTAAAGTAGATAAACCTAAGTATCTCTAATAAAAACTGAAGTCCTACCCCTTCCATGTGTACCATATGGGACCTTATTTCAGAGGGGAAAAAATGCATTAGAATCAATAGCAAGAGAGAAGTTATTAGACAAGTTATTTTTTGATCCAGGTTGAATGATACCATCATTTATACATATGATGTTTGTCCATTTAAAAGACAATTTAATAAGTTAATAATGTTGTAGTATTAGTTAGTGTTGAACTATCATGTGAAAATATCTAATATACATATATATGACGATACGTGAATGGACAGACTATACATCTGACAGAGATGACCTCACTGTAACTGTCTGTCGACGATCTGTTCAGAGTCACTGAGAATGTTCCTGCAGCTTCAACATGACTTGGATTAGATTAATTCTCACCTCTTTTAATACTTTTTTCACCTCACTCTTGAAAATTAACATAATATCTACCATGACAGCGACCGTTCTGCTGTTGGTGACGTTCCATGACCGTGCTCGTTTTGCGATGTACTCGTTTTATGAATCAATCTTCCCCATTGAAATGAGTTGAAATATAATTAATATGTTCCAGCCCCCAAAAACCACCCAAAAGCCAACAAAGAATCCTTTTTTAAAAGAGAAAAAGTGCAGTTAGAAAGAAAATAACAATTCTAAAAACAAATAAACTGGTTTTATTTACGATCTGTGCACGAGGAAGACGGTGGAGTAGGGTGGAGGAGGAGGAGGAGGAGGAGGAGGAGGAGGAGGAGGAGGAGGAGGAGGGGGAGGGTTATTCTATGGAAGGAGCATCTCCTTCAACTAAAACATCAAGTAGACAAAATTCTGGTGCTTTCTCTCTCTCTTCACTTAATTTGTTCTTTCTGGCCTCACTTTCATCACTGTCCGCACTTGCAGGTCATTTCATTAAAAACCTATCCAGATAAATCTCCTTTGTTCTGCTGTTTAAAATGTTCCAAAACTGTGCCAGACCATTGTCATTAAATAAAACAGCTGCATGACCTGAACTTAATTTGTCTGGACGATTTTTTTCAACAAAATCCAAAACCTCTTGCCACTTTGCCAACACTTCTTTTAAATTATCCATAGAGATAGCCTCCTCCACTGCACTGTCCTTGTTTGGGAGTTTCATAATCTCCTCCACCACCTCTGAAAGCTGGTGCTTCTGAACGTGAGGTTAGCCTACGGAGGCTGCACCTCTTTGGTGGAACACCTGCTTGTAGTGCAGATTTCCACTCGTATTTTGAGACAAAAATTCCCAAGAGGAGCAGCTTGTAAAGCAAATTTCTCGCACTACGATGGTTCCACTGTATCTCATATCTGTAGACACCCCATTATAAGGTATATCTGCAGACTCATCATACAGACACATGACAATAACGCTTTGTTGCAGTTGCAGACAGGCTTAGCATCATGCACCTATGTTTGTATAGCGATTTTAACCCATAAGCTTTAAATACCTGATAATATAATGGTAGACACATAGGGGTATTAGTGGAGGAAGATTAACTGCTATCATGAAATATTAGATAATGCTTAGTAAATAAGACTGCTATCCTGCCAACATGGAAAGTCCTCTTCACCAGCCAAGGCACATGTTGTTCTGTTAAATGTGAAGCTTATTATGTGTCCAGAGATCACTGATTAGGACAAAATGTTGGAAGTTATTTTAGAGTTGGTTTTTTTTCCTGTTTGTGCAACAAAATAAAACTATGAATCTCTCACTAATTGACCTTGTAGGGACACTGAAAACGCTGTTTTGTTTTGTTTTTTGCTTGTTTTTTTGCTGACCTGCCTCTCATTTAAAACATATGGAAGTTTAAAGCCGTGGTAAATGTTTGACACAGTAGAGGTCAAAACTACCAATGCCTAAATGTTCCCTCATACATTCAAATAATCATTTAATGAAGCTTAGCATTGATTTATCAATTGACCTTGCAGCAAAGAGGTGAAAGAGGACCAGAGATGAGGAAAAAGCAACCTGGTCTCACAGCCATCACAAATTTTGAGTTAAGGGTCCGTGGTCATTACACTGAGTTCTGTGAGACCAGGTTGGGAAGATGATAAATGCAGGAGCAAGAGACGCCAGTGTCAAAAGCTGAGGAAAGAGGAGAAAAGGTTTGAGAGCTGCTCCACACTAAGAAATCAGAAAAGACATAATGAAAATGAAAGACAGATGAAGTGAGGAGTCAGTGCTCTGGAATTGTATAAACATAACCTTAGAGTTTAGATCCTGATGTACATGTTGGTGGCTTGTTACCTTAACCCTCCTGTTATGTTCCGGGTCAAATTGACCCGGAACATCATTGCTGTTCCTGAAAAATGAACATAACAGGAGGGTTAAGGAACTGAGCTAAATTCTAAGTCATTATGCATGAAGCACTGAGCTGTAAGACGCATCTATAGGACCTGCATAATCGATGTTAAACCTACCTCCACTGACATGGAAAGAGAATATGATAATTGTCGCTTTAGGGACTTAAGAAACATGTGTTCTGTAATTTTATTTCTCAACTAAACACTGAAGGGCCACATATTGAGGTCACATTAAATGGACTGTATCCAGACACCAGCTGTTTGTGTACACAATCACAGAAGTTACATGAAAAACAGTGTGTATTTGTGTTCATACTTTGTGAAATACTGGACATATTTGAGTCGTCTCTTATTTGGTTAAAAACTGTGGCTGAAGTTTGGACATTTTATCTGTTGAACCTAGTATAAAGGTTAAGTACAATCGCGTGAGAGCACAAGTTAGTTGTACTATCGTGTAGAGGCTCGGCTGAGGAAACCAACACTGACAGACAGGAACCAGCAGTCATATGATTCATACATACTGAGCATCAAACTCTTTAAAGTATGACTGGTCCTGACTGTACATCATCAACATGTAGAACAGGAACAAACAGATATTTATGCACACTGACTTGGAGGTCAAACATGATGCAATGCATATGAGTACCAGGGCATGTACATAAATGCAGCGGACAACTATCTAGTCCGGTGTACAGTCACTCCTTTTCAACCCTCCACACACTACTGTACTTACTGTAGTCCTTCAAGGCTGCAGGCACGTGCCAATGGCAAGAAGGTTGATAGGGGAATATGCCGCTGTACAGCTTATAATTATGGAAACATTAATAAGAGTTGGGATATGAATATGCAAATACGCCATTGTATAAGAGTAGAGTTAAAAATTGCTGCATTTATGCCTGAGACAAGTTTCAGGGAAAATTAATTCACATCCAAGTGTAAAATGAAGGCAGGCCTGAACGAGAATGAGCATGTTTTTATGCAAGAAAAAATCACTTAATTCCCAGCAGTACATTTGCATTCTGGTTTAAGCTGAAAGACGGCATCTGTACCGTTGGAAGTTAAGGCATACAGGCAGTTGGAGGAATCAAAGCGTCAACTCTTGCATTATGCAACAGCGCATGTTCTGAACAATAATAATTCTATAATATCCCTTTCTTAACAGTTCCCTGCTCTGTCTCTCTTACAGCCCTCACTTCAAATGCGAATACTCCAGCTTCGCTCTGCTCATGTTACTTTTTTTGTCGCAGTCAAGTTCTGGGCACATTCTTGACGTAGTATTTAGGCTTCTACAACAGAATGCAGCTGCTCCAAAAAAAATATTTAAATAAATCTTGCCTGAGTGGGGACATTACCTCTTTGGTCCCACGCTGGGAATTTAATGCATCGGTAATTCTTTGTCCCATTTTTTCATGAATTCATCTTGCTTCTGTCCTACTGAAAATCAGCTTTTTACATACAAGTGTACAGTGTCAGAGTACAGTTACCAGACTGCTGTGTGTCTCTCCAAAGGGACTGTTTTCAACCAAAACCTTCTGGGTATATGGAGGAGAGGTTCAGCAGCATCTCAGCTGGCAACAACTTAAAGTGAAATCTTTTGATGTTTTAAGAAAAATAAAGTACGAAACTGGAATTTTTCTAATCTGTATTAAGCACATGAATCATAGTTTTGACTTGACTTGTTTGGAAGTGTAAGATTTGGAGGGGGAAAAAGCTGTCTGGAGGTTTTTTATTTTTTATTTTTTTATATTTATATTTTTTCACACTGACAAGCATATTGAATGTACAACTACTATTCCCAAACTGGGGTAAGTGTACCTCGAGGAGTTTTGGAGCTCTCCAGAGGGGTACACGAGGAGATTCTAAATTTGGCATCAAATTATTAACGATGAACCTCATTAACTTTGAGCGCTTTCTGCTTATCATTGCCTGCCTTAAATATGAGCACTTGTTAGTAAAATGTGTATCATCAATCGGATATTAGTTGTGTTTTTTAAGGCTTTGAGACACCCCTTCAGATTGCAGTTTTAAGATGTATTTTTCACATTTGCTGACATTTAATTTTTTAATTGCGCTTCCTTTGCCTGCTTCAGATTTTGTCGTGTACCTGCTGTGTTCGTAGTGTACGGATGCTGTACTTGGAGAACGTCTTCCTGCCTCTCATTCTCTCTCCGTCATAACGCGATGAGGTTTCATCAAGGAGACCAAATGAGGAGTCGCAAACAATCTTGTTTAAAATCTTGTTGCAACATTGCACATTAGCCTACTCTTTGATCTGCACTGTTTTCGGTGCGTGCCCAAGGCAACAGGAGGATGCAAAGCAGCAAGCAAACAGTGGATCAGTCAGGCACAGCAAAGAGATTTGATATTCCTGAATTTCATCTGCTACTGGTCCAGGCAGTGACAGTGTAGAGTTATTTTCTCATCGTCATGCAGCTTGTCTCTTCCATCTTCTTCCACATGGACATACTGACTGAACATGGCCGGGGTTGCGGGCTGTATAACTTGAGGTTTACAACATCAAAACCTCAAACTGACAAACTGTTTCCAAACCACACTTTTGATGTAAAGTACTGTGGACATGCATTAAACAACAATACTATCACATTACTGAAAATCTTCAGCTGGTGCTCAGTAACCCTAAATTAAATCAATCAGAACACTGACTGATTTTACATGAAAAAAAAATGCAATCAAATTATTTGCAAAGAATGCACGCATTGTGAAATTATAGATACTGTTTTGTAACTTAACCCATGAAGACCCAAACATCCACCATCGAGCAAAACCATCTACTGATCTAACATGTTTAATACCTGTTGATCCACTAATCCTATCAATACATGTCAATAATTGGTGTAAAATACAGTCATCTTTTCATGGTCATCAGATATGACTCATTTGGATGTTCAGAGGCTCTATAGTTACCATGGAAACACCGTCATCTTCTGCAACATTGATTTACCAGTAAAATCCATGGAGTTTGATCAATGACAGTGGATGGACACACTGGGTTTATGTTCAGTTAATGATATATTTTACTGGAAAAGTCCCTTTTTCTTCATTTCTTTGTTTTGATAGAATAACCTTTGAATTTACTCTGAGGTTTAATGAGCACCTAAATTAAGTATAGGAAATTAAATATAGGAAAATACATTATTAACAGTGAAAAGTGAATAATGCATAGGACAATATTATACTAATTGGTAATAAATCACACTGTCACAAAATTAGTACTGGATCTTTATGGGATAAATTTGGGTCTTCATCACACAATGTTTGCAAGGATATAGAATGGAACATATGAATGCATCAAATGACCATTAATAAAGTACAACAAACTACAAACTTTTTCAGTTAGTTAAGTTTTATTGCAATGAAATAAAAAAAGTTTAGGTAACCCTGCTTATTTATAGAGGAAACACATGGTGGGCACACGCTGCTGCCACGACCACTACAACTAATGCAGGTATTTCAATTATTACTTTAACACAAACGTTACAAGACTCTCCTGCTGTAGAGCCAAACCAAACTAATTCTCAGGTTCGACTGATTTCACATGAATAGATTTTTAATGTAAAAGCAGGTCAGAGATAATTCAGCGAGATGAACACTGTGTTACGCTACATGTATCACACCACTTCCTACTTTGAAACCAAATACTCTCACTGAATTGCATTCGCACACAATTCACTGGAATTATGTGATGCATTTGTTCAAAAAAAAAAAAAACCACATCGTATAGTCAGTCCACATGAATAAGGGATTAGGCCACTGCAGAGAGCTTACAGAAAGCCTGGGAAGAGTATTAAACTGCTATAAGATATAAAGAATCTATCACTACGACCTCAATACCAAATTGATTTGTGTTAGATTTTCCATCCAAAGCCATTCAGCTATTTTATTTGCCTAAGGTGCGGAATCTGCTGCTTTTGTGAGCTGCTTAGTATCACGCACTATTATTAAATAAAACAGAGTCTGGGGTTAGAATATCAAAGGTTCAGTTTTCTTTTGATTTTCTTTGTGAGAAATCTGTCTCTGCATGATGGAAATCGATCAAATACACCCTCTATTAATCTTACCCTCACTCGTGTGAGAAAAAAAGCATTTTTTTAAAAACTCTTTCTCCCCACTCTCTGCCTCTGCGGGCCCCCAGGAGTGGTGCTCAGTGGGCAGTCTGTGCTAACAAATGCATACGCACATACCATATACGCCTGCACACACACACACACACACACACACACACACACACATACACACACACACACTCACACACACAC
The DNA here is from genome assembly GCA_037367365.1 of Apogon talboti. Classification (NCBI taxonomy): domain Eukaryota; kingdom Metazoa; phylum Chordata; class Actinopteri; order Kurtiformes; family Apogonidae; genus Apogon; species Apogon talboti. The sequence goes on from JAPQRQ010000007.1 coordinate 20,776,519, forward strand.
TCACACACTGATGCACACTCTTACACATGCACACGTAAACACAGAGACACACACACACAAACACGGAGCGAGTAATCTGTCTGATTGAAAGAGCTTTCAGACGGGTAATTAAATTTCCCAGTGATCCGCTGCAGTGACTACACACGAATCCGGCTTTCAGAGGTGAGCAGACGACCGAGACCCACAGCAATAACACACACACTGAGAGAGAGACAAACAGATTGGGAGAGAGAGAGGGGTTATATTTCATGTTGACAAGGACAACAGTGAGGCCTTTAACGACCATTAGCTCAACCCTAACCTTCATCTTCAGCGCTTCTTCCATCCCAATGTAATCCAAAAACAAGCATGCACACAAACACACACACACATGCATGCTCTTATCGCCGCTGCCTGCCACTGGTGATGACAGTAATGCCAAACACAGCCTAAACCATAAATAAAGCATTTTATAATTCCATTTTTACAGATAAAACACACTCTAATGATGAAATGTTTCCCATAATGCACACGGGCAATTTTAACATACACCTGCAGGTATCTGAGGCTCATCTATTTTGATTACAAATTATTACAAAAAAAATCTAAGAGTGTGAGCTTACTAGATTTACAGAATGATTTAAATGTATTAGATAGTAAACAGTTTGTGCAACATGGTTAAACTATTAAATAATAGAATGAACTCTCCTGTAAATCAGTTACAGTTAATCAAAACATTGGTAATAAGGGGGTTATATCTAGATGTATGGTTTTTCTGTAAAGTATAACATTAATGCTTTTCACTGTGCAGGACAATAAGAATCAGCGAAGTCATAAAGAGTTTTCAGCTTTATTGGCCAGTTTAAAATATTTATTAGAAAAATAACCAAACTTTATGATGAAGTAAAATAGTTCCATTATTCACTATATTTCTCACAGAGTAACTAATGACCTGTAAGCTGTTACTAATGGTGTGCGTTATGGCCAAATGAAAGTTTTCTTCTAGTTTTCTCTAGTTTCTGGATGCTTCGGCTGTGTTTTTTTTTTTTTTTGTATCTGACTAAATACTCTGCATTATTTCATCATTTTGGACTGACATTATTACAGTTGTGAAAATGTCTACATCAACTACACTAGACACATTTTCCTGTACATACAGCTGCAGTGCTTCAATTAATTACTTAGATTGTGGCAGGCTAATGTGTCCCGCTGGACTTTTATAATGAATCACAACTGTTTTCACACTAGCATAACGCCAAAGCATCTGTGTAAATCACACTCACTGCACTTCAGAGTTCAGAAGCTGGACTCACAGCACACAACCTTACAATAATTATTTATTCAGTAGCAGCAGCAAAACATCACGTTACACAAACTCTGCAAGTTAATGCAGAGTAAAACCAAACACTTACTGCAGACAAGTGTTAAAATATCACTGTAAAGAGACTGATATAAAATCAATTTGTCTGGTAATGTGTCCTAACAGCGATGATGACGCTACAAACCTATACTTGCAACAGTGTAAAATACTATAATTACACTAACAAATGTTGGCTGAGAAGAAAAGTTTTGACAGTATTATTCAATTCCTCTGAAAAACAAGATAATATTCCAAATTCAGGTCAGCCACTAACATTATAAGAAAGGTAAACACATCCTAAAACTGGTCTCTTAGCTGTTTTTTAGTTGGTAGTAAACTTGATGTTCGCTGAGTGACATGTGTTATAGCTGAGACACTGTATTGAAATAAATTCAGCACAGGGTGTCAGTAAAAAAATAAATAAATAAAAAAAATAGGACAGGTAAATATGCATATATCCCCAAACAATTGTGTTGTTTAAGTTATGTCAATGTAAATAAAAATAAAATCTGTTTTCTGACAGTGATGTGCTTGCTTCTGTTTAAATGAGAGGAGAAAGGGCAAAAAAATACTCGAGAATTTCTCAAAGTGATGAAAACAATTAAGGTAAACTTCTGACTGATATGTTTTTTAGACAAAAAGCAAAACTAATTAAGCCTCCATTCATAAATGGAACACTGAGAAAGACTCTTTTTTTCTTTTTTTTTGTTGCTTGTTTGCTCGTAGCAGGTGGCTGGTTTCACTTCCCATATTCATCCTTTCAGGTGAAAATAAATGAGCAGTCATATTCATTGTCTGTTTATAGCAAATAGAGGCCAAGGTACACAATAACATCCAGTGCTAAATGTAGCGTATCGGTGGCAATGAGAAGAACAGAGGTTATAAAAGCACAAGTGTGATTTCATCACCAATTGGCATAGCAAACAGGCCTGGCCAAGCAGCCTAAATTAATTGAGGCGACGTTCCCCATGTGAGACAAAGACCAGGGCCAATGGAGCTGCACACGCTCAGTCTGTTTGAGCTCCAAAGATGGCAACAACAGCATCAGGTCGAACACACATCTGGACCAGCCATAAAACACAGTTCACTACCACGTCGGTGTTGCGGGAACTCCTGTTATTTCTGTGTAGTTTTGAAGTGTGAGAGGTTATTCACTCCTGTAGGGAAACTGTCTTCACTTTTTGTTGCACAGAGTGGTCAGAGTGGAAAGTTCAGAACAGAACAATTTCCCTGGAGCTGGTGGAGACACACTGACGTTGCTCAAAGACACTCCAGTAGGTGTGTGTTTGTGCGCGCTTTGCGTGCGTGAGAGAGACAGAGAGTGAAATAGTATACGTCGATCAGGTGATTTTGCTTTTCTCTCTCAGCTGTCAATTTTCCTGGTGTCTGAAAAAGGGTAGGAGCCTCTGTGAACCCAACACACAAACAAGCAGCTCTCCTCTTACTGTTTCTTGTTTTGTCTTTTCTTTTCCTTTTTCTTTTTTTTTTTTTTTCTATGCCGTTACTCAAATCTGCTGATGACAACAGCTCACGTCTTCAGCTTCCTCGCCCATCTGGACAGATTGTGCACGGTGTACGACTCAACAGTGTGTTTGCATTTGTCTGTGTGTGTGTGAAGGAAGAGAGAGAGAGAGAGAGAGAGAAAGAGAGAGAGAGGGAGGAAGAACAAAATGAAAGAAAGAACATGAGAAAGGAGGCTTGGAGGGGAGAAGAGAGGGATGTGTCTTGTTCTTTCTTGTTCTTTTTTTTTCCATTCCACTGTAATTAGACAGGTCTGTGTGAGCGGCATAGCAAGCAGAATGATAGAGGAGCCATGGGGAGGTGGGGGGAAGGAATTAGTCAAGGGAGACATGATGAAGCCAAATACTAGAACAGTGCAGAGTGATTAGATTAGATTGAAAGCAAGGGTGGCAGGACACCAAATAAACAGCACGAGATGAAAATGTGACAGTGATATGACACTGCGTACGCCATGAAAATTCATCCCTGCATTTAATTGCAGATGCACAATGGAGGCAACGATAATCGGACAATCAGAAGAGATGGCGGCGTGTTGAAACTGCCACTACAGCTACTCCATCTCCGGTGTTTATCTGATATCTGATTTCAGCTATGATGTGAAATTGGGACGAGAGAGAGAGAGGGAGAGAACGAGAGGACAACAATGGTAGCTGAAGGGGAGGAGAGGTGTGAGAGAACGAGAGAGGTGAAGAGGGGTGGGACTGGGAGCAATTTACAAGCTTGTTAAAATACCGCTAATTACCAGCTGGCCTTGCGATATAATGAGTCTACCTGGGAGCTGGGAAAGAACGGCAAGAAGGATAATATAGCAGGACAGAAAGGGAGCAGTGTGAAAGAAGAAATGATAGGAGAGAGAATTAAAAAGTGTGGGTGCGACTGATAGGGGTCAGCGGGGTCGAGTGTACATGTAAACAGAGGCGAGGAGAGACCCCGAATGAAATCTGTGACAAATAAATGCACTTTCACAGCCAGACAAGACAACAGCTGTATTACGGTAATTTACAGCCTTTTTCAGCTCTTTGTTATTATGTGATTATTGATAAAGGTTGCAACTAATGACTGTTCTCACTGCAAGTAAATCTACAGGTTATTTTGGCAGTTAATTGGTTAATAATTTCTTCCACAAAGTATAATAAAATAGTAAAAAATCCAGTCATGTTCCGTCTACATGTGTGAATTCTAGTCTAGCATAGCCAGACTTTTCTCCATACTTTGTTTTAGTGCATTACCAGTGAGAGAAAGGTCTTGTTGTACCTGGAATATAGAGCTGAAGTCGCACCCCTTCTGGTTGTGCCATATGAGATCTTATTTCAGGAAAAAATTGTGTTAGAGTCAATGGTGAGAGACAAGTTATTTTTTTATCCTGCTTCAATCATATCATCCTTTATATAGATAATGTCTGACAGAAAGGCACAGTTTGTTGTCACACTTTAACTATAAGGCTGTGAAAACACGTAAATAGAAAGACATGACACTGGAAGTGACTGGTCATTAACTCTTTCCATTGTTTGTTCAGAGTCACTGACACTGACCTCTGCAGCTTCAACATGACCTGACTGCATCACCCTCAAAGAGGAAGGCACAACCTGTCTTTACAATAATGTTTCAGGTGGAACGTTTGCTCAAAGAACCAGCCTTATTTCATTTGCATTCTTCATAATTCTCCATTGCCAGCAAGTAGTCACAGTTCTTTCATGTAAGCAAGCGGGAAAACTTAAATATGCAGACCGCACAAGGGAGGAGTGGTGGCCTTATTCCAGAATACTTCCTGTTAAGTGTGTTTCAAATTGCTTTATTTTTAAACCGAAAAGGTATTAAATTTAATATCAGAATTGGCAATAAAAAACTCAAACTCACCACTCAAAAATGTGGCATATATTCTGGAAATGTGACTCAATCCAATAATAATCAAGTAATGAACGGAGTGTTGCAGCTCTGAGATCATTAAAAAGGTCATCAAAACATCACAGCTGTAAAGTGTAAGGTCATTTTTCCACCGATACATAACAAAGCAAGACTTCATAAGACAATTAATAAAACAGAATTACAGTAGATTTGCACTGATTAAATAATTATCAACAATTTTAAGACCATGTTTGATATAAAACTGGAAAGGTTTCTAAGTGAAAGAGTAAACACCGCAAATCAGTAAAATGGGGGGCATCAAAGACAACAACAGTATTTGCTGTGTCATTTCTCATCTTTATTGGGGAACAGAGTTTCTGCTCCACGGGGCGTGCACACTGACCACAAAAGATAGAGATCCACAGGATGGAAATAGACTTAAAAAGGTCAATGCTTACAGCAGCATTGACAGCACTAAATGCAGTGTCCTTGTAGAACATGACAGCGATAAAGAGGAGAACAGGGAGGGTCCCAGTACGTTGGACTGAGCTGCTGGTTTAGCAAACCCTGTTGTTTTTGTGTTGGAACACTGTTTGGTACTGATGATTTTTTTGAAAAAATATGTTTCAAATAGTAAAAAGAGAATAAATCTCTTATTCCGGGAGTTTTCTCTTTTTTTTTTTTTTTTTTTTTGCACAGTGCGCAGTAGGGTGGAAGAGGACAAATGGGGAGATTTTGCCGGGTGCTGACAGGAGACAAATGTCACAGACCCGATATGAAACCAGGACACTGAACCATCAGCGTACCCTGAGGACAACAAAAGTAGTCTTTACTGAGACAGAAAAAAAATGCACAAAAACACTTGTGGACAAGGAGATAGGGCTGGTATTGTACCCAAGGCTGTTTAATAATAGAACTACAGATATATAAAACTAAATAGTACAGGAGACAAAGTATGAATACAGTAGGTATTTGTTTTTATCGTGTGCTCTGTAAATAACTTTACTTCATCAAGATGTAAAATATATGGATTTATTTATGTGATTTCTCCAGTAACAGGAGCTGTAGTTCTACTGTATACATGAGGGATATGAATCTTTAAAAAGTAGGGGAAAATAAACTAGGATTGTTTAGATAGAAGAGATTTATTAATCTTAAGACCCCTTACACTTCTGATGGATAAAAAACTGTCGTGTGTATTAATGATTGGCCTGTCGAAAAGAGCTAGTTACACAACATGCATGATTCATAAACAACATTGTGCTGCCATGTTGATGAGTAATTATGGCTGAGCTTTCATAAGTAGAAGATGCATAATGAATTTTGGATTACATTGGTTCAGCCACTTGGTGTTGTACCAAAAACAAGATTCAGAAAGCCAGCCACTGATACTCACATAGTATTGAGCATGGACTGACCGTGGTTTTAGAGAGTTTCCCTGTATACAGTAAGGAACACATTGATCTGAAACTGAGGAGAAAATGAATAAGCCTCACACATGAGCGTCACTGCGCCAGATTTAGATTGAATCAGACTGAACTGCTGATGATTCACCGAATATTAGAGGAGATGAGTGATGCATGCAAATGTATGAGGTAAATTATTGGTAATCGCAAAAACAGTTATGCATAAATGCATTTTAGTGGTCAGCGGCTTGCAGTTTTGATGCATGATTTCAAAAGACCATCAGGATGTTTGCGCTCCATGCGTTTCAACTGTTCAATCATCTGACTCTGCAGGAAGCAGCTGTAAACAAAATGGAGCGCTTGTACTTTGTACTTGAATCTGTCACGAAGGGTTTGTATTCAGGGAGGATTTTTCCACGCTGGGAAGCAGATCAACACTTTAGGGTTAAGTAGTATCTATAGGATGTTCTTCAGCTCTTTGGCATGCTACACCATGAGCACAGGATCAAGGCAGCTCATGCGTCTGACACCGGCACACATCAGAGCATCTCTCTCTCTCTCTCTCTCTCTCTCTCTCTCTCTCTCTCAATCAACTTTTCGCTGATGGTGGCGGGGGAAAGTAGAAGGCGGTCTTCACTGACTTCATGAGCAGATGCATTTCTGAAGATTTTATGATGTATCTATAGCTTAGTTTGGAAACACTGTGGCTTCATTATACTGTTATTGTCACGGTGGTCCAACTTGGACATTTAAGAGATGTTTTTTTCATGTGCAGAAGTTGGTAGGATGCCAATGTCTGTGTGCCAGTTCTTTTAACTAAAAGGATACCACTGGGGCATCTATCTGGAGTTTTAGAAATGTTTTTGCTGCACTCCAACAAAGGGGAAAAAAACTGTGGCTGTGCCTAAAAGGGTGAGCACATAGGGGGGGGTCTCCTGTCATGCCTCTCATACACATAGACAAGAGTGGCTTTTAAAGGATTACTGTAAGATGCTGATGAGGTGCAGGGATGGAGGCATTTCGACATCTTCTAGTGAAAAAAAAAATCCTGCCTGCTCCTCAGCTCTTGTTTTTTTTTTTTTTTTTCCAGTGACCCGTTGACATAAAACTTTGAAAGAAATTGTGATGTACAAAACTATCTTCTGGTGTATAAGATTGCCAAGTGCCTTTTAGTGATTGCAGCTCTGGTGGTGTTAAAATGTTGCACTTATCCATTTGGACTGAGTCACAGCTTGAGTCCTAATAGAGCACATGCATACATTGAATTTATAACAGCAAAACCCTTGGATAGAGGGACTTCAGATAGCACTACAACAGTAGATATGTTTACATATGCTGTGGCAACACTGGCTCGCTAAGCTCTCGTCTTTAAACTTGGCGTTCAAAAGACAGACATGGCAACTTATCACGTTCAAAGCTGTGCTTGAACTCGGGCAACCTCCACAGTTTTAAATAGACAGTATTCAAAGTCAGATTGTAAGTAAATGCAGATAAATGGCAGCAGCGTCTTGAGTTCATTTGGGTATTGTGTCTTCCAGCTTTCAATACTGGTTTCTTTGCACCGTTGATGAAATGTGCCATGCGCTGTGGACCAGAGCTGCCAAGACTGATCACCTGTGACACGTCTGGGTCTCAAGGCCTTTGTGTTCTTTAAACACGCTGAAAAACTTCCAGAAACAGACTGCAGTACTTGGAGGCATTTTGAACTTTATTAAAATTATGACAGCGTTATTTTGTTTCATTACAGATTTCCTCTGACCGAAGTCCAAAACCAGGTAAAGTATAACAACCTTTCTGAATTCACCACTATTGCAGCGTCCTAAGACCATCTTCACTGATGTCACACTGTTTTAACTTCTTCAGAAGACATGACATTGGTCTCTGACAACCTCGTATAGCTGAATGACTATTCTCTGAAGTGGAATGACAGTCCAAGTCTAAAACATGAAAGGGAGGCTGTTTTTGCTGCGGAATATGAATGTGGCCGTGCAAGTTCAATGTCTGGAAACATTTGCTCATGAATGTCTGAACATTAAGTCAAATAAAAAGTTTGACATAACTGCGTTGATGAGCCAGGGAATCTCTGTTTCTCCATAAGTGACCCGAGAATAAAACTCGTGACCTACTGTATCTGCTGCCACGTGACATCAAGTGACTATTTATCCCATTTGCGTTGATACTTGTCTGCATTAGACACATTTAAGGTAGAACTTGCCGTCCTCCTTTGCATTGTGTTCTGAAGGCTTTCTGCTTCAGCGACGTCCTATTCTCCTTTTTTTGCAGCTAAAATGCAGTGTGATGTACAGGTCATTTTAAAATTCTCTGAGACCATGAGATGGGTTTGGCCTTGTGCATAACCCCTGAAATGATGGAATATCTATCATCGTCATTATCAACATCAAAGACTTTTTCACAGTGTGCACTACGCTCATTTTGTATCTCAAAACTTCATGTATTCATAGTGAATGTCTCTGCACCCACTCAGACATTATAGTCAAGAAAGTTTAGTCTTATTACTTTTCTTTAAAACTGGTGTTTTGCCTCCAGCATTACTTGTATCAATACAATGTAGCACCAGGGCTGAGGGCATTAAGAGCATACTAGTGTACAACCTTTTATTGACAATGTGCAACAACCTCAAGGGTGTTTTCAATCCTACATTGTTTACTTTGGTTGAATTGGTTTCTCATTTTTAAAGGTTGTCCAGTAGAAATTGTGGAAAAAGTTTAGCCAGACACTTAACACCTCCTACACTTCAACTGACCACTGGCAAACACAGCTGCAACTCTTATTGTTTGAGTCGCCTCTATTCCCTTAGTAGACAAAAATAATTTAACTGTTTTTAGGCAACTATTAAGGACATCTGACTCGTGGCTTGTATGGTGTTTAGCATAAGGATAAACTTTGAGTTAAAAAAAAATTACAAAGCGGTTGTTTGTGACTAGAAGAGATCAATTAATGTGCTATGCTTAACTCTGAAATGGGATTAACTGAATCTGAAGAGGTGGAAGTCGTCAAGGTAGTTTTTATAGCAATGATGAAACATGTTTTGGCTCTGTGTGTACTCACGATGTGGATTTCTGGAGGCTGTGTGCAACAGAAAAAATAAATAAATCAGACTCGAGGAGTTGAATGTGCAATTTCTTTCTGTTTCAAGTCTTGGTTGTTGGACAAAGGGCTGTGATGCAGGTGGTTGAGGTCACGACTGTATTGGGTATCCTCTCACGTTCACTGCAACCGCTCTGCCGTGGTCAGTGGCTGAGATCTCACAGATCTGAGAACAGGAGAGTTTTGTCACAGAGGTGGAATATGACAGGGGTGGAGAAGATGAAGGACAAAAGCGTATGGCTGCTGGAGCTGTGTCTGTTTGGGAGTGGGAGAAATCTTGACACGAGTTACATTTGTCAGTAGTAATAGAGAGGATTTCCGCAGCGTGATTCAGTGATGTACAGAAATGGACAGAGCTGCCACAGCTGACGGAATTCTGGTATATTTCTCAAGCCAGTGAGTACGAAGCTGCACACTGGATGAGCTCGATATTAAGGATGGGAACTTGTTTTCATCAAACACACTGATGAGGTGAATCCAAGCACAAGCCATTATTCCTTATAGAGCTGCCTTATTAAATATCAATCAAAAAGTTCAATAGAACGCGCAAACATGCCGACAGACGGAAGCAGCGCGGCATTTAAGATAATTAAAATGCGTATTGTGCAAAAGGGGGGCTGCAGGAAGACGTCTCAAATGTTACATTCAGTGTAACTGCTCCGCGGTGGATTGTTAACTGTGTGAGGAAGAATTATCTAAAATTTTAATTTCTGACAGTAAAATTAAATGTGAATCTTTATGTCTTTTAACTGCTTTGTTTGTAACCTTGGATGCAGTTGTATCGTGTTAAACTCTTTCAGACTATCGGAGTACATTTATGGAAAGTATGAGGCACCTTTCAAACAGATTAACCCCATTCAGTATGTTTCACAGATGTATGATAAGTAAAAACTAATACTAAACAACTCAATCTTATGGATATAAAGATATAAAACTGATTCTAATCACAGAAAGAAACTAAACATAAAAACAATAAAGTAATAATGAATATTTGAATGGGGTCTATCAAACTATAGAGTAAAATAGTATTAAGTAAACAGAAACCGTAAAATCAATAAAAACACCAACTTAAATTGCAAACAAGTATAACTGGTTGAAGAACAGCTCACACAGCTTTGACTAATTTCTGAAGTCAAACATCCACAGATTACTTTACAAAAAAAGTAGGTGATTTCCCAAATAAAATCAGATACAGAAATTGGTGTGGCCTTGTATGAACAGATGCACATCATTGTAAGGAGCATGTGGATATACTGTATATTTGAAAGTGCGACGTACAAGTCAGGATTTATTTAACAGAATGTGTTCATATTTTTTCTAGTGTCCTCTTTGAACTTGTGTTTGCAAGTTTTAAATGTCACCTCTGTCCCTTCAACCAATTTTAGTGTTTTATCCTGAATACTGACTGTGGTCATTTTGCGATTTACTCATTTTACGAATCAATTTTGCCATTGAAATTAATTAATTAATTGAAGGGGCGATGCGGTGGTCCAGTGGATAGCACTTGTACCTCACAGCAAGAAGGTCCTGGGTTTGATTCCAACACCGGTCGAGTGGTGGGACCTTTCTGTGTGGATTCTCTCCTCTTCTTCCCACCATCCAAAGACATGCACTGATAGGCTAATTGATTACTTCCCATGAGAGTGATTGGTTTGTTTCTGCGATGAACTGCCAACCTGTTCAGGGTGTTAAGTAGCTAGGATAGCCTCCAGCAACCCCCACAACCCTCATGAGGATAAAGCGGGTTCAGAAGATGTTTGAAATGTAATTAATCCGTTCCAACCCCCAAAAGCCACCCAATCCTAGTGAATTTTTTTCAACCAAATCTGAAACCTCTAGCCACTTCGCCAACACCTCTTGTAATTTACTCGCAGACATAGCCTTTCATAATCTCCACCATCACATCTGACGTGTTTGTAGGAGCACCTGCTCATACTGCGAATTTCCACTCATATTTCAAGACAAATATTCTCAAAAGTCGCGGCTTGTAAAGTGAATTTCTCATATTGTGGTGTACTCGTACTGCAAGTTTCCACTGTAATGAGCACAGAAAACCTAACCATAAGCCATACTTCTTAAAACAAAAACAAGACAAAAAAGAAAATTTGAAGTTACGCTGTTGTTTTGTCTCCTTCAAGTCAAACAACACATATTTACACACCTACATGCATGTGTATTCTATGTTCTTGCAGACTTTGCACATTTCCCAGTGTCTCTGCAGGCTACTTACAAATGAACGCACTGCAGTACCGTGCTGTTCTACTACAGCTGTCTTATCTTCTCCAGTTTGGACAGATTTTTATTGCTGCTACCTCTCATAGTTTGTCAGCGTTGACATGCCGCTGTGCTTGAGTATGTCTGATTGTGGTGCAGTGCATGTTTGTGACAAAAATAGGAAGAGGTAAAAGGCAAATTATTTTTTTGAAGGGAAGACTCTTATTCCAAACAAGTTTGAAATTTGCATACAGCGATAGCAGTGAAATCTTCTGTAAATCTGCTGTAATAATTGGCACCTTTTCATCCCGGACACAACTGGAGAAAAAGAGTAGGTGCACATGCATGCAGATGTTTGTGCATGCAGATAAACATATGAGTGAATGGGCTTGTCTGCATATCTCCATATTAGCGCACTTCGCCTGTTTTGCATAAGTGACTCCCTCCTGCAGCTCTGTGAAAGGAGAAGTGTATTGGGACAATAAAGGAGGATTAGATTGTGTCTTAGGCTGCATGTGTGAGTGTGTGTGTGTGAGTGTGTATTTTGGCTGTTGTCTGAAACATATGGGAAAACGATTTAATGTGAACCTCCAGGCGATGGTGACTAAAAGATGATGAGAAAGCTTCTCGCACAAAGGCATTAAATAGCCAATATTACAGTATTGGTGAAGTGCTGTTTTTGATGAGGGCAGGGGCACTTACATGAAATAAAATGCGAGGCCATTTTGTTCTATTACATAAGAAAACATTATTTAAACACTGGGACACTTGTTTTTATAAACAGAGAGAGATTATTGTGTGATTATGTTCCTGGGGTGTTTATCCCTGCAAAAGGGATCAGACTCTGATGAATATGACAGCTGAACAATATTCACTGAGGGGTTGAATGTTACGCCTCTTCTTGCTAGTGTCTTTATAGGATTACAGGCATGATGTCACATCACATAGACAACTTTTTCACTTAAAACGCCTAAAGACCTGGCATAAATCTCTTTTCCGAGTAAATATTAGCATTGGGTTTAACCCTACCAGCTGTGTGGAGTTTCAACCGTCGGGTCATATCAGGTATGTTGTCAGTCAGGCAAAAGTACACCGACTGGCTTTCAGAAGCTTTCCTCTGAGTGGCGAAATCTCTAAATTTGGCATCTCAGAAAGTCATGGCAAACTATGAAAAGTTTTCCGTAAATGCTGTTTGACCCAGGTCTGCGTGCACGCCTGAGATTTCATTTAGTCACTTCAGCCCACTCCCTTGGCTGCTGTCTGCTTCTTTCACCCTTTTTCTCTTCTCCCGTTCCCTCTCCTTCTCTCAACATGTCTGTCACATCTCCTGCTTTTCCTCATCCCCTATCTATGACGCCTCTAACATCAAGCAGAGAGCAGAAATAGAAGAGTATGAAATATGAAACAGGCTTACATAAGAAAGATTCAGTCAGATGCAGAAAAGTTGAGCCGAGTTAAACATCTGCATAGAAGAAACAAAAATGAAAACACACACATGCGGTACAATTGTACACCTACTATGCTGGCAGCCACTGGAGTCCTGCATCTATCTGAAGCTGACACTGTCACAACTTTGCTTCACTTTACGGAGATTAAATTTAGAAGAAGGAATTTCAAACCTGCTCTCTTTTCTGCGGTGGGATTTCAGGAAAATGTCTTTTTGTGTGCGCTACATGGCTGTGTATTATGGGAAGTACACAGTAAACTTTGTGGTTTCTTTGACAATGCAGCATTAATGGTGTTTAAGGTGAGAACAGCAGCTAAACAGAAGGATGATATTTGCTGTATCAGTGTGGCTTTCATAGAGATAACAGTGAAAATGTTGTTACAGAAAATAAGACACCACTATCTGATCTTCAGCTTGGCATTATGGATAAAAAAGCTTTCAGCATAGCAAGCAAATTCATAGCCTGATTTCAGCATATAGCATGGTGCAGTTAATAAAAAATAAGCACATGGGATTGTTTGCTTTTGGCTTAGTCAAACACCTATGCAACTCACATCCTACTGAGGCAAAACACCTGAGGCCCAGACTACGAGGCAAGTTCACCATATTTTTTCATTACCTGGGACGGCAAAGCCTGACAACCACAATCACACTAAGTGGTGTTACAATGGTCGCTGTCAACTCGGCAAGTCAACCCAAGTTTTCCAACTGTAGTTATGAAAATACGATACAGGCTAAAAGCAACACAGCTTCTGCAGCGAAAGCCGGGAAGAAAACTTGGCAACAAATGTCTCTGCCCCTTCATGAACGTCTGACTATAATTACAGTTGAGTACTCTATTAAATATATGTGTTTCTTAGATGTATGCTTATGGTACGGGAGGCAATTTAGTCCTATTCTTTCAGATAAGACTCTGGGACTAACATCTAGGAGCAAGTAAAGAACAAATAGAGACATAATTCAAAACAACTTACTGTCAAATCGCATGAGGTCAACAAGTACATGGCTTTAATGCTTTAATCGGTCTCTGTTTTGGGATTATACTGCTACGTATGAAGGCTTATAAGACAAAGATAAGCAGCTCCCCCACTGAGAATCTATATCGCTTGTGCATTTGGTTGTCAAAGCATTTAGACCCAGACTATTCATCCACCAAGGTCCATGGGATTTTCTAGGAATGTTGATGCCACTTTTTCAGGAGATTTCAAGAGAACGTACGCTCCTGCAGAGCAAGTGGGGCAGACAGCATCAGTTACCGTGGTGATGCACCTCTATGAAAAGTGAATCACGGTCATGATACTGAAAACCCAGTAAATTACCAAAAAACCCTTAATACTGTTTCATAATACAGGCTCCTGCAAATTAGTCATAAGTTAGCTGAAGTCACTGCTTGGTGTGCAGTACTGCATGTTAACGACCTAATTGAGTGATAATGTCTGGTAGTTCTACACAGTTTTGCTCCCAGCTTGTTACTGACTGATGCTTTCTCACATTTCAATGCACAGGATGCTGTTGAAGTGTCAACAGACAGGTCCAAAAGGTTGTGGAGAGGCACAAGTAAATCTGAGAACATAGTGGTTATGCAATTTGACTTAAATATTCATAGCCTTTGAGTGGTTATTTCAAAGTATCACTAAATCAGCTTTTGTAGCCAAAAAATCACCCACTTTATGTCAAGGTGTTAGGGTTGCACCCATTCAATATTAAGATTTATGCACATGCTTCAAACCATCGGGCATGCACAACCACATTCTGTTCCATGTAAACATCTGGTAGTGAAACCTGTTGTACTGAATTTACTCCGTTTATTTATCATTTACTATAGTAGATTTCACTTTATTTGGATATTCAAAACTACACAGTGTAAAACCAGCACGCTGCGTGCCGTAGCAAATTTACCCATGTAGTGGGCATGTGCAAAAACACCAGAAGTACAAAAAGAATACGGGGTTAACATGTACGTGACACCACACCTTTCTGAGGTAAGCGGAAGATCAGTGTGTGAAGGGATTTTTTTCTACACTGAGTAGGCCTACTTATTAAACTGAAAAAGTCAGATTGGTGCATCTATATACTCTGAATAAGAGCTTTACACCTGTTTTGATGCTTTTATAGTTCCTGAAAAATGAAATTCACTCATTCACTCCTGCAAATGTTTCTATGCTGCTGCCGTATTTTGTTGAAAAACATTATAATGAGTGTACATTCACAATCTTTTGGATTTTTTTAGCTCTTATTAGCACTTACTGAATATTTAACTGCTATAGCGTCACATTATAAAGGACGACACAATTACATCCACAATTAAATCTTTATGAACCTGATTATTAATATGCCCTACAAATATCAAATTCAATTAATTGTTTTGCAAACTATATCCTGTCATAGTAAATGAGAAACTATCAGCTCACTGTCAAAACATTTACACAGCTCTCCTTTGCCAACATTAAACAGAATGCTATGCAATCACAAGTCATGAAAAGCAACCAGACAGATAAATATAATGGCTGAAAATTTTAACAATGACTAGCCAAAAACTAAGCCTCTGTCTCTCGAGTGTATCGACTTATAACATTGTTTTCATGCATTTGCAGCTGATAATTTACTAACCACTTCAACAACACAGGGTCAATTGTGCAACTGCACTGGCTGTAACTGTGGTTCTATGTGGAAGCAAAGTGCATGAAGCATTGGAAGAAACCAACAGCGTAGACATAGCAGTGTTTGTGACTTTTTGAAGTAACATCCATGACATAATGACATGACTGGGTTTGGCACATAAAATGAAAATGATAGGAACTAAATTAAAGAGTAAAAGTAAAATACATGGGGTAAGGAAAAAAGGCTCAGGGGAATAAAATAAGAAAATAAGAAACACAACATTAATCTCACAAACTCTGGTGTTTAAACTTTGATGTTTGGACGATCACCCAACATCGTAACAATATCACCTCATCCATGTCATCAATTTTCAATGTCTAAAGACTTACCCCGGTGTCCATATGTTACCTGCATGTTGAAAACTGACTCCGCAGAGGTGCCCCAGGCATTGAACAAGCGGTAGCATGTGATGACGCGGGAGTATGAATAGGCTCACACTGAAATCTGTAAACCTAACCCTTGGCCATCAAACATTTAAAACTGTACCAAACTCATTTGTTCTACTGACATGGAAGGGAATTCTGCTTTCTATTTATCGTCTCCTTCTCAGTCATCATTACAGGAACTGAACCCTGGAGACTCTGCGTCTAATTCTGTAAACTGTGGCACTAGACGCTCTTCCTGTAATCATCTGCGTATCCTTTTGACCTCCACAGATCAGTGTTTGTGTGGAGAGGGAGTTTATTTTCTTTACACTACAGTATGAACCTGATGGTGTGTGTGTGTGTGTGTAAGACGCTATGTGTGCCTTGGTCATATTCAACATTTTTTGCATTTATTAAAGGGTATTTCCCTGTTGTAAGTTGATGGTGCTGCTCAAAACTATTTTCATCCCTTTTTGTTTTGTCTGAGGTACAGTTAGTCGGACCAGTTGTCATGTATACAAAAGGCTAAGCAGCTCTTTTCCGTTTTGTAGATGGTGGAAATTAAAAATAGCCATTAGTCATCAAATTACTCATCATCACCTTAGATTTGTACATTGCCTTATTTTGTGTTTTTAACAAGCTAACAATTCAATTACAGTATGTGTGAAGCACCTCTGCAGTAACCTCCAACCCAGTCACAGTCAGTGCAGGCTGTAAAAATAATAAACCCGAAACACAAGTCTGCTTGTTTCATGTGGTTATTTTATATTTCCTCTGTGTTAACCGCGTAGACTCTCCTCATCCATACACATTTTCAGCTTAAATAATGTGAAAATTCTTAGTCCCATCGCAGCATGGCTGTCAGGAATGCTCTGCAAAAACATCAAAGCCTCTGCAGCCCCATTTTCTTTTTACACCTCATCAATTCTGCTCCAAATTCCTCTTTTCTCTCTTCTCTCGCTCCAGTTTTAATTCGCCGTCTACTTATCCTCTGTGACAAAGATTACTCCACTTGAATTTGATCTGACTCCTCTCTCAGTATTATGACACGCAGAGTGGTCAAAGTTGTAGCACACGTAATTTTGTTCTTAGTATATTAAATGAATCCCGAACGTAGTAAATAATGCATCGAACCCAAAACTAAACAAATATTTGTTTTTCTATAATACTACATATTTACAATGTCGCTTATTTGTTTGGCGCTATAGAATACTATATCAGTGCTGACTTTTTAATGCATATTGATGCAGCCATTAAATTGGAACCCAGTATCGCTGAAATTGTGAAATCCGAGTTAAATGTAACACTGTGCTTTAATGAAGCTTCTGCAGGATTTCTCCATTTCCTCTTAAAATACGCACATCTCATTTAGTCAAAGTTTTAGCAAGTGGGTGTCAAAAAGTCCTAACAAATTGTCTCTGCAGTTTGATTTAGGTCTCATCAGATGGAGCTCGCCTGATGGCATGAGAGAGATTTAGCAGGATCATGAACCGTCTCCCGGCTCGCATTTTAAAAACAATCGCTGCAGAAACAGTGAGTGCATGCTTGGATCTCATGGCTTGAAGTCTTTGTTACTGAAGTATCACCATTTTAAGATTTCTTTTTTTATTCTGTATTAATCCGCAAAGGCAAAAGTAAGAAAACAGTGGATTTTAACTGAGATGCCACTTCAGTATTGGGGTCATTAGATGATTATTCCAGATGATGTGTGACCCGCTGACAGCCACTCTCATGCCATGTGACATGACTCTTACTCAGGACTGGTCCAGAACTTCATTTCTCTTTAATTACATTTTTCCTATGGAACGTACTATGGATTTTCATTGTCCCCAGAGGAGAATACCCACTTCCTCCTGCTCTTTTATTACTATTGAACAAAAGAAAGTCAATTAAGTAAATCTCCTATACTTTATCAGGCTTTGTCATACTCCACTGACTTGTTATCTGTGTGAACAGTCATATTAAACATAACATATGTAGCATTCTGGCGTGCTGTGTGCTTATAATCACTTTGTTTTGGGAGTCTGTGTTGTGCTGGAACATTATTTGTTTGGTAGACTCCATTTTTAACATTAACCAATTTGTACAGTGTTGCTGCTGTAGAAGAGCAAAGAGTGTGCCTAAACATCACCTTGGGCTGGACGATCACACAATTGTGGATCTTGATAGATGTTTTTTTTTGGCAAATTATGTACTTTTTCAATTGTCTCATTAAAAACATAAATAAGAGTGATGTTAAAACTTTCCCACTCAGTTAATGTTGGTTTTTAATGGCCCATTTATCAGTGAAATGCAGTATTTTACAGTGTTGCACATGGGCAGTGGACTAACCTATGGGCTTTGGGGCAGTAATGTCAATAGTAGAGGTCACGACTGTTCATTTCAGTCAGTTTATGTCAATATTTTAGCATCTATCTGCAATTACTTACATTAACTTACAGACTTTACTTAACATGTTGTTTTTGCTGGTGTTGTAGAAATAATGACAAAGAATTACCATAAGTCTGTCATCTACATATCTGACTTCTGAACTCCGACATGCAGTGAGTCTAACGTACACAGATCCTTTAGAATCATCCTAGTATGAAAACATTATCGATCATAAAACTGAAAAGGGGCAAAGTATACCGCCAAAAACTAGGTAATCAATGGAAATGCAGCTGTATGTACACAGAAATGTGGATGTATTTGTTTATTTTATCTAGATATTGTCCAAATATTGTAACAATTTCAGTCCAACATGATGCTGTTGTTGTTTCTCATCCGATGACAATGACAAAAAACCATCACACAGCCTAAGCATCCGCAAACCAGAGAAAACTAGGGGGAAACTTAGTCTGATTGTAACTTGTGTGTGTTTTATAAGAGGTGAGAAAATTATGACTCACATTGTGAATCATGAGTTTATCTCAAAGAATGTCTTCTGTTCTTTTGGTCAAATTACTTAGGCCTAATGTTACCTTTTGGAGTTTTGTGGAAAATACTTCACATAGAAACGTATTTTCACGATGGCATTCAAATTTACCATTATGTATACTCTGTAATAATTTTCAATACTGAAGATTTACATTTTGTTTACTCTTGAAAACATGATTAATACACAGTTATATTCCCTGCATCCCTGTTGCTTTTCCTTAAAGGTTTAGTTGAACCAAGGCTGCGCGAATGGCCCTGCACATATGAGCGAGCCCATTAACTTTGTATTTTTTGCATTTCTTTGATGTCCTTCTCTTGCAGTCTTTGCAGAAACTAGCCTTCAATCTGACTTCAATCAATGCTGCACTTCAAGCTTCCACTTTGCTCCCTCTTGATCCCCCTTCTCACGGTAACGTTGCCCTGTCCTACCCAAACAAGCTCCTAATGAGGCCAAACCTCAGTGTTTCACACACCAAAACACGTACAGCACATCCACATGAGGACGTACTCATGCATGCACGCTCACACCCGATCAGTTCTCAGGGTGGTGTTGCAAACCCTTGTGGCTTTAGTGCAAATTCCCGTCTCCATCTGTCAATGTTTTACACATCTCACTCCCCGTCTCTCCTTCTTGTCTCCTGCTCCCTTCATTTCCACCCCTCTCTCCGGGGACATGGGCATGAATGTGCCTGTATGTCTGAAGCCTCTGGAAAGTGGGACGACACAAATCAGAAGTAGAGGTGACACAGATAGGATGGACACCGTGACAGAGCGAAGAGGACCCCTGCCCTGCACCTACCCTTGTTTTTAATTCCTCTCTCTACGGTATTTTCCAGCGGTCTGCTCTCCACGGCCCGGGAGCAGCAGATGTTACGGAGTTAAGCTGTAATCGTTCCGCTTTAGCTGTAGGCGACAGCTGTGCTTATATATTCTAAAACAGCAGTATCGCCTTCACTGTACCTCCTCCCCTCTAGCTCAGAGACTGATAGTTATTGGACCGTGCATACATCTCTGAAAAAAAAAAAAAAAAACACTCTCTGCTCCAATACACTTTTGCCTTCAACGTTGTTCATTTGCATCGATCTTTCTCTGTCTGCCTGATGCGTCGCTTTCTTTTTGATCTCTTCAAATCATTCTTTTTCCATCACTTCTTTGTTCAACGCCATCACTCTGACTTTATGCACAGTTCTCCCTGCATATTTCAGTCTTTTGCCCCAGTGTCTCATCCCCATCCAGAGTTCTGTCTCTGTTTCCTAATTGGTCTGTCCATAATGCATAATGCCACTCTGTAGACGGGCTTAGCGCCTCTCCAGCTTCCTACTAGATGAAGGGAAATTGATTGGTTTATCCCTGATATCATGGTGCCACACTCAATGAACATATTCAGGAAAATGGACTTCATTCAATATGGGCAAAACCGTCATGTGTCACTGTGTGTGCTCCTGTGTGTGAGAGAGAGAGAGTGAGAGAGAGAGAGAGAGAGAGAGAGAGAGAGAGAGAAAGCGAGACGCCCGACAGAGTATCTGCAGTGGAGTTTGAAAGGCTAAAAATAATGCGGTACTTTTTTTAGTTCTAGCCCATT
>JAPQRQ010000007.1:20797022-20809570 GCA_037367365.1 Apogon talboti
AGACGCCCGACAGAGTATCTGCAGTGGAGTTTGAAAGGCTAAAAATAATGCGGTACTTTTTTTAGTTCTAGCCCATTCTATAATAGAAAGCAGCACCATGAACCTCCTTTTTTCTGAGAACACGTCAGTACATTGAATATTTACCATGAGAGTACGCAGTGTTCTTAGCAATTAACAATATGGTGAACTGAGCCGCCTCTATTTCTAGTCCACAGGCAGTACAAGAAACTGAAGGTGCAGTGGGTCCAGTGTGTTTACTGTAATAAGCACCCCTGTGATGTCAAAAAAATCCACTTTAATAATGTACGAGATTTGACTTGTTATTGCTTCATGCCCCCATCCTTCTCTTTTCCCCAGTGAATAAATGACCTTGGCACCTCAGCCAGGAGAGCACAGTCCTTTCATACCCATTGGCATAACCTAAAAAAAACATTTTGAAAATGCTTTTAAGGGATGCTATGGTGGCCAAGGGGTTTTTAAGGCGCTGATCATGCAGTTGCACTCTTATTTGCATTCCACTAGGGACTTGTCTTGCATGTAATTTTGCTCTTTCTCACTTTTTCTGTCAGCTAATTACCTGCTCTGCATTGAAAAGCCCCTGAAAGACGAGTGACTTTCTTTGACATGTGGTCCCCTCTCAGTTTTTCTGTTGCACATTTTTGCTAGCAATCATCTCATTGCATATTTACAGGCAGTATAGGTCACTCTGGTCAATGTAATCCTTACAGCAGCACTGGTAACATGTTAAGTCTTAGCTATATTCTTAAATCACACCAGGTATTAAGTGGGATTTTGTGACTATATACTACATAGCACAATTTCATAGTATTTTGTCAAGCCCAGCAGAAATGGGCTGGTGTCCTCTATCCACTGTGTAGTGAGGGCTACAGTGAAGTTGTGATCTCTCCCTGTTTTGCAACACAAATTTTGTGTATTTTGTCGAAAGTTAGGGGGGAAATGCAGGCAGTGGTAAAGAGCTCTTGCTTTCTAGTGCTATTGTAATAATATATTTTGGTTGAAAATGGTGCAGCATGATCCGTTCTGGTTCTGTTTATCAATTTATCTACGAGATGTTTTGCTTGTGGAGATGTGTTTTTCAGTGTCATTTTGATGCAACTCAAACAAGAGGCAGAAGTGCAATGTGAGGACACGCAACTGTGTAGTTATCACAATGATTAAAGTTGTGTTTTATGTGCATGCGATTATGGTCCTTTCTCTCACAAATATATCCCCACATCTTATTACTTTGGTACTGACGGTGCATTTTTTCGAAGGAATACCATTTATGTTGATATGTTAATTAAATCATCATCATCCTTGCATTTCCATCATAATCCTAGTATGTGCAAATGATGGTAATTCTTATGAGATCTACTTGCACCAGATACTGTGTTTGCATCTGTGTGTGTTTATGTACACACATCTCTGTGAACGTGGACATGTGTGCTGTCTGTTTGGATATCAGTGGCTCATTTGAAAATAAAATGATGCTCACAGTTAGATAAGAAGCTTATCGTGCAGTGAAACCATCTCATAATTAAAAAAAAAATGTGAATAATCTCTGCAGAACACATTTCATTAATGGAGGGTAACTGCTGTGTTTATTTGTAACGTGTAAAAAATGCCAATGTCCTGTAATGGTATATGTGTCAGAGTCTAGAAACAACTGTCTGATAATCCATCCGAACAAATCATACAGTTCATCTAAAAGTAACAGTGCTAGAAGAGCTGTCGATAAAATGACATAGATTATATCAAAGAAAGTCGAAGCAAGCTGAAACGCAGCTCCCTTCCTAAAAATTAATGAATTAATTATTTTTTTTGTGCTCCAGTAGAAAAACATTCAATTAAAAATGCAGGTCTGCGTGGATGGCAACAGCAGTGCATGAATCAGCTCATACCAAGCAGGATTGATAAACAATAAGCTGTCAGGATGATAAAATATGCCTCTAAAGTAAAGCAAGGTAAGGTTGGCACAAATAGGCCAGCGCTCACAAACACAACTGCGTGTGCACATTCACACTCACACACACACACGCGCACACACACACCCCTTGGGAAGTGATGAGACAGCTCTACTTTTGAATTGAAGCTGCCCATCTTTGGTCGGCCCATAAAATTCCCCTCAGAATCACAGGTCTGAACCGTAAAATTTCCCGTGATAAAGGGAATATATGACAGACCCCCCCCTCCCCTTCACTCCCACACACCCCTCTCCTCTCTCTCTCTCTCTCTCTCTGGGAGATTGCTGTGGATGGCCCGTCCCCTTTGATGTGACTCGAGCGAGGGCTTAACTCTGCTCTGGCCTGGCTGACTGACTCCGATTCCAGAAGGTATTACCATGCTAACTCTTTAAGGTAAGCCTGTGCGCTGTCGCCTCTGGACCACAGGGGGCTCTGGGTTAACACGGTGGGATTGTAGTCGGTAGGGGAAATTGGGTTGTAGGGGGTAGGGTGGAGGTGTAAACCAGGCCAGGGAAACAGGATAAAAGATAATGAAGGGGCAGAGAGTTTGCAGGAACAGCATCCATGTGCTGGTCATTATGGGTTTTAATCCTCTCTATCTCCACTTTACCTTTGCTGAAATGTTCTTGTCATTATTAAAACTGCGTCTAAACAACTGGCAGCAGTAGGAGGGGATTTCAGAAGTGGATTACATGTTATTACCGTCTTTTCTGGTGACATCTCAGGATGATTAAGTAGGAATTAAGTCCCTCCATCTCTGACTCCACCATTTTAGCAACATAATGCATTATATGCCCCACATCCCACTTTTTGTTCCCACCAAAACAACTAAGTAATCTTTTTAGTACACTAATGGCACACATGTGAAACACAGTCAGTTATTATTTAAGGTGACCATCTTGACAAAAATGCGTTGTTGTTGTTGTTGGAAGCAGCCTCACTCCTACGCACACAAACCAACAGCACACATGCACATGTGACTACATGAAAAACCTCTTCCCTGGCTGTGTCTGGGGAGCTGCGTGTGAAATGACATTTGGAGAAGATGTAGCTGTCTTGATCTGTTGGCGAACAGAGCGTGTAAGGTCCCTCAGACTAGCGGAGGAGACAGATGGGAAGAGATGGGGCAGGTAGGAGCAGGCACAGGAAAATGCAGACCAAGACGCATCCTGAAAGGTGGGCGGGAACCCTGGCACTCACCATTAATGTCACATTATTGTGGGTTAAAGTTCCTTTACGCCTGCGCAGTATTAAACCTGCAGTGATCAATATTTGTCACACCATTCAAGGTAATTATATTATGGCAATGGCTACTGCCACAGTACTGTGGCACGAAATATTGGTTTGCTTATTGCCACAGAGCCAATCAAATGTTAGCATTTGTACTGTGACAATAAGCAGTAACAACATATTGTTGTCACAGAGCCCTCACATTGCCATATGGATAGTCAAAACCTCCACTAACAACATATAATGGCGGAGTTGTGTTTGTGCTGCAGGCACTGCTAAGTTTGTGACTACAACAAAACCTGCCATCTTCTTCTTCTTGTGTTTATGTTTGTACTCAACATGCTGAAGAAGGATTTCATGCGCATGTTCGCTGCATTCTTCTGTGATTTTAGTGTATCCTTTGGCTCTGATTTTAGTGTATCCTTCGGCTTCAGCAGGGTGACAGGTTACCAGTCTACACATGATATAACGAGGACACTGATTGGCTCTGTGGTAATAGATAAACCGATATTTTGTGCCACAGTACTGTGGCAATAGCCACTTTGTTATATCATAGCCCGATATCACAAATCATAAATATTGCCTCATGGGTCTCCAAATCTTTCTGTACAATATATAACACTCACAGTTCTTTGATCATCAGTGTAAGAAAAAATTCCCCACAACAGATCTGTATTATACTATTTAAAATGAAAGCCAGCTCAGTGAGATATGTGCTGTGTCTACAAATATTAGAACATATACTGTCTGTTTACTTAAATAATAATAGCCATGTCTCTCACAAATTAAAGCATTATTAAATGTTTTATGGTTAGGTGTGTGTACTGGCACTTAGTCACTGTTAGGAAAAGATACCAGGACTTGGAGTGGTGCTGAAAAACTCTGAAAAAAGATGTATTTAATAAACATTTATACTAATCCGTGACATGTTCCTAATTTTAACCAAATGATGTGAACTTCAGTCTCCAATGTGTTGATCTTTAAATTCACCATCCAACTCAAAACCCTGTTGGTAAGAGGTAAAAATATCAAATAGTGCAATAATAAATGACAGTTAAGATTATTGTCCTGCTCACACGAACACAGATAATTTTCTAAACAGGTATTTTTACCTCTCCATCTTTAAATCAATTCTGTCCACATGGCTTAGTAAAGAAAAGATGCAACAACCAGTTCAAACCCTCAGATAAATCATTGTCTCTGGTGGATTTTAAACTGTGGACACTGTGGTCCTTTAGATAATAGTGGACGTAGCAGATGAAGAGGCTTCAGTCTGACAGGAAGTTGAGCAGCAGTAACAAGTTGCCTAACAAACTTGAAAGCACAGTAAAGACCATTTTCCCTAAAAAAGATACTATCATCTTATCCGATAACTGCCCTAATCACCCCTCTGACCCTCTGTTACTCTGGTGTATTTACCTATTTTCAATTTTCTTCTTCTGCTCTGTTCGGGGCATCCATGGGTGTGTGGACCTTTCCATCTCTATCCAATAACAGCATTGTGCAGCAAATGCAAGTGGAAAAACAGAAAACAAAGCGGCTCCAGTTTCACAGCTAGTCTCCATTGCCTCTAGAACATTTCCAGTTATGTAAAGGTATGGGTGTGTTTATTTGGGGTTTTACAAAACCACTGCTATGGCAGTATCAGGATATAACATTTTATTTTTCTATTTTCACAGCTTCTTAGCTTGCTATCGGCAGTCGCTCTCTTAATGTGGTCTCGTACTCACTCGACCACCGCTGCTTTTGTCCTCATTCATGGGGGGAAGAGGAGGAGTCGAGATTAAACAGCTGTGTTTACATAAGGGAGAAATGCTACATGCTTTGCCAATAAGATAACTTTCAACGTGTTGGTCTGAGTTTTTGTAGTGTTTTCTTTACATATGTGCACATCCTAAATGCGTCTGTGTTGACTGCAATCTACTGCAGGTCATACACTAATTTATATCGGTGTAATATGATGTTCCTCATCTGTTTTGTTTTTTTTCTGATGTTTTTTGCGGAAGGTGTTTAAAAAAATTTATATTTGCTAATGCTAATTGCTAATTCTAATATAAGGTACTGTGTGTGCATTAGGCTGCAGAGAGCGATAATAAAGTGGCTTAACCTTTAACCTTTATCTTATGTGCAGAGGAGAGGCCCAAACATAGAGAAAAATGTGCACACCCATGTTACTGTGGGCACATGTATGGATTGAAGAAACATACAATAGCAACATTTTATTCAAGTGACTGGGTTGTAATTTTTATATTATCAAAGGTTCACATGACTAAGAACGGAAAAGTAGCCACTCATTACAAATCCACAATTATTACAGTATTTGTTTGTGACAGTTGTGCATTGTGTCACTCATCAGACAGAAAACAGGTAGCTATTAGCTGATGAACACAGAGGATCATTGAGCAGCTATAGAGTAAATATTAGACATCCATTCACCAGATGGCCAGAAAGATCTCCAAATGTTCCTCCCTGTCTGTTGTGTAAATAGAGAAATATTTGTTAACAGGGTATATCTACTTAAAACGTGATATGTCAGTCTTAACAGCTTGTGTTACACAGGGTTTAAATGACAACTGACAGGATCTGTTGGAGCTTCTTCCAGTTCACATTTACCTTCACTCTGTGTTGTGCAAAAAATAGCCTTTTGTTCCTCATGTAGCTGACAAACTCCTAAATGAATGTGGACTTTGCAGCACTACAGCAGTTCCTGTGAGTTGTCCATATCGGTTAGGTTTTGCAAGTTCATAGTCAATGAATATCTGTGTCGTCGCTTCTGTTCAATACATTGTACGAGATCAGATCGATGGGCGCTGACTGATTACGTTAGGTAGAAAACTTGCAGCACTAATACATCTCGGCAATAAAATATGTTTATGTTACAGTAATAGCCAGGTTTAATATTCATGTATCAGCGATCCTCCCTTTGGCCTGGATTCATTCTCAGACAGTGTAAAGATGAAGCATGACCTGTCTTTAAAATATAGACAAATGTACTCATCTCACTTGCCCTAAATCTTGAGCAATGCAGTGCAAATCTGCCCAGGGGACAGATGATTTGCTCTGAGAGTCATTTCCTGATGTGGTGTTAGTCATAGATATTCAAAGGGAGAGAGGGAAAGGCATAAGTAGACAGACAGATAGTGCAGATAGATCAGGCTCCTTGTTCGTATCCAAGCAGGTGTTGAAAGTCTGTCAGAAGTTATTGTCTGTTAAATACTGTACTGCATTTTGTGCGGTTGCATACCCTTCTTGCCATTACAAGATGGATTGCAGTCGTATCGATCTGGCTGGCTGAGAAATCGACCTAAAACATGTTTGACATTATCTTCTCCTCGCTCCTGTTCTATCTCTTTCACATTACAGCCTTGGTCCTTTTCGTCATTCTACACTGTAGGCCATTTTCCTTCACCTCAGCTACACCCCATCCTTTTACAAATCACTCTCTCACCTTTCCTCTCATGTTATCACTTGTGATGCCATTACTCTTTTCTTCAGCATCCACCTTCCACCCTAACCTCATCTGTCAAGACTTTTCCTCAGTTCACTTCTTGCTCCTCTTCCTGTATCACACCTTTGTTGTTTTTTTTATCATACTCCCATTTCTGCTCCTTTTCATCTCCTGAAAATCCCATCATCACCTTTACTTTTTGTTCATGCATGTGTATCTCCTTCCACCTTCTTCACTTATCCCTCAAAATCTCTAGCATCTCCCTTCACTGTTCGTCTTCCTTCAAATATTCCTGCACTCTTCCCTAAACGTATTTTTCTGACTTTGGAGTCTGTGACCATCTTTATCCTCACCACTTGCTTGCTCTTTTTTTACACTCTCACCTCATCCTCCCTCCCCTTCCAACCCTCCTTCCTTTTTTCCCTCCCAGGGTGATTAAGTGATGGTTGGGCTGGCACAGCTGGTGTAGCCGGGCAGGCAGCCCATCTTCATGACAGCTGTGCTGCAGTGTAGCTGCCCGATCCTTATTGGGGCAGTGGCACTGTAGTAACCATAATAACAACACCGGTCGTACAGGCTTTTGGGGACTTACTGTATTATTAGGTAGGCCCACATCTGTTGTGTGCTTGTTTTTGTTAGGTCATCATATCACTTCATAACAGGTGTAAGCAGCGGTGTTAAAAATGTTGCCCTGCGTCCTCTCATCCACTGTCCCATGGTGTTTTCCTCTCATTTTTACACATCCTAACTGTGTTATAGCATTTCCTTTAAGCATTTCTATGTAAGGTCTGCTGCACAGTCTTGTGTTTTGGATGAAGCTTGTGTCCAGTTCATTTATTTTATATGTTACTCAACATCTATGCAAAATACAACACCATCTGTACTTTATTGAATAGTTTAATAGTTTAACCTTTTACAGGTTACTGTAGAACATAACAAGACTTTATTTTTTTGTGAAATTAAAAATATATGTATATATATTTGTATTGTTATGTAGAAAATCAAGGTAAATGAAGTTACCATATTTGGTTCCTTGCTCGTAAGCGGCAAAAAAAAAAGTCTGAAAAGTGAATATAAAAATAGAAGAAAAACACATGTAAGGTGAGAGGAACATGAATTTTAGAACATCACTATTAGAGCATTACAACATAAGTGCTGATCCAGACACCTGTCAACATACGCATTATCACATTGAACATCATTATTTACATTAATACCATTACTTCATGGTACCTAACAAAACAGTTACACTCACTGTTCATGCAGAGATGGACCCTGCACATCTGACATGAGATTGTTAACTCACTGTCCTCACTGGAACTGTTACTGTCTTGTAATGTGTGCAGATATGACCAAACATAGTTACTTGCCCATTAAAGGGTTAAGAAAGGACAAACTCCCATAAAGAGCCCGTGTTGTGCTCGGAGCTGAACATTCATTGGCATCAGCTGACTTTATTTCTAAGCTAGCATTGGATACTGTTCAGCTGCAGAGGAGCTGAAGAGAATCAATGAAGAACTTGAGAGAAAATATAAAGATTTGGGGCATTCCCCCCAATACCTCTACAATGGAAGCAGACAGCAGGTAGCCTTAGTAATGGAGATAGCTAATGGCAGAAAAAAGATAACATTAGTGAAAATAAACTCCTACGCAAATTTCATGTGAGCACAGGGGCATCCATGAATTTCCTGCACCTTTAACAGCACCTGTGAATATTCAGTGGCCACCATCATGACTCAATTTGAATATATCTGCATTTGTCTGCACTGCGATTCAAGAAATTCACACATCTGTCCATTGTTCTCACCGTCTTCCCATTGTGCTTTCCTCCCTTTCACAAATCCTGTGTGAAAGAGGTTTCTTATTTAACACCACTTCACAGCTTCCATTTTTCTCACACCTGCATATCCGCATGTGTGTCTCACGTTGAGTGGACTAAAGTGATATTAGCTTATGCGCTAGAGGTGCCATCTGTTTATT
Organism: Apogon talboti; assembly: GCA_037367365.1. Taxonomy (NCBI): domain Eukaryota; kingdom Metazoa; phylum Chordata; class Actinopteri; order Kurtiformes; family Apogonidae; genus Apogon; species Apogon talboti. Next base: position 20,805,645 of record JAPQRQ010000007.1, read on the forward strand.
AGTGCACCAGAAAAAAAAAAAAAACACCTTAAAACGTATCACTTCCTGAGTTACACTGGTTCACAGGGAGGTCACACAAAATGGAGAAAGCACAAAGAGTTGAAGGTGGACTTACTCATGAGCGAGCAGAAACATCTGAGGTAAGCACCATTCTCCAAGCTGTAATTGAATTGTGCCAAGATGATGGCACTACAACTCAGTTATGAGCTTGGTGGGCTGTGCGAAACTCACTCTTAGTCACAAAGCTGTTGTCTCCTTGGCTGTGGTTTTCCTCTTTTCCGCTCACTTGTGCATCATCAGTTTTAGGTCATGATGACAGCTTAAGAAGATTAATAAAGTCCCGGTTAAAGGGGAGGGCGAGTTCATAGGATGCGCTGTGGACGTCTTCACCCGTCGTCAGTCTAACTGCTGTAATACTCTGTTTTAAGTGTGTGCCGAGTGTGTACTGGCGTCTGCGTTATAGTAATCACCCTCTAACAGACCCTAACCTTCAACATTAACAGTGCTGACACTTTGTGACACAGATGCTGCAGGGACAGGTCGCCCATAAACACCACTTACATGGGACAGCAGCACACTCATAAAGCAGCTTTATCAACAATGGCTATACCGTCTCGACACTTTTATTTAAAGCTTTACTATATTTAATGTTGCCTCTCAGTGAGTGAACATACTGGTGCATTTTTACGATATCCACCTGGGATTACGTTTCTATAATTCAAAAGCAAATGTACTGTACAACTGTTAACATCCCATAAATGAGAGGTTTCTTTCCCAGCCAGGATCCAGCATTTAAGTGATTACTGACATAAAATCAAAGCGTACAACATAAAAGGAAAAACCTACTATGGATTATTATCTCGAGCCCACTACTCACAAATCATCTCTGTTTTGTTTAACACAGACCTAACAGGAAAAAATATTACAGTTAGTCGTACAGTGTAATGAGCCTTTTAATTTATTCCCTTTACATGTTAGAGATCATAGTACACACTATAAAGAAAAAATATAATGATCATGATACGCTGTTGTGCATTACAGTTTTAATATGCTGGGACAAATCTACTAAAACCATTTTATGAATCCGGCCATCACTTATCACTTATCACTTAAACTTATAGTTTTTAGAGCATAACATGAAATCTTGTAATCTCTTGTAATGAACAACTGTTGAAAGCATTAGATTATTGCATGTAAACTGAAAAATGGTAATATTTTTTTGCATAATATTAAATAATGCACCCACATCATAAACAATACATATAATGCTGATTTATTTGATAATTACAGTTTACAATTGCATTTATGGATTCCCCCAATTCTCTAAAAGTTCATTTCTGTTAACTTTTTTAGTTGCGCTCCAGAAAACCTTCAAACTTGATCCCATAACTAGGTGTCCTGGGATTCATCTGTACAGTGTCCCCAGCTGAGGATCTGATTGTTATGTAAGACATGCAAAAACATACACACACACACACACACACACGCGAATACACAAGTGCATGTGATGCTCATGCACAAACACACAAGAGGCACTGTGTAACTGAGACTCAGACCGAAGACGCAAACAAGCTGTGGCAGCAGACAAACAACACTTTTTCACATCCCTCATCTCCTGTTCTCTCACATCACTCCATCTTTACCTCCTCTCGTCACTCTGAAGCACACATCAAACAACGACTCCCGCAAGATACAGCCTTCTTCTAATTTCAGGTGTTTCATGCGTCAGTGTCTTTGTGAACCTTCAGTCTATGTGGGTTTTGCAAAATGAAGTCATTTTTGGCTTTTCTTATTAGTGGAAGTGCTAATTTAGGAATTCATCGGACCCCCTGCTGGGTCCGGTGAAACGTCTGTGAATGTGAGTGGGGAAACAAAATACCTGTTAAAGCAATACTGTTAAACCCCGCAGAGAAACACACATATCATCAAATTCAAATCAAATTTTATTCATATAGTGCTAAATCATAACAGAAGTTATCTCATGACACTTTACATATAGAGCTGGTCGATTCAACTCGTTCACTTAAATGAATCCATTCTTTTGAACGATTTGTTCGTGAATCGCCCATCACTATAACAGAGTAGCATACTACATCAGCTCTTGAGGGGCTGAAGCTTGTTGTTGTTGTTTTCTGGTAAGATCTTGATTAACAGAGATTATAAGGAAGTCAGATCAGATTTTAAACCAACTTCAGCACTGTGCAGACATTACTGGGTAAAACTGGTGATTAACATTAAACTAATTTCTACCTGCTTTCTTATCAGCACTGTAGCATGAAACCTTATTAGCCACCGCTGAGGCTCATTAGCCTCTCCTAATGAATTTCTTCAAACTTGTAAACCTTAGGCTTTTCTTTTTCCTGACAATGCGACATCTTAATGAGATAAATAAGTACTTATTATTATTATTATTATTATTATTATTATTATTAAGAATGTAATTAACTTGAGCAGTGGTGACTACTCCATAGGGCTGCAAGTGCTACCCCACTTAAAATTACTTGTAGAAAAAGTTATTAAAACATGATCTGAAAATGTCAATCATTGTAATACTCATCCTGTGTTCATCTCAACATATACTGAAGTTATTTTTAACTGTATTTGTTTAATTTCTGCGTTAATATTCACTTCCTGGTTGTGAGGAATGGGCAGAACAAGAGTGTATGTGCTTCTGAAAAAAGTTTCTTGAACATGTGGCATAAGGTCATGCTCTCATTGGAGGAATAGAATCACCTGTAGTCAGTCACAATTGTTTTTTTATTTTCTTGTCCCTGTGTGATTGGATAATTTTCAGAGTTTCCAAGTAGCCTTGAGTCAGATACAGACGCTTTCAGGACTCAAGAGTGAACATAAAGCAGACAATTTACCTGTTTCTAATGTCACAGGTAACTAATTTAGTCTTGCTCAGCTTGTTATGCCTGTGTTTAGTCTCCTCCACCTCTGTGTTTTACCCTGAGACTGTAGTTTGGATGGAATACAGGACCAAACAGCAACACCTCTTGGTTTTTCAGCTACAGAGGTAATGTTGGGCCTTATTAAAGTAGTTGGTCTGGGTTGGAGTGGTTAGACTGTGGGGAAGTGTTCACATGTTCTTGTTCACTTCTAGTCTTGTTTAGCTCCAACTGACATTGAACTTGAGTCAAAGAAAAAAGTTCTGAGTGAAAAATAGCATTTGTGCACCTTGTTGTGCACCTAAGTGTCAGTGCACCTTGGGAAATAATTACCAACCAATGCTGGGATTAAATCGGCAGATGCAGAAAGTCTCTAAATAACATGTATTTAGCCATGTGATTAATTGGCCTATCAGTAGTCAAAAAAAAAAAAAAATTCTGTTTTAAATGATCTGGGTGACCTTTGTCGCATGGCATTTGTAATCACATAAAGACGGTGTGGGTGTCCAAATATTTTGTGCACTTGTAATTAAGAGTGTATCGTCTTTAAAAAGCAGTAACTCTAAGTGTAAGCACCAGTCAGAGGCAGATGGGCTCGTTAATGCAGTGATGTAGTTATGTAAGACCTGCTACTGCTGCCGCTCCTGTCTGTCTATACCGCAGTATGGGGCGGGGGGAGTGGAGGGTGGGTGGTGGTGGTGTTGGGGTGGGGGGGGTGTAAAAGAGAGCTTGTGAGTAAGTCTGCATGTGTCTCTGTTTCTGTGATTATGTATGTACAGACCCACACACGTGTTGGAGTGTCAATGAGCGCTGTGGGACAGATGGGGATTGATGTGGTAAATCAGGGGGAATTGACTTGTTGTCCTGGGTTTGATGAACTCTTCTCCCTCTTTAACCCATCTCCTTCAATTCCCCACATGCTGGGTAACAGCCAATACAGACTCTAAACACTTTACTGCACACACACAGCCAACACACACACACACACAGAGTGAGAGAGAGAGAGAGAGAGAGAGAGAGAGAGAGAGAGAGAGA
>JAPQRQ010000007.1:20810002-20833098 GCA_037367365.1 Apogon talboti
CACACACACAGCCAACACACACACACACACAGAGTGAGAGAGAGAGAGAGAGAGAGAGAGAGAGAGAGAGAGAGAGAAAAGCAGAGAACTTCAGAAGCCACGGGAACAAATAAAAGAAAAGAGGCTGTAAGGCAGTTTCTGTATATGCATATTAATACACCAATACATTTTGGGATGCTCCAGCGCTCCATTTGAGATTTCTTACAGGCAGTAGACTAAACAACATAAATAATATATAAAAAATCACTTTAACGATGAAGCAAATGAATCACAGTCAACAAACACTGACGGTTAATATGAGATTGACTGTCAATTTGCTGCATTTGTTAACTTTAAATGAGCACAGGGGATCAGATCTTTAATATGAGTATTTTTAAAGTATAATGAGAACAATGCCTAATGAAGGGGAATATATCTGCAGTCTAAAGCGCAGGTTCATCAGTCAAAAATATAAGTGCTAAATTATGTATGATTTCAAACAACAGAAAAAAAAAAAAAACACTTGCCGTCAACAGCAGTGTTATGTGACTAGTATCTGGTCAGAAGTATATGCAATTAGACACTTTATACACACACCTTTAATCTGCAGCTATAACAGCCTTTGCTCCCCTGGAATAAAAGCAACATTTGCTCCCGTTAAGCAACAATGTTACTGAGGTCAGTGGCTGATGTTGGGTTATGAAACCTGGTGGTCACTCAGTGTTCCAGCCGATCCCAAAGGGGCAGAACGGGGTGGAGGTCATGGCTGCATGAAGTCAGTCAATCTATTGACACAAAACTAAAAACCTTTCTTTACAGCCTTTACTCTATGCATGGGACGCTTATTCTTTTAATGCTAGAATCACAACAGTATCAGATTTTCACATTATGATAAATGTCTCAGGAAATATTACATTTTCACCGTATCAGGGTAATTATTATCATTAATTTCAATGACTCTTAAATGAGTGCATGCAAAGCGTAGTAAGTTTAATTATATAGAAAGCTGTTCAGCTCTTATTTGAACAAAAAGAAATAAGGGGGGTTAGGATCTATGGAAAACTAGTCTATCTTTAGAAGTTAACAAATCAAGCTCTACTTCCTTTTGAACATAAATAGGGGAGAAAATGACAGGTGAGATTCTCTGTTGAATATTTATCTTTGCCGTAGATAAGCAGATATACACTATTATCATATCATTTTTGTACCATTCTTGTTCCAATCTTTATTGCTGGAAGATTTTGTTTGTAAATAGTTTAATGAGGAATTTTTAAAAATAAAGAAATAAAGCAGTGAATGATGCTGATATGGATCTCGAAAATGTAGATAAATGCGCTTCTTTTTAGGTAGTTTAATGTGAGTGGACTGCACTATTACACAATAAAAACATATGGAAAAGGACAGGAGAATCCATATACTATTAGATATACAGAGTGTACTATGAGGCCTTGACAAGTAGTCTAAGTAATATCAAAAGTACAGCATGGCCAAGTGCTGTATTCAGAGCTGGAGGAGATGCAATTTTTGATAAATATAAAAAAATACCAAATAAAAAGAAATCTGTTTGGAAAACACATCTGTTTGGAATATATCCCAGCAAAAGATCACTATTCCCACTGATATCATGACTCATGACAACTGCAGCATCTGTCAAAATAATTGCAACACGATTTTCTTTTGCATATGGTTCAGGATGTTTTAAACCCTGCAACTTGGGAATCTGTGTGTGTAATGTTGATGTGTTTGGTTAAAATGTTGTTTACCCACTGTAGACACCAACACTAAACACAAATCTGCATGTGATAGCTTGGGCTGCAACAGTATGGAAGCATGTTAAATACCTTATCCTATTTACTTATTTTTCTGTCTCCGCAAGTTCCGTTTCCATGGTAATATGCAGCATATCAAATGTATTTACGTTTGCAAGGTTGTTCATCAGGAGAAGAAGATGGATATCTACAGCTTATCTAGAATAAAACCAGGAATAGAAGCTGTTGGCGCCAACACTGTACATATATGCAGACAGTCTGACAGACAATGTGAGTGTGCATGTATCAAGATAACTAGAATGTGAAAGAGTAGAAGGGGGGGAAAAAAGCTGGAGAGTTAACATGAAGAAGGGGAAGAGAGAGGGAGTGAAAGGGATGGACTGAGCTGTGTGATCTGCTGCGAGGAAAGCAGCAAGCCCATACTGCTGAGAGCTGTGGACCCCAAACGCCTTATCGGAAACCAAAACAGCTATCAATTATTCAACAGGTACAGAGCGAACCAGCTACAGAGGAGAAGACATGGGAGGAGAGGAGATTTGAGCCGAGAGAAGAGGGAGAGGAGATATATCCTGCATGGGAGTTAGACATAAAGGATTAGAATTTTTTTCATGATTGTGTTCAGAAAGCTGCCGTGTGATGTGCATTCATCTGTACTGTGGCTATTACATTTTGACACCGAATGCATCAGCAACTATGAGGAAATATGGGACTGTGAGCGAGGGGAAGGTACTTGACATGACAACTGAAGCTTACAGTTTTAAGCAACAGTTAACAATCATGGGACTCTATCCAGGCATAAGACATGAAGATCAATACCTCTCTTATGTCTATATATACAAGTACTAAGCTGGAATGCTTATGGCCCAAATAAAAACTATGCCTGTCAACAAATCTAAAAACAATTTAAGGGAGTGGGGTCAGCATGAGGTAATTTTAGAAGTTGCTCCGGCGCTTTAAATCATATCCAATGATCTTCATTAGCAGATGCAATCCGCTTGTAATTTTCTATTTTTTTCAACTTTTTTCTTAGTCTTTAAGTACTTTTCTTTCATGTCAACTCAAAAGCTGTGGCCAAAAGTTTGTTAATTCATTCTGGAAAATGCAAAATGATCATCTGTCATGGCTGATGTAGTACAAGTTGCTGTTTTGGAGATGTTTTATGTTTTTATTTAGATCATACTAGAAAGCATGGGTGATAAAAAAATGTTCTGTCACGGTTTATGTAATTTTATGATACGTGGTGTATAATGGCAATAAAGTAATTGTTATGTAAATTCAATTAAGAAGTAATTTAAAAAACATACAATACTCCATCACATTGATTATTTTCTATGTATTTCCTATTATCTATTCACATTCACAGTCACTCTCCTCCATGTTTGTTTGTATTGCCTTCATGCAATTATCCTGTCTGCATCTGTACTGCGTGGAAGAATACAAAGCAGACAATGACCAAATATTGCGGCAAAAGAGTGTAATGCTCCACTGATACAAACAATGGAGCGTAATATAAAAAAAGGATATAATTTTTTCCCCCCATTATAACACTGTGTATATCTGTTATGATAGATGTGACCACCTGCAGTTCCATCACAATCAACAGAAAGTCCAAAAACATTCAATTGTTGGTTGCAAAGTTTTTACATGGTTGATGATATGCAGATGAATTAAGCACTTTGTTTAGACAGCTTTGGGTGTGTTGCTCAGTGTTTTTTTTGGACAGATTCAGGCCTGCTGTTTCCAGTCTTTGTGATACACTAGACTTCATCTTCAGCTCCCGCTCTGTAACTAACACACAGCCACAAGAATGAAATCAATCACTTTATCTCACTCTCAGAAGGAAAGCAATAGGCCGTTTTCCCCAAAATATTCAACAATTCCTTTAAGTTTTTATAGGTTATGGCTGATAAAATAAATAAGACATGCCAACATTAAAATGAATAATAGCAGCGCATTCAGTTCAGCCGGCAAATGAGGCCGCCGCCGCTGCTGCAAGTGATTGGTTTGTCCAACTGTCTCTCCCTCGGCACTCGCCAACACTGAGCTCACTTGCTCTGAAATAGAAAAATACCAAAGTTTTTGAACCAGGCCCACATATTGCACACAAAAAATGACAATCAGTCCCCCCCCCTAGTTCAGTCTTCGCTCTCTGTTGGCTCCCTCACTCTCTCTCTTTCTCCATGTACATTCCTTCCCTCCATAAGGTGAAGGCTGTGTCTAAATAATGCGCCCTATGTCTGTCTGTCTCTGGATGTCTGCATCAGCATCTGGTGTACAGTATAATGAATCTGACATTTGCACAGAAGATTCCTGTGCGCACACACACACACACACACACACACACACAACATCCCTATCATCACCACGTTCTGGGTATGTTAACACACACAGTGGTATTCCTTTTATCCCACAACTTTCTCGCTCATCCACACCTGCGCGATACCGTCTTTACGTCCCATCATCTCTGACACACTATCTCACACACACACACACACACACACACACACACACACACACACACACACACACACACACACACACACACACACACACCTAGCCCTAGCTGTTGCTATGTGAACCTGCAATCAGAGGCCTCCACAGGGCTCCTCGTAGGGAGTAATGTCTCATTTGATTGGGCACTCTATTGGCATAGGACCTTCCTGCTGTGTGTGCAAGCTGGCTCTCAAGGTGAACCGCAGAGTTTCATAAGTAAATTAGTGCACCATATTTACAAACAATTCAGCAACAATTTTGTTGCATGGTGAGAGTCTAATTAGAGGCAATTGAAACCCTTTCCTTATTGTTCATCTTGAGCTTTTTGCACAGTGTTTGGGTTCGTACATATGAAAATAGTGCAGAGTAAGGTGTCTCTTTCTGTGCTAAAACGATGTGTTCATACTTATAGATGAATAACTGATAAGGTTTTGTTTGGCAGGAAAGTTGGAACAAAACACACCTAAGGCCATTATAAAATGTCATTTCATGGTCTGTACGACATAATTTCTGGCACTTGTTTATTTAGCATCAAAACAATTGCCGCTCATTAAGTGTTTCATAGTGGGTTTTTTTTCTTTGTGTTTCACCAGTTTTGGGGCTCGGAGCTGTAAAACATAATTTGTTGTAATTATTTTAAAGCATTTAAACACGCCTTATCGATTTTGAATGCTGCACACGTTCCAGAGAATTGTTGTGGAACTTAATGATAAAATAAGCTTCAGCAGGCAGACTACACTGAGCGCAGGATCCGGCAGAAGAAAGGACTCTGTGAGTGACCTTGAGATCAGGCAGGAGGAGCGGTTGCAAAGGTCATTGATATGCACAGCCACCGCATGGACACTTGTGCTGTGTGGCAGAGCGTGTGGTGGTGCGATCCTCCCCGTTCTCCGCTGTGACTTACATTAGAGATGTAATTGATTTTCATATGAATTCCATTCCAGTCATCAAGTCCCAATCCCAAGATGATTTAGTTCACTGATATAATATAACCACAGATAGCATCACATCATCTATATTGTGTCCTAATCTGTAAAATCTGTCCAGTGCCTCAGGATGTCGGTATTGCGAGAACAAATTTGGATCAATCTGAACACTCAATTACCCCACCATTTGGTGCTTCATGACCCGAATAAACATTTTGTCACTAATCCATATGTTATTATCATCCGCCAAGGCGATCATAGATGCTTGTCAACACACAGCAACACAAAAGAGCAACAGCAGCTTCTAATTGTTTGACTGTAGACATGACAACAGCCTGAAGGCAAAATGCATGTGTAGCAACACAACTGTCACCTCAGAGAGACAAAGTGAGGATGTGACATTTGCTACAGTTCCATCAGATATAGTGGATGACACAATGCTTAAAAAACAGTTGATTTTAGAAATTGTTTAACCCATAAAGACCCCAGCGCTACTTTTGTGGCTGTTCCCAAATATTTTTTTTTTCTCTTTTAAACCTTAAAGTGATTTCTCACCATTTATTGTAATATTATCCTCTGCACTTTAGTTTTTTTCCAGTATAAATCATGTATTTTCCTATATTTAATTTACTGATCATGTAGATGTTCATAAAGGATCAGATTAAAGTTGAGGTTTATTATATCACAAAGCGAAAACTGAAGAGAAAGTGACTTTTTCAGCAACAATATCAATAACAGAATGTAAAAACAAGTGTCTCCATCCACTCTTATCGATTAAACTCCATGGGTTTTATTGGTGAATCAATGTTGTAGAAGATAACAGTGTTTCAACGTTCACTGCGGAGCCTCTGAACGTCCAAATGGGTCATACCTGATGACCATGAAAAGATGACAAACTGCATTTTACACCAATTATTTTTATGTATTGATAAGATTACTGGTTAAGAAGTTATTACACATTTTAGATCAGTAGATTATTTTGGTTGACAGTTGCTGTTTGCGTCTTTGTGGGTTAAATTAAATAACATCCATACCCCACCCTTGCATGAAACATGGGTAGTAAAAGCGTTGACTTGCGTCAGGACGAACCTCTGATTTTCTGAAGCTCAGACTGAATAAGAACTCCATAATATTGCTGGAAACTTTTCTAATCAGGACTGGGCTTTATTCACATGTGGGGCTCAGAGAGAGCCATTGCGCCTTAAGCTCGGCTGAGGCTATAACCTGAATGAACAGTGACTTGCAATTTCACCATCATATATTGATATTGATCAGTGAATTTCAGCGCTGAGCAGAAGTTAGTCGTAGATTACCATAGCTGAAGGTAATATGAAATTTCACTCATCGACGTAACGCAAATTTTGAGAATTTGCTTTGGATGAAGTGAGAAGATAAAATCATATCAAGGGGTACGGACAAGAAAAGAGAGATCATTTACAAGTTCAAGCGTATGTGGAGAACTTGGAGTTACTGTGTTACGCTTGTGTAATTTCTTGACATAAAAGCAAGAGTATCTGGTCTCAAATACTGCTGTTAACTCAAATAAATCTGTAATTTTCAACATGTTTTCATATGAGGGATGCACCGATCTGACTTTTTCAGTTCCGATGCCGATACTGATGCTGGGGCCTATCGGTCGATACCTGATACCGATCCGATATCATTGTTGATTTTAGAAGCTACAAGCCTGGGAGGGGGGGTAAGTGAAAATAGTAGGCCTATAATATATTATACATATGTATGATAAGTCTAATGCAACGGTGATGATTTTTGTATGTATTTTTGAATGTATGGTGTAGCGGCAAGGATTGCGGTGCGCCACGGCAAAACCTTACCCATAGAAACGCTGCTGGTGTGGTAAGGCTGAAATCCCTCCAAATCCCAGACTCCTTAGTTCGCTCCATGTTGCCTGTCTGTGTTTGCTACAACTCCACTCAACTCTTGACATGCATGACGTAGCCCGTGTCGCAAAAATTTAAAGGGGAAGGATCAGTCTCGGTTGCTTTTACGGATCCCCGATCCAGCTTAAATGTTGATATCGGGGCCGATATCCGATCCTAATATCAGATTGGTGCAGCCCTATTTCATATGAAGCACAAGCACCTTCAAGTATCACAGCAGACCTGCTTCATACTGTGTAAGTAGTACATGCCATTATTTCTTCTTTGTAATTTGAAGTCATGAACTGATGATATCCTTAATGAATGATCCTTCAGGTGCATCATATAAAGTTACTATATATGACTTTTTTCTTTCATAGTCCTATAATTTTGACCCAAACATTCATTCCAACTAACAGTTTTGTGTTTATAGCTTTAGCCCAAAACCCAAAGCCGCCTCTAAAGTCTAATTTGCATTTGTGTGCATTATCTGTCAAGAATAGCGCATTAAATTTTGATTCCTAACTGAAGATGCAGAATAAAGCAATTTGCTGATTACATGAAGAAAATACTCTCCGGAGTTGTCCCAGTATTGTGCACTGTGGTGGATCCATCAGTTTTACAGTATTGCATACCAGAACAACATGAGCATACAACCTAATTAGAGAGTAGAGGTGGAGCTACACAGAGTCATGGAGTAATGCCATTTTTCTGTTTCTCCAAAGTAAAGTCTGTCCTTTGGAAAACTTTGACAACCCTAAACAGTTGTCTGTCACAATCCGCAGTACAAGACGCTTCATTTGAGACGGAATAAACACAATCCAATGTATTAGATGTGAGTCTTTGCTTGTTTTATTACTGGTCTGTGATGGTTAATTGAATATCTTTGGCTTTTAAACTGTTACTCTGAAATAAATGTAGCTATCTGACATCACCTTGGGCTTTGAATAAATGTATTCAAGACTTTTCTCTAACAAAAATTAATCAAGAAATGTCCAAATCAACAGTTTTAACATAGCTGCAGTTCATTTATTTGCAGTTCATTTATTTTAGTAATCATTAATACTTTGTCTGTGCTGTTTATTCAAATCTGCTTCCTGAATGACAGGGCTTTTTGCCTGAAATAATGGACGTACCCATGCTTTTGAGAGAATCAATGTGTGTGCTTCTATGACTAGGAACAGCAACACAATGCTGGCTCTTGACAGTGTGAATTAATAATTACACATACGTGTGTTTAAAGTAGAATATGTGAAAAATGTATGAGTAAAAATTCCAAATGGAAAACTGCCTGCATTAGTTCCGCGACAGAGTGTTACTGTGAAGAGCAGTCTTTTTTAGTGACTATTAATAGAATAGCCAAGGTTTGTTGTTTTGTTCAAACATTCGACTGCAGATAAACTCAACGACAACTAAAAAGTTGGAGACAGAGGCAAAGTCAAGTAAGGGAAACAAATCCAGCTTCAAACAAGCTGGGAAACAAAGCTTCGGCAGCTACCCAAACCAGCCAGCTAGTAGCCAATCAGCCTGCCAGGCCTCTCTCCTCTCAGACTGAGGCTGGCAGTAGAAACTGGCCAAGCAGAGAGAGAGAGAGATAGCAAAAGAGAGAGAGACAAAGAAAGAAAGAAAGAAAGAGGGAGTTTTCATTACACAAAAACACTTATCCTCCTTCTCTTCACTCCATCTCTTTTTTTCATGCCACCATAGAGCGCTACTGTGGGTAAAGGTGACAGACATAGATAACTGTATCTAAGGCAGACTGCACAATTACTCAGAATTATATTATTGTTACTGACAGCCACATATTTGTGGGAGGAGATACAAAGCAATGCATCATCGCCATCACCGCTGTGTGTGTTTGTGTGCGCGTTTTCATGTGGGTGCTATTCATCTGAAATTAGGCTACAGCATTAAAATTAAAGCTCGTCTCCCTCTAGCCAACGAACTCTGTGCCTCAGTTTTGCGCTGTCATACACATACATAGAAGAGCACACACACGATGACAGCACTAATCAGCCTTCTGTCAAGCCCATTAGGTCCCACCCTTAATGAGTGGATCGCCCAGCTTGTGCCCTTACTCAGGCCAACCAAGTGAGCTAATAGATAATGATGTCCTCGGATGTACAGAGGGCTACGTGTGTGTTTCTGTCCTCTGCTGGGCTGCACTGAAATGACAAATGACAGACTTCCAGTGTCTCTATTAAGGGATGTTCTATTATGTTCTAGTCAGCCGTGTGCTGCTCTCATAGCAAAATAGAATCCTGACAGTGTGCCTTTCACTGGCACCCCACCTTATTTTTTTTATGGTGTGTGTGGTGGGGGGGGGGGGATTGGTTTATGAGTCACCACTCCTCCAGTACTCCTCTTTTAAATATGTCTCTGTATGTGGAGTTTGTGTGTGCGCACTGATTTGTGGAACCGCGTTCTGGATGTAATTAACACGTGCGCCTTAGTGTGCGTTCACGGACACGTAGGACTTTCTCTGTCAACACACACAACATGGGCAAGGTCAGTGTGGCAAAAACTTAATACGTCTTCCCACCATTAAGCGGCAGCGTGGCAGCGTGACAGTGGACGGCAGGTGTTGGGCGCGTTATCCTGCCGTCCTCGCCCTCTTCTCTCTCTCTCTCTCTCTTTTTTTTTTAATGTCCTCTCGGGCTACACGAACCCGTAGGGACAGACTAGCCACCCCCTCCCCTGGTGCAGACACAAGTCCAAATATCCTACTGTGGGTAGAATCGGCGCCGTGGACTGTCACGCCAATTTAATACATACACACACACACACAAGCAAACGAGGGCGCGCGCATCCAACCAAGAGGCGCGCGTAGAAAGTACCAAATTGGGTGAAACTTTGGAGATAAAAGGCAGAATAGTAAACTTTCCCCTGACAATTTATTCTTTTTTACGCACTCCTTTTTCTGTTTCCCACTCGTGCCCTCACGCAGCATCAACATCCAAGCGTACTCGCACAAACTGCAGTGCGGCAGCAGTTCGCTATTTTAAGAATAATTTTTCATGAAGTGGATAAATATTTCATTTTGTTTAGTCCCTGGCGTCAGCGTGGGGTAAAGGACAACTGGGTAAGTTACTCAGTTAACCCCCGGTGAACTCCACAAGACAATCCAGCCGCACATTTGACAATAAAACGCACTCAAAGAACTGAACTCACACGCACATTGAGCGTAAAATCACCCGCCCGGCCACACATCACCAGCACCACAGCATATAAAAACAAGTGGATTCATCAGCCTTACCTCGCGTAAACATATTGGCAGCGGTTGTTTGGACCGTCTAGTGGTGTCTTTGCTGGAGTAGCATCCTTGTGAGAGTCCAGTCCTGTGCTGATGTTGACTAAATTGTTATTTTTTGATTCCTTTTGAGCGCAGGCAGGAAGGCAGGCTGTGGAGTCGGTGGCTGTTGTTTTACCAAGTGAAGACGGTTGGAGGAGGAAGACGAGGAGATGAGGAGGAGGAAGAGGAGGAGGAGGAGGAGGATGGGGTCGGATGATGTTTGACAAAAAAAAAAAAAAATTAAGGACGAAAATAGAAGCTCCCCCAGCGGTAAAAAAAAAAAAAGAAAAAATAACGAAGTTGTCGCACCCGTTGGTTATTATGAAATAAGTGGGAGAAACCCCGTCCCGACACACTCAGGTGTGTTTTAATGATTCTTCAACTCACCGCCATCTGCTTTGATATGAATCAATAACATGCATTCTGACTTTATCTGATGCCTGAAATTGCTGCCAATTTAAAAAAAAAAATAATAGTAATGAAAATAATGAGGAAAAACTTCCTCTGTGCGTGAACCGTGTTCCCACCGTGGGTCAGGTGGAGGCTGTGGATGTGCAGTGTGCGGAGACTCGGTGCCGTCTACCGTCTGTTACCGGAGAGCTCCGAGGCAGCCGCTTCAATCCCCCTCCCACAGCGAGATGTGACTGATGAAAGCCCGTTCAGCTCCGTCTCTGTCTCCCCCTCTCTCTCTCTCTCTCTCTCTGTCTCTCTCTCTCTCTCTCTCTCTCTCTCTCTCTCTCTCTCTCTCTCTCTCTCTCTCTCTCTCTCTCTCTCTCTCTATGCCTTATTGGCATGGCAGGGAACAAGCCCACATCTAGCTGCATCAGATACAGATTCTTATATTGAAATCTTCCCAGTATGAGTGTTTCTTGCAGCCACTCACTTTCATGTTTGTCCATACCGGCTCTATCTCCTTTTCAATTAAATTCTAACAATTCAGCACGCTTTGTGAGGATGAATGTTGCATAAACACTATTACCAAAGCTTCAATTATAATTCAGTTCTCTTCGTCCTCCTCTGATCCCCTTTCTCTAGCCCTGTCTCATTTCTTTACCTTCATTTTCTGCGTCTCCAATTTAAATTTGCTTTATCGGCATGACTAATTAAAATAATTACACAACTGTTAATGCAGGTTGAGCAGCAAGGGTTGCGAAGTGTCGTTTTCACACTGGAAAAATATTAAAAACACTGAACATGATGTAGCGAGAATCACAATGAAGGAATGAAAGGAGTTTATCTGAAAACGAGCTGAAACTGAAAAAGTAGTTACAAGCTGTTTCCATGTACATTTTGAAGCACTAAAATGAGGCTATAGTACAGTAGAAGGCTGAAGTACTTGTGCTTTTGATACAAATGTTATGATCAACTTGTTGGATTAGATTTAACACCACAATGGTCAATAATAATAATAATAATAAAATTATCTCCATTACAGCCAGCCGCAATATCACTTGCTGCACTGCATCACTTTAAAATAACCTAATAACATAAAAATAATCCAATTCTAACAGGCTGATTCTTCATAAATGCTACTTTTACTTAATTTTTCTAAACATATGTTCCTGGAGTATATGTCCACTAGTCTTCATGTCCTGGTTGTGTTCAGTCAGTTTCATGTGTTGTTTAGTTTGTCATTCACACACTGTAGATTGAAACAACTGTTTTTCTAATTGATGCAACAGTTACTGCATTTAATGTTAGTGTGAATCACAATGAATATTAAAAAGAGTTTACCTGAAAACCAACTGAAAAAGTAGTTGCATGCTGTTTTTATGTACATTTTAGGTACAAAAATGAGTCTATAGTAGAAGTATAGTACAGTAGTTACTTTGGAGTTTAGGCTTTTGATACAAATCGTATGATCATCTTGTTAGATTAGATTTAAAACTACAATGATGTAAAGAATAAAAGTAGCTTTAATAGTACCTGCTGCAATGCACCATGTAAAAACATGATAACATATTAGCAATGATGAAGAATCACCCCCTTTATAATTCATTTATTTTTAAGTTTATGTTGCTTCATTTTGTGTGTTCACTGTTTGTCATTCAGACACTGGACCTGTCCATTCGGTTGAAACAACTGAGAAGTTTACTTTAACTTTCCCAACTTGAAGCACAATGCGTGGAGTTCAGCATTTTGATCAAGTTTCATGACCAGCTTGTTTTAGATTAAACACCTCAGTGGTATAAGAAATGATATCAGCTCCATGTAAACCAGCTGCAACATCACCTGCACCAATGCATCAGTTAGAACAAGATCAAACTTCTACAGGTAAAGGCGACAATTCTTCATAGTTGCTCCTTTTATGTTGCTGGATTTTGTGTCCACCAGTCTTGTAGTTGTCTATTGGAGTTGAAAGAGTTAAGCAGATTAATCTAAGTTTTTCTAGTTTTATCTATTATTGGGATATAGTTTGGGAGTTCCCATTGTATGTGGTTAAATGCAGTGGCGGCTGGTGAAGTAATTCTTTGGTGGGGTACATTATCCAAGTCAGTTTTCAGCTGCGCCATAACCACATTTTACCACTAAGATACAAGTATATACATGCACCACTATTTTAAAATATTAATTTAAATGAAAATAGAAGTACACAGTATGTTTTTCAGTCATGTATTTTTTTATTGTAAGTAAATTTCACCCATCTATCCTTATAACATGCACATTTTTCCATGACTCTATTGTTAAAGTAGAAAAACACAGAAAACGTGTGACTTGACTGCTCACTAAATGACCAAAAATATTTTTAAAAAACACTTGAATGCAGAGTATACACAGTACTCACAGACTGTATCATGTATAGCTCGTTTATTTAAAGATTAATATTTTTGTTAAATTATTTTATGTAATTCCTATCGTCTTCTTCATGTGAGACAGGTGGGGTGGCACCCTAGCGTCCTCTATTGATGAGCCACCACAGCTTAAATGTGATTCTCAAATATCAATTCATGAATAAAAATACTGCCAAAGCAAATGAACCGCAACTTCTTTTTTAGTCCAGTTTGAAAACTGTTGATATTTCTGTGTTTGTATTTCAGAGTGTGTGTGTGTTTCCACATGCACTCAACACTAAGCTATAACAAAATAATTATAATAACAGTGCCGGGGAGTCGTGATAATTGATTTTAGCTGAAATGGGGACAAATATTGATGAGAATAACTACAGCTTTTATGTGTTTCTCAGATAATTTTTCTCTGGCTGATGACAATATTACATTTATCTGCGTTCTCTAGATAGGTTTTTGTCCTAGAAAGCAACAAATTTTGATCAGATTTACATTCCTATTCTAGCTTCGTCAAGCATTTAGTCAGCTTTATAGAATATTTGCTTTAGTGGAGCAGAAAATGTTTGATTGCCATCTCATATTAAGGGCAAAAGTGACATATCTTTTTGCTGCTCCTGCAGATACAGTAGTTGTAAAGTCTGGCTTGTATAGGCTGTATGTATGTGTGTGTGTGTGTGTGTGTGTGTTTGTTGTATGTGTGTGAATACATTGTACACAAGGCCAGTTTTGTGCATGTGTGTAGATCAGGGAGTGGACATATGTTCAAACTGATGTTTCTGTGTGCTTTTGTAGAGGAATACACTGCTTTATCTACCCTCATGCCTTCACTGTATTTACAAGCTTCTTCCTTTCTCAGAATGTGACTTGACAAGGAACACAAGTAACACAAGGAAGAAAAATAATATAAAAGACACATCCAGATAAGTATTTGTACAGTAAAACATGGGACTCACATTGACAAGGACACTGCACATTAATGCGTTCATACATTACACTACCTTGACGTTACTATTATCGAACATGTATACAAGTAAGTAGCTGAAAGTATGTATGTTGGTATTTATTTATTATTCCATTGCTCATTGATGTGGTTGGTGTTTTCAGTAACATGCGGTTTCATCCCTTGCTATTCTCCAGTCCTATCTACTTATTTCTGTAAAACCAACATGTTGCACATCTCAAAGCTTCAAAACTGCAGCTCTCGAACCAGTGGGTGACTCCACAGATGGTTCATCCACTATTTATATACAGTCCGTGGTAATTGCCTAAACTCTTCTTTCCTGTTTAACGCTTCAGTGTTTTTTTGTTTTTTTTTTCCTTCCTGTCATTTTTTCAACATTCATCTGCCTCTCCAAGCTGTGGGAGAAAAATTACTTTTCTAAGTGTTGAGCAGCAGTTGAATGTGTGGGATTTATAATTAGTAGTTATAAAAAAAAAAAAAATCACCACTTATGGGATTAAATTGGATTATTGACGTTTACCCATGAAATATGAATATTACAGTAAAGGGATACTGCAGCAAATTAAACCATACCATGAAGGATGATCTTTATAACTAGCACTAGAACAGTATCAGTCCCTAAATGGAAATAATCAGTTTTAATTCCACCCTTAGATGTTAAAGTGAACACTTCAGGAGAGCTTGTATCAGTCTTTGCCATCAGAGTTAATTTAACTTTCATATAGTTTTCAACAGCTGCCCCGAAGCTGAATTAGTTTTAGAAATTAACACTGCAATCAGCGCCTGACAAACAACAAATAATTGTCAGAGGGAAAAAAAGAAAACAGCCACATTTGTTTTCTTATGGAAAATATTTGCATTTTTGTTTGAGCTTGGTGGAGAGTAAATTGATTGAGTTGAACAAGCATAAAATTTGGGCAAAATTAATCTAAAGACCAAGTCGAGAGACCCTTTGCTTTTCATATTTTAATCTTCGGATATCACATAAACCCATTCATATTAGTGTACAAGAAGAGGAATATATCTAATTTTTGCTCAGCGGTGCAGTCAATTCTCCTGTGTTTCGGTCAATTCTCAAATCTCATTAAGCCCAGGGCTCTGTTTATTTTATAGCACTCATGATTTAGTCTTTCTTTGAACATTTTAAATCTTAAACTGTTGTAAATGGCAGGTCAAGGCATCTGATAAATGTTTTAACAGTCTTATAACCACTGTTAGAAAACAAAACTTTATGTAAAGCACAGATCCACCACATGATCCATTTGTTTTGATTAGGCTACAGTGAGACAAATATGTCTGTCGATTGCGTAAGTGGACTAATGGAATGTGTTTAGTGTTCCTCTAATTATAATACATCTCTGGAATAATGTCAGCCTCATAAGGAAAGACTGGCTGTGCATAAACTTTGATTCTCCTGTGTCAAAGTTATACAAGTTGAGCTGCTCTTCACAAGTAAATGGAGAAGGGGAAAAATGATTTGTATGGGCGCTGGATACTTGGCTTAATACATCAATTTTATACTTGAAAGTAATGTGCTTTTGGGTCCGATTAGAATAAATCTGCATAATATTGGGAAATTAAGATGAAGACAGACTTGAAGATTTACTTACTAATGCGATATCTATTGCCTGATGTTCAGTCTTGCGTTACATTTTACTCGGATATTCCAGCGCTGATACTTTGTTGGTCTGTATTTTGGATGATCAGATGACCCCTGGAACACACCTCTCACCTTTAGATATCACCTTAGCAAAAGGGTTGGCAGTGTGTTGAAGCCAATAATGTAATAACAGCCGATAACGTAATGAATTTGCCCTTTTTGAAATGTAATAGGCCAATAATGTAATAAAAGTCCTGAATCGATAACATAATAACTTTTGGTTAGTAACGTAATAACTTATTACGTTATTGGCTGCTTATTACGTTATTTGCAAAGTGTTTTTCTTTTACCAGGCCAATAACGTAATAAATTATTACATTATTAACCAAAAGTTATTACGTTATCGGTTCAGGATGTTTATTATGTTATTGGCCTATTACATTTCAAAAAGGGCAAATTTATTACGTTATCAGCTGTTATTACATTATTGGCTTCAACGGAACTTTGCTAAACTCACATTCAGACATCTATACACATCTTGTGCTATAATTAATGAGCCATTAGAAGATAGGGGATGTAGATGTTATTATGTTGCCCCAAAACACCATAAGCAATAAAAATAAAATGATGTTTATATTTACATCTCTAATAATGTTGGTGTCAAATATACTTTTTCAGAATATGCTTAGATTATATGTGTGTAGCCATAGTTTGCAGAAACATATATTAATGACATTTTATTTAGAAACTGTGAGTTTGTTCAATTTTTTTCCAGTTATATATCGATGAAAGATTTTATACCTTATACCTACCAAAGAGCAGATAATATATGAGAAAATGTTCATATAAATGTCATTATGTTTAAAAAAAAAGTTTTTGTTGATGCAAATGAGCATATATATGTATATATACATAGATATAACTACATATGAACATGATTCCATGGAGAGCGGACTGAACAGACTGACTAACTAATCAGGCAGATAAGATTTCGTTAAATGTGCCCTTCATAGTACCTCATGGTTAAGCAGCATCAAAGAAAAATGGCTTTTGCTCTAAAACAAACAGGTATCTCATACATTTATTCATGTTATTCACACCTTCTGTCAACTGTTATTTCATTTTTTGTCAGAATAAGATATCGCCTCGAAACGAATACATTTTCTTCAAACTCAGCCAGGTTTGTGTGTGAAATCTTGTGGCCAAACGTGGTCTGTTTCCTGGTTTTGAAGTCACTCGCGGTCAGCCACCATCTGTCCGTCCAGTCACTCATCTGCCAAATGTTGCTTAATATGATCTACTTACTGGTAACTCTGGCAGGTAACCAACCATTGTTTGTGGACTCAATTTCATGATTAAAACTGGCTGCTGGGAGAAACAATAGAAAGTTTTAGAAAATGCTGGAAATGATCTAACTGTGACTACACTATGGGTCAAATCTGGCCTTTTGTTTGTGAACTATAGCACTAGATTGTGTTAATTTACTGTAATGTGGGTGAAAGGGGTGATCGCAAATCCTGCTTTAAGAGTTGCAACCCATTTATTAGAATAACTGCTGGAATTTTGCATTTCTCAAAACCTGGGAAGTGTATAAAGTCAGCATTTCTTTAAGTTAGAATAAAATTTCTAGTAACATTTCTACATACACCATGAAATTTGTTGTCACAATGTGACAAATCATCTTACTGCTTTAAGTGAGTTAGTTTATATCATCATAAACTCCACATTAAGGTTTAGGGTTCATATACAGTTCACTTTGATAGAGCTTAAAGGTTCATTATTTAGGATTTTGGAAGATTTAGTTGGATTTAACTGTAGCTATGGAATAAGACATCCAATATTGTGTTTTCATTTTGTGATTTTGTGATTTCCCCTTCATCTGTTTTTCAGTTTTGCCAAATGTGGACAAGACTTATTATATGTTATACCGTCCAATAAACACAGGCTCTAACGTGACGTCTGTGTTGTTAGTTACCACATTTGGGGATGGTGAGGTGAGGAGTTCTTAGTTGTTTGTAATCTGCAACTTTACCACTAGATGCCTCTAAAAATCATGTATAGACCCTTTTAATTTAGTCAAAAGTATATTTAAATAACAAGATGACATAACTGAATGCAGAATGTCACAATTTGTTTTTGCAGAACACTGTGCCTCTAACTCAAAGTTACAGTATTTTAAACATCATTTGTGCAAGTGTGTTGAATTGCTAAGTTATGATATAGAATATACAGTATGTATGTGTGTGAGAGAAGAACATATGTATGTGTGTGAATGAGAATATATGTATGTGTGAGTGAGAACATATGTATGTGTGTGAATGAGAATATATGTATGTGTGAGTGAGAACATATGTATGTGTGTGAATGAGAATATATGTATGTGTGAGTGAGAACATATGTATGTGTGTGAATGAGAATGTATGTATGTGTGAGTGAGAATATATGTATGTGTGTGAATGAGAATATATGTATGTGAGAGGGTAAGAATGAATTATGTCGTGTACGGCCCCTCATACTAAGTTTCAAGCAGTGATAGTACAAGGAACGATACAAGGGTTTAGTTTATACAAAAACAATCTGCAAAAATGTAAGAAAAAAAAATATCTCTAGTAGTAAACCAAACCAAAATGTTTTCCTAACCCCAACCAAATATCAGTAAAATCTAGGGTAAGGATCCTCACTGTCACTCTGTCGGGAACTACCTCCTCTGTCTATTGAGGACAGAGGAAAGACCGGACTGGCTAACACTATAATCCTAAAGTAATGTCAAGAAATGTCTACATATATTTTTGGTTTAGGAACATAGAAATTCTACACTGCCTGATCAAAAAAGTCACAACCTGGCTTTAACTACGGAAGTAGGTCAGAGCCTTCCACTATGTGCTTACTG
Organism: Apogon talboti; assembly: GCA_037367365.1. NCBI lineage: Eukaryota > Metazoa > Chordata > Actinopteri > Kurtiformes > Apogonidae > Apogon > Apogon talboti. The sequence continues at coordinate 20,828,579 of JAPQRQ010000007.1, forward strand.
CAGTGATTTATACAACTGTGTTTACAATTCATCAATGGCAGAGATGCTGGTTTTTCATGTCTTTGCACATGTAAACAGTGGATCCCAATTTCAGTATCCTGGATATGACCGCATCTCAGTTTCAGGAAACCTGAAGACTCTAGCTGGAGTTCTCTGGTAGTATTCAGGATACTGTTACACACTTTAATCCGGTTACTGACAGCTGCAGGTTACTTCAAAGGTGCAAAATTAAATAACGCAAAATACAAACATGGCAGCGGCAATAAAAGCATCACATTACTGGTGGTGCAGAGACAGAGTTTTATCTGTCAGTAATGTGAATAATTAAATGTACTTATCAGATCACATTAAAAAGCATCGGACAGCTGACTACTTCAAGTCTGTTGTAAAATAACTAACAGAGCGTTGGCTTCCCAAAAAAGAGCAATACAAGCCAAACATTAGACAAACATGATTATGTGGATTCCATCATGGACTCATGATGACTGTCTACCATCAGTCACAGCTGTGTGTTGTCATCCACTTCCTTACCCTACGTGGTGACAGTGACAGAAAAACAGCTGGAGGATGTGTTTACCTGTTGATCTTATCTCTCAATGCTGACAGTAGATGAATATCAGTAAAATAAATCCACACCGTGAAGCTGCCATTTAATAGTGCTAAGTCTGCTGTAAACCAATATAGCCTTGTTTTCTGTAGCCACAGTAACTTTAAAGCTATGTAACTGCTGCTGAAATATCAGATTACATTATCATATTATGTTGTAAACATCATTGTCCCTGTCCATATAGTATCATTGATGGGTAACCTGGATACTAGTATTTATCATGTATAAAGGACATGCATATCTATATGTCTCTGTCATGCAAATGCCATATCCTGGAAATGATCAAAACATAGATACACCTCATAAATAGAATACTAGTGTATGAAAATGTGTGAAAATACACATCTATGTTCCAGCTGCAACAAGTTCTTTAACTGATGCAGTGAGTAGCTTCTATTTCTTAAGCAACCGGTTTGATAGAGAGCATAAAGACGGGATTGTGTTTCAATGGAAAAAGGTCATGTGGTCTGATGTTCCAGAGTGACGGATCTGTCATGCCTAGTGCCTATAGTACAAGCCTGTGGGGGCAGTGTTATGATCTGGGGTTGGGTCAGGTGGTCAGGTCTAGGTTCAAAAATGTTACGTGTCCATATTGTGTTTATATTTTATATTATACATTTCACACACACACACACACACACACACACATATATACAGTGTGTATATATATATAGGAAAGAGTAGCTCTCCAATCTCGTTGTACACCAGTATAATGACAACAAAGGGCATTCTGATTCTGATTCTAAAATGAGGTCAGATGAAACTGAATCTAATGAATAAGCAGGTCTGAACATCAGTGGATTTTTTTTTCTTGATGACACAGACATATTCCAAGATGGCAATCTCAGGATTCATTGGGCTCGAATTCGCCATACAAGGAGCCTGAGATATCATTTTCACACATGGATTGGCCACCACAGAGTCCAGATCTGAAAACCATTGAGAATCTTTGGTAGGAGCTAGAGACGACTTCACACAGTGTTATGACTCCCCCAGCATCACAACAGATTTAGGCGCAAAATTAATGCAACTCTGGACAGAAATAAATGCTGTCACATTTATTGTGAGCATAAGAACTGCATGGCATAAACGATGCCACAGCGAATGCATCTCAAAATCAAAGCTAAAGGCGATCCAGTGAAAAATTGTGCGTGTAACTTTATTTGGCTGAGCGGTGAACATATTCATGGTTTTCAAAAATGTGCTTTGTCAACATTTTTTCTGCATTGTAATTTTGATATGTGTCAAATTTAGGAGAATGCAGCACTACAACTGCATTCTATGTTCTTTGAACTTTCATCCATTTTTTCCCCAGAATCAGCCGTTTTACCTCTGTTCATCTCTCCTCAGGAAAACAGTGGGTCTGAATTGTTAATATGTATGAGACATGAGTTGTGCTCAGTCCTTATTTTTCACCATTATCACCATTATCTCCAGGTTGTCGTCTGTATTCCCTTAATTGCAAACATATTTTTTCCTTTTGCCCTCCCACCCCTCTTTGCAGCATCCCTGTGTCTCTGATATAAATTACTTGCTTCCTTTTCTTGCTATCTGCTCTTGCGAGTCTAATTTCTGTCTTGACCAGATGAGCTGTGCCTATTTTCAGTAAGTGCTGTGTTAGGCTCACCTAAGCAAAATGTACGCAACACAGAGACGTTAATAACTCTGCTCAGTCTTGCTCTCACTCTACGCCTGCTCACCTTGCAGGGATAGGTCATTGGAAGGACTGATGGACAGGTGATCTGAGCTGAGTTGCTGTGACCTCTATAACCTTTTGGTGACCTTTCACAACCTTCTGACCAGGCGATTAGTGTCCGCTCGTCCCTCTCTGATTAGCCTGAAAATTGGAGCTATTTGGACGACCTTTTCAGACGAAAGGTCCGCTCCCTACTTTGCTTTCCCTCTTCATGCACCGGTTCCGCTTTTCTACCACCATCATTTGCAGCATTGCTCACACACACCCACACACACACCCATACACACACAGATACGGACACACAATCCAAACGCTCTACCTCAAGCAGCCCATCTCCCCTTTTTGCTTCTGAAGGGTAACATGATGAGGCTTATTGACCACTCTGTTGTTAACCACAGCACATTTGTAGTTGCATCCTCCTACATTTCACTGTAGTCTTCTTCAGTTCCTGTACCAACTCTCACTGTAAACTCCGTAACACTTCTTCACTCACTTCTTTTTCCAGTGTTTCTGACAATAAAAAACACCACACAAAATAAATCCAGACACCATAAAAGATGCTGAGGGTCATTTTGTGAAGCGTCCAGTGCAATAATTTCTATCACACCGTCAAAAAAAAAAAACACATACTAAAAGATCAGCAGTCAAGCTCACAATGTAACTTTGTTTCACAACGGTCAATCGACAGCTCAATTGGACTTAATTTCAGGTGGGAACAATGCTACAGCCATAGATGGAAATGTTCAATAGATTATATAAAAGGGTTAGTACAGGCTAGATTGTAAACAGTCAGCACTGCCTGCCCACACACTGCATTTATTCCCCAGAGGCTCACCCCAAATGAAGGAGTTATTTTATCTCCCCAATCCATATCTTTCACTTGTCCTATCGTTTATCTTTCTCTCCCTCTTGTATTTTATCACTGTCTATCTTGTTTTACAGGGTTTTGGGGAAATGAGATACAGAGAAAGAGAGAGAGTGGAGAAAGGGAGAGGGAGCAGGAAGCAGAGGGAAAGACAAAGTGGTGTGTTTACTACAGAGCTTCGCAGAAATCTGTTCGTCTCTCCGGGAAAGCTCATTGGCCTTCACCTTGAGGTGTGCGCTTACAGAGACACTCGTGCTCACACAAACAACATAAGTACAAGAACAACTACATCACAAGTGGTAGCAGAGGACAAATGGTAGGCTCTGTAAACCTAACCTAATCTTTTTGACCTTGAAACTCATTAAAAGCCAAATGTAGGAGTAAATGTAATCAATTTATACTGTACGTAATATTTCCATTTTAAAATGTAAAACAACCAGGCCTAAGTCATATATTTACTCAACTTGTGTATTCAATATTATTTTTCTTAAATTAATCAGATTGTAAGAGATCTGTATTTGTATTCAGTTTAACCCATTTCATTTGATTATCTGTCAATCTCACCATATCCCCTATGCTAACATTAATGTTTAACATTACTGGAGGCTGTTCATTATAATGAAAGGACAAAACATTAATATATGTCACCAAGTGTAATGTGAATAAAATTATAATTCATCACCTTGTCTGTAAATCTTATTAACGCTTGAGTCTTGTCAGATAGATTTTCATCGCCAGCGGTAAAAACTACAACTCCCATGATGCCATACTACTTTATAATCAAACTACTTCTTTACGGGTGGTGAAGCAGTAGGTGTGTTTCTATAAACACATTAAAAACAAGAGGAGCCAGAGTCAAAGGCAAGCTGCAAGAATGTAAAATGCATTTTGGAGCTTCCTTTTGCAGCTCTTTCCTCTTGGTCCAAATCAAAGACTGAATAAATATGAACACAATAAGATAAAAGAACCAAGTTTTCCAAGCTTCCATGACAACTTACGGCTGTGGAAATCAGCAACGGTAATGTTCATCTGTCAGTGATGTACTCAACTTCTCTACCTGTCTGGAAATATCTTCAGAGGGTAGAATTCTTATTTCCTCTCACACCACTTAAATTAAAATCTGCTGAAAGATACAGTTGCTGTAATTGTGGAGGGAAAAAAAACAACTTTGTACGGTGGCCCTGAAGGGCAAACCACAACAACAAATCACAAAGCACACACAAAAAAAAAAAGCACACAAGAAAAAGAAAATCACGCAAACAAAAAAGAAAAGTGCACAAGAAAAAGAAAATCACGCAAACAAAAAAGAAAAGCACACAAGAAAAAGAAAATCACGCAAACAAAAAAGAAAA
>JAPQRQ010000007.1:20859580-20872216 GCA_037367365.1 Apogon talboti
CCATCCACCAGGAGCCGGGGTCTGCTCCAGGTTTCTGCCTGTTAAAAGGAAGTTTTTCCTCACCACTGTTTGCTCCTAGAGGATTCTGTTGAGTTTCTGTAAATTGGCTTGAGAGTCTGGTTTAGGCCTGCTCTATATGTAAAATGCCATGAGATAACTTCTGTTATGGTTTGGCGCTATATAAATAAAATTTGATTTGATTTGATTTGATATTTCTAAACACATTTTAAGATCTCTAGTTGTGAAGTGGGGATTTGAAGCAAAAACTGTGAACCTCAACTTGCAGCTGTAAATAAATACCGAACACTGCTGAGATACCAGCCTACTGCAGCAGCATCATTTGGAGCCATATGTTTAGCAGGTAGTTAATCAAAGTTGCTGCTGGAGGAGAGCAGCAGAGAAAGTGAGATTTGAAGGCATGTCAAAAAATATTAAATGCTTTCAGCTGCTACAGCTACTGCAGTCTCATTTAATAGAAAAAAGAAAGACTTCAATGTGAGCCATGGTTTCTAAAATGAATGATGGAAATGTACGTGTAATGTGTGTTTTTAGCTTTAAGTGTCAAAAACAATCACATTACACATTCATCTGCTTGAGAGGGACGTTTCTCTGTTCTTGCCTAATACCTAATGGAGGCACGCACGCACTTATTACAATTTATAATCTTCATTTAACTTATTTTGTTGAACAACATTTCAGATAAAAAAAATTTAAATAATCGGATAATTTCGTATAATAACATAAGTTAGTAATTCATTAATAAAGTAGACGGCAGCTTATTTAATATGGCCTGTACCTGGACTAAATAAGTAGTTAGAAAGAGGTGTTACAGAATTATTGGCTTCAAGAAGGTTATGAACTTAAATAATGAGATTTAATTGAGATTATTACATCACAATTTTTTATTCCAAATTTTACTAATACGTGTTGTGTTTCTCAAAAATTTCGCTCATGTTTTTTTTTTTAAATAAGCGGAAATGCTGCTGCTACTTCCGGCTCCTTAACGTGCAGCTGCTTCCCGAACTTACCGGACTTCACTTTCGTTAATTTCAGTGGTATTAACTCTTTGTCATCTAATTATCCTGCGGTTTAATTAAAGTAACAATTCAAAGAATTGTGCTATATTTATATGACTTGTTACCCCGTAAATGTAACATTATCCTCTGTCTCTCTGTTCAGTCTGACTCGGTTCAGCTAGGCTAGGCCAGGCTAGGCTAGGCTAAGTTAACCCTCCATGGCTCCTCTCCGGGTTCTGTGCATCCATGGTTACCGTCAGAACGCCAGCTCGTTCCGGGACAAGACCGGAGCTCTGCGGAAGCTACTGAAGAAAAACGTGGAGCTCATATATGTGAGCGCACCGCACAGCGTCCAGCAGGCCAACAATGAAGGTTCGTTAGCCTAACTATGTTTCATAGACACAAATGTCACAGCCAACATGCCTTAACTTTGTAGACTACACTGTTATCTAAAATGAGCACTCAGGGACTAAGCCAGAATTCTAAATACAGTAATGAGAAGGATAAATAAGTAAACTAATGGACCCCCCCCCCCCCCCAAAAAAAAAAATGGTTCTAGGTATCAGTTTCAGATTACATAAAGTGGCACATATGTTCATCTGGGTTTGCGCTATGAGATTTTGTCTTATCCCTGTTGAAAAATGAGAAATGACAGTAAAAAATATGTTGCTCACTGTGAAAACAACTGTTGTCCCAGTGTTGTGACCACACAACCTGGGATTTCTGACCGTGTTAGAAACTTAGGCCAACCAGCTCACAGTTTGACTGCCTAAGACTTACATCTGCTTAACATCTAAGGAAATGGCACAGTGATCAGCATGATTCTTAACCAATTTAAAAGTTATAATCTCAAGTTTTATTTGCTAAAAGGCCATCCCGAGTTTAGCTCTTTTGTCAAGTCATAACTAATCTTTTCTTTCACCAAATACCACAACTGTAAAAGTGTGACTGTTAACTGTTCTCTCTTGCTCTCCACTGTAGCGACACAGATAGACAGCATGCTTTTATTGTTGTACATTGTTAAATGTTGCCATCATGCAGTCTGCCTATCTCTTAGCAGAGTTTATTAGATCTGTGTTGTACAGTGTAGTTATCAATAAATTCTTAATCACAAGTGCTGACATTAAGTTTGTGCAAATGAATAATCATAACTGTTAGGTGAGTTTAGGCTGTTTCAGACATGATAAAAATGTTTATTTGTTTATGTCTCCATCTGTTCTATTGACAAATCCACCTCATTTCAAGTTTGACTCTTGGACACCAGATGTTCACTAATATCCTGTTTTCAGGGTTTTTTCAGTCATGGCTTGGGTCCACATTGCACTTTATGTATGTGATGTGACAATTCTTTTTGAATGAGTGATAATATAAACTTTTTAATATAAATAATTTTTCCTGTAAATTAATAATTCTTGAGTTTTATGTTGATTAATATATCACACTGCACACAATTCAACTAACGACTTTTCTTTGCTGTTGTTTCAGAAGCTCCAGAGAAGGAGAAAAGCTCAGTGCCTGGAGGGGATGACGACCCCCGGGGTTGGTGGTTTTCTGACGTCCAAGCACGGAGCTTCAGCGCTCAGCAGCAGTGTGAGGAGAGCCTTGGGCTCCAAGAGAGCGTGACAGTTGTGAGAGAAGCCGTGAAGGCCCAGGGCCCGTTTGATGGCATCCTGGGCTTCAGTCAGGGAGCAGCTTTTGTAGCCGTGCTGTGCTCTCTTCAGGAACAAAAACTGGAGCCGGAGTTGAATTTCCACTTTGCCATCCTTGTCGCTGGTTTCCGCAGTGCATGTACAGAGCATAATCGATTTTACAGTGCTCCCATCCACATTCCCTCTCTGCATGTTTTTGGGCAGGAGGACCGTGTCATCCCTGACAACATGAGTTTGGAGCTCCTCCCCTCCTTCCAGGACCCTCAGACCCTGAGGCATCCTGGTGGTCATTTTGTGCCTGCAGCATCTGCTCACAGACAAACCTACCTGGACTTTCTCAAGAGGTTTCAATGAGAACCAAGACCTAATCCTTAAAAACTTGAACACTTATTGTAGCCAAAGAATGTAAATCAGCTTTGTTCGTCAGTTTATTTTGATAATATAATTGGTCGAGAGACACTTTGGATAAAATGATCTTGTCAAAAGTCAAGACTTTTTACCCTGGAGGCTGTTGTCTTCTCAACTGATCCAGAGTAATAAGATCAGTGCTGTTCATCTCAGGAAAATATGCCTTGTAACAGACAATAAATTATATAATTTATTTTACATAAGTCTCAGATCCTGTTTTGTTGGCTATATATATTTTACTTTTGTCATTCGCGGGTGAATACCTTTATTCTGCTCACAATTCAGAGCTTTAGTGCTTAATTCAGATTCATTCCTCACCTGCAAGGACAACATGTAACATGCAAAGAAATTGTGATCTATTAATCTTTTTTTTTTATTATTATTTACCATGTGTGAATGGATCAAAACATTCCTTGAAAGATTAGCACTTTGCACAATTTTCTAAGGTTGACTGTATCTATTACAAGTGGCTGTGTACCGATTTGTAGAGAATGTAGACTGTAAGGAGACAAGCATGCTCAAAGGATATACATGACACCTGCTAATTCCAGTGTGAGCTGGTTGTGGTCCTGAAATAATGGCCTTGTGGCAATAAACATGGAGGCCAGTGAAGTCAGGTTTATGGCTCAATTTATAGGTTCATGTGCAGTGGGGGCTTGCAAATTCCACTGACCGATTTACAATGCCATCATAGCTGTCGTGTGTGTCTGTATTCACCAAGACCTGTTTCTGATTTAGGGCCAAATATAGAAGTGGATCAGTCTAAATGGAAAAGAAATTATGTGGCTTGGTTTGTGGGACACTTCTTTACTTACCTCCAGTCTGAGCTGCAATTGTAAGGATCACTTATGATTAGTTTTGATTAATTTTCTGTTCCATTGAGGTGTTCCAGAGTGGTGGCGTTTTCATGGCTTAGCAGCAGGACACAGTGACAGTAGCAGTTTTTTGTCACACTAAGAAAAAAAAAAACATCTGTAAGAACTGCTTGGTTGTATTTTAAAGGCCTGAACCAGTCACTGTTACTCAGTTCCACCTGGACTTGACTGTTGTGTTCAGTATAAGATGTGCTGTAGCATCACTGCAATGTAAGAGGCAAGTGTCATTTATACTGTGTGCATAAAAACACAACCCTTTTTTTTAACCTTTCTCATTTTTCTGTCCTGCATCTTTTACAATTCATTGCAAAAGATCATACTTTCAATTATTCAGCAAATGCTTTCATTGTACTACTCAAAGAATGAAAAGCATAATAAAAGGCTTTGTTACTGTCTTTATACAATGTCGGTTACAGTATGTAAAGCCGGTATAAACCTGCACTTGTGTGTGTGACTGACAATCCAGAAAGGGTTCTATTCGTACACAGGCTTTACATCAGATGGTGGGTGGAAGCTGTGAAAATGTACAGTATACTGTATTCTTGGGAACCAAAGGAAAGTCAAGAAATATTTATGTCACATTGTACAGATCAAATCTTGTACACTTTGTAATATGTCAGTTATAAATCTATTAAAAAAAGATTGTAGTTTTCGGGTAAGAACTTATATGTATTTATTTAAAATAAAATAAAGAGGTGTGATCTGTCTTGAAGTATTTGTAATCATGTAGTTTTGCTTATGTGGTGAAATACTGCTGCTCCTCACGCTATAGGAAATATTTACTAAAAATCTAAATGCCTATGTCTCGGCGTTTATATAATAATCAAACAAATACATGAGGAGGAAGCAGTTGAATGGAAACACAATTATTCTAGTGATGTTTATATCATTCCTGTGCATGTAGCTCCTGAGTCATCCACAGTACATGCTAGGTTGATATCCTGCAAAAACCTGGTAGGGGTTTTGTTTTTAGGGATGCTATTTCCCTCATACGCAGCGTAAACTGACAGGTTTGTGCATATGCTCACACGCACATGATCAAGGACTCGTTGTTCGTTCATAGCTGAAGCATGTGCATGTTAGCCTGCTCTCGGTCGATTGTTTCCAGATGTGTTCCCTCTTCTCTCTACCTCCCTCTTTCCTCTCTTTCTCCATTTTGCTTTCATCTCCCACTGGCCTCTACCCCACTCCGAACTCTCCCCAACATCCTCCTCCCTTCCACATCCTGTGTGTCATCAGCTTTGGGCCCAACATATCCTATCACACATCTACTGCATCTATAATATGGATAAAAATAGTTTGGAGCAGATTGAGAGAATTGCTCTGCATATCCACATATCACAGCAGTTTTGTGGTTGTGCTGCGTTGAAATCAGTGAAAAAGAGCTTTCAGTGTAAAAACCCACACTTTATTAAATGATCACACATGTCCTCTGCTGCTTTTTGGTCTCCTTTTACCTTCATACCCTCTCACATTTTTCTCTCCTGGGCTCCCGTGTGGCCCTTGTGTCCCTCTAAGACCTCACAACAGACACACACTCATACACATGGTTTTGATAAGAAGTAGAGACAAACGGAGCGAGTGAGCGAGTGAGGGAAACAGTTAAAGAAAAACACAGAGGGTCACTCTTGCCAGTAAGTTTTACAACAGAGCCGTGACTCTCTTCTCAGGAATCCGTTCCCCCTGTTGCACAACAACCGGGAAATAATGGAATGAGAGACAGAGACAGATGAGGGTGGGGTTATCCTCCCTGCCTCCCACTCTCTCCCACTCGAGAAGAGGGAGAGTTAGGGCACATTCAAGTTTTCACCCCAGATTGAAGGATCACTTTTTCCCCTCTTCCCTTCATGCCGTGTGGAGGATAGAGCAGGGGGCAGAGGGGTGTGTCCGAACCCAGATGGGCTCTATTTTGATTATGAAGCGTTTGTTGTCATGGGAAACGGAAGGAGAGGAGGGGCCACGTGGTGCATGTGTGTATAAAAGACTTGCACTTAAACTCCAAGGAGCCTGGTCATCCCATGGCCCGTTGTCGCCCAGACAAGGCTGACCATATCTGCTGTATGACGCTTGTTTTTATTACTGACAGACCTCAGTGGAATAGTGCGTGTTTACAAGAACTTTTCAGCAGAAGTACTGGGTTTTTTTTGGATGTATTCTTCATAACTGTGCACTTTTATTTGTATTTTCATCCTGGAAATCATCTGCGACATTTTGAAAAGATGCTGAAGAACCTTAACTTGACTTTTAAACTTTTTTACATTTCCGAAAGAAGACGGATATTAAGTACTCCGAGCAGTACTGAACAGAAAAAAAAAACATTGTGCTGCAAATGTATTCATGCGTGTGTTTATGTGTGTGTTTACAACACTAAATTGGTATGCTCTTTAGGAAGGGTGTGATGTAACGTCATGGCCTGTGTCCAGTATCACATGGGTCTTAGCCATACCTCTTTGCTTCCTGTGTTTGTTTGTGAGTGTCTTTTTGTGAGTAGCCGCATAATCCACAAAGAAAAGACAGTAAACTCATTATGTTGGAAGTGGTTACAGATAAAGTGAGTTTGAGGTGTGCGACATGTGAAGGAAACGGAGGGAGTATATTTAGAGTTGTCAGACACATTACTATTTAAAGATCAGACCAGGGTAGGACAGTAAAATCAACTGATGATACGAAGTACCTTTTTTTTCTTGCACTGTACTATTGTGAGGTTCGGAAACCAAACAACTTGTGTTCGTGTGGGTGTTTGTCTGCATATTTTATTACTCCATGTGGGTGAGATTTGGTCATTTCTTATTCCGTGCTTGCATACTCACGCACTTCTGGCTTTCTTCTGCTTTGTGGTTTTCTTGTTTGTGTGGACAAAGTGTACTTTGGTTGGAGCCAAAACCTGTTTGTGATTGTTGTGTGTGCCCAGACAAAAGGCAGCACATTCTTGCTCCATATTTATGTGCCTTTTACCTAATATAGGTCGCGCCACTCATTGTTATGTCTCTATGTTGGGATTTAATGTGTTTTTTTACCTGGAAAAATCGGCCTTGTATACAAACAGTCTCCCTTATGTGTTGACAGCTCATGCTGTTTGTTTTGCCCGGGTTAAAATCATCATCTAAATGTTTGACGTAAATGTAGCCCTTCAGATGGTTTGTTAAGAGGTTTGGGAACATCACTTGTTGACTGAGGAGGTACAGAGGTGACCTGAGGACACAGCTGAGGCTGCCTGAAGTTAGGGCAGCGGCCGTTTGATGTATGATGTCATCTGCAGCCGCTTGTCTGCTTGTGTGCTTTACTGAACTGGTTTAGAGGCCGCGGCTGGGCCCTGGCAAGGAGAGCTGTGGTTTGGCTGTACTATTAGGTGCCTAACTGACACTACTGGGGTAAATATTAGTCATCACAGCTAACAACAAGGACTGCGGTAGAGCCGGGTTAACAGAGAGAGAGAGGGAGAGAGAGAGAGAGAGAGAGAGAGAGAGAGGCATGCCTTAGCTCACAGATGAAAATAATATGAGCTGTGTTGCACAATCTGGTTTGGTTGCAGATGATTATTTAAGGGTCTGAAGAGTAAAAATTTATACAGTTCCATCAAGATGAGTGTTCTGTGCTTGTGTAGCTTAGTGACATGAAGAGCAATTATGCATTATGTATGTATTAATAATATTAATAATAATAATAATAATATTAATAGAAAAGCACTATATAAATCTAATCCATTATTATTATTATTATTATTATTATTATTATTATTATTATTATTATTATTATTATTATTATTATGTAAAACAATTAAGATGATGCAAACAATAACAAATATCCTCAAAATCTAGTGTTGGTATTCAGTTACACATCTTGATCTTTATTTGAAGTGCAGAAGCAGTCAGTGCCCACTTATTAATGCATATACGGCAATGTTTTGTTGCATCTTGAATACTTTGATGTATTTCAACTATGATATTTTCTGGACCATTTCTCCTCTCAGCCCTAAACAGTAAGAGTTTATGTGCTGTTTTATATCTGTCAGCACATGAGCTTTTACGGTGCAGGGAGACAGAGAATAAGCGACTGCGTCCCTTTATGCATGTCAACTTTGTGTCCATCTTGCTGTCCTTTCTTTTTTTCTTTCTTCCTCAGTTTAGTAAGTGTAGCAGATCGTTGGGTCATATGTGGCAGTGGATACTTGTAAAATTAAGTTTTGTTAATGTAAACCTAATCATAGTTTTGAATGTCATACAAATGGACCATAAATATACCACATGAAGTGAGATGAAAGTATGAAAATGTTTAACACATTTTCTTAATAATCAGAAAATTTAATTGGAGGTATTTTTGCCGTGCTGCAGCCACACTTTTTTGTCTCTCATAATCAGTTTACTTCCTCTGTATACATTTCATTTGAATTACTTTTGCATTTATTTAATGAAATTAGGAAAATATAAACTTGATACTTTTTACTTAAACTGCAAGCCTGAGGTGAATGACAGTTCTACTCACTCATGTAGTATTTGTCTTGTTTTATTCAGATTTTACACTCAGTCTCACAATGCCACCACACAATGTGTCACCACAATGACAATCTCTATAAAAACATGTGCAGTAAAGCAACAAAAGGAGTCTATTCAAAGAAATATCCACAACCCAGTTACAAATGTGGAGGTTTTATTTACTTCTTCTGCATACGTATGTCATAGACAGATCCTCGCCTGTAGAGGGCAGGAAAAGCTAAAACATAGAAGAGTGTTCAGTGTGCATTGCAACTGTGCCTGTGGGTGTCATGGTGTACAAACTGTGGTTTAGCCCACAGGTTAGGACCCAGCGAGGTGTTTGTGTCTGTCTGCCTGCAGGTTACAGCATTGCCTACTGGGATTTCCTGGCTGTGCTGCTTTAATGTGAAGATGCTGTCAGTCTGAACAGGTGTTTCAGCTGGCTGACTCATCCATTTAGCATGTGCAATTTGCATTCATTAATGTGCTGAATGAAATGAAATGAACATTCATTTAAGTATTACACATATTAAGTAATTACACATTAAACTATATCAAATAAAAAAAGGTTTAAAAAAATCCATGTGTCCCTATTTTTTTTTTTTTTGCTTTTTTATTGATAGTTTATATGAATTATCGTATAAATAATTCAAATAATTCTGTAATTTTGGTAAGCTATTTTAAAATATATTTTCAGGAGTAGAGAAATCTCTTGGACAGTAATTTACATGTGTGAGTGAATGACCTTCATAATAGATAGATAGATAGATAGATAGATAGATAGATAGATAGATAGATAGATAGATAGATAGATAGATAGATAGATAGGCTATTCCAACAGTTTGATCAAACTTAACTTTTTCTTTTGTGCTTCCTGATGACACCTGCCCCTAACGACCATGGCTGTAGACTGTTACCGTGATGCAGTTGCTAGAGTAACAATCTAAAGCCACGGTTGCCATGGAGACAGCAGGATGGAGGAGGAGCTGGGGTCGGCTTGGTAACTGGAAACTGTGAGGTCTCATTGGTTTGAGTGTTGATATTACGCAGTTGCACGGCGTAGGACTCCCCCAATGCAAACCCACACAGGTTTCCTTTCTGAGAGGAGGAGCGAAAAGAGAGAAAAGGCTCGGAGATACATATCCTGGGTCCATCTTCCTATTCAGATAGTACAATTCTGTAATGTTGACATTTCTGCTGCATGGTCACGGTGTCCTCAGGGAGATGTTTGGTGCATTGCCAGGCTTCAGTAGCCATGACTGTAGACTGTTACTGTACTGTGTCACTGTATAAGCAGTAAGCAGTCTAAAGCCAAGGTGCTGATGCTCTGGCCAAGGTAAGAGAGAAATGAGAAGGACAAATCCTCCCCCTGTGGAAACCTGCATCAACAAAAAGAGGAGTGGATAGGTGTAATATTACAGGAATCAACTCTGACACAATTCCCATGAGCTCTTTGCTAATCAATACAGCCCTTGTTGACCAGGGGAAAACCCCAGTGTCCTAAATCATTGTATTATTGAAGGACCACATTGTCTGGATAAGAATTTAAACCTACTGATCCATCACATGGTGCCTGACTGCATTGTTTCTGCTGCTATATCAGTGACCATGTTGCTAATACACATAGTCTGTCTTACTGTCATAGCCCTAGAGGGGGAGATAAGACTATCCAACATTAGCTACTGTTATTGTACTCTAAATTGTATGAATGCTGATGTGCAAAAATCAAATACACTGGGGTTTGTGGTGACCTGCAGGATTATTTTAAAAGTCTGAGTTGTCAGTCTCTTCCTAAGGTGACTGTATTATACTCACTGATTCTTTAATCATCTCAGTCCCTTAAAATTAACTGATTTACTCCTGTGATGACTTGCTAATGTAATTATGTACCTGGCAGGGGCAGAAGACAACAGTGCAGCTCTAAACTGGGAAATAATATGTTGATTAATAACACCAGGGCAGCACATCTGCAAAATCAATTGTTTTACAAGGATACGATTATTTTCACTAATCGAAAAAAGTTACTTTCAATGGTGTTTAATTACCTCCTCAAAATGATATGTCCTACACAGTTTTCTGTTTAATTCACTGTTTTTACAGCACATGCTACAGTTATTTTGTTGCTTTGGTGTGTTACAGATACAATTATGAAATCAAGCATCAGGTGTAATTATTTTAATTGATAACAGCTAATGAATAATGAATAGTCAATATTGAATCAGTTAAGCATCCAGCCAGTTAAGTGTTGTCAATCAAGAAAGTTAAGCTACAATCAAGATAAATAGTTTTTTATTTTTTAAGTTGTTTAAGTTAAATGTCATAATAATTTATTACTGTTCAATGTGTCTTACAGCTCTGTCTAGTTTATAGTTTTATGTATGAACTAGATAAAATTGATTTGTTTTTAATAAAAAAAAATACAAAAATAAATTGATTGACACCATGTCACAGTGTCAGCCATAGAGGACCCATTTCTTTCTTCAACTGAGGCTATAAAGTGTCTTGATGTTGATGTGTTTGTATCATTGCAAGAATGGCTGTCTCCAGCCTTTATCAGGCTATTATTGATCCAGTCTTTTGCCAGAGTCATAAGTTAAATAACTAAACTCTCTCCATGTCACTCTCGTGTTCCTTATCAGCCCCTGAACTCCTCCAATCCACTGTTTGGTTTTCGTCCCTTTAACCTGGAGATGTCTGATGAGATCGACTGATAAAGACTTAACTCTGACTGACTGATGCTGATACACAGGCTGTTAAAGCTGAGCCGCTGACATGGTTTGGAGTACTACAAAAAACACCGGTCTGTCAGTTTAGAAAAATATGTAAAAGAAATATAACAAAACACTATATCCAGTAAAACAACATGAAGGTCATAGGATACTTTTAAAAGTGTTGACCTTTAAATAAACAAATGATCGTTATATTCCTGGTTAAAAAATAAATAAAAAATTATACTAAACTGTGCGATCAGATTTGGGTTTTTACTAATACAAGTTTTCAAGTTGTGGTTGAGTGCGTCTGTGCAACAAGTTGAGTCTTCTATTCCGCTTAATCCCGTTTCAGCACCACGGGCGTGGAACAGCGACACAACGGCTCGGGCTCTGCGCTGTCCATGGTGCTGAGCTGGATGAGTGTCAGGACAGTGACAGTGAGACGAGAGAAACAGACACGTTGTACAACAGACCGTAAAGGACCTAACGTGTTAGATTTACAACAGATTTACCACCTGTACTTTCCTGTCGTCCATATGCGTCACAACGCTTGTAATGCACAGGTTATAGGTGATCGTGTATTGTACATCATATAAAACGGCTTATCATTCACTCATATTCTTTCGATACACGTTGTACAGACCCACTTTCACGCAGTGGACTGCGGGCTGCGCAGTTTCTGCTCATCCAGTACATGTCTGTCAGCTGATGAGCACATTCGCGCGTTTCAGTGCTCGACAAGTCACGTGCGCGAGGGTACGCGTCGATGACGTCATTATGCCTCTAAACCAATCGACTCTCGTCCTATTTTGCTGCCTGGCTTATCAGAACGCGTGGGCAGTGTCTTGGTCTGGCTCGGTTTCCATGGCACCGGGGAGAAACCGCTTCGGCGTGTGGGTTGACTTAACGAGCGAGCGGATCCTCCAGTGAAGTACGCACGGAATCATTGAAAACGTGACCGGACAGCCACGATGCGAACCAGAAACCGGTGGATCTCTGCTCTTTATCGTTAATTTTCTAAATATAACACATCTAAATATTCCCATTATACGCGTTATAGTAGCCTATGTTGTATTTCACATAGTCACTTGAGGGCTCAGTTTAGGCTCTACGCTTTAATACCCATATTACTTCAGGGGGCTTTCTTTACATTAAACACTTTCAGATCAAAGTCGGCGTGCGTGGCCACAGCAACGAGTTGTGAATGAACAAGGAGTTTCATTGACTCGCTCCACCCACTCCTCCCTCGTATAGCCCGTGCACGAGCCTGTCACACTGCGTATTCACACCCCCGCACCCCCTCCAGTGGCTCACACTGCAGTGTGCGCGCGTGTGTGCGCGCGCTATGACTTTAAAAGGGTTATAGTAGGTGACTGCGTATGATCTGCAAAGTGCGCAAGAATGACGCAGGGCTGACTTCACCGGTGAGCGACGTCACAGAACTGAGATTGGAGAAAAAAGTTAAAGGAAACGCCGACCGGAAGTGCTTGAAGGGGGAGAGGGGT
>JAPQRQ010000007.1:20877563-20898638 GCA_037367365.1 Apogon talboti
GTGTGTGTGTGTGTGTGTGTGTGTGTGTGTGTGTGTGTGTATGTGTGTGTGTGTCAGGAGGCGGCGAAGGTGTGTGTCAGAGTGAGATAGCGGTTTGGAAAGAGTGGGTGTTTATTAGTGAAACCCCTCTCACCCCCACAATATTCCCTCTGCTGTCTCTGTGCTCTTCTTGCCTACAAGATGTGTGAGATCGCAAACCCACACACAGCAGCAACGCTACATCCACCCACTCACACACACACACGTCTTAACAGAGACAGTTATCGTGAACCAAGATTAACTCAGAAAGTTTGACTACGTATGTTTGTTTCAAATGTTTCTATGAGAGACAGGTGGAGGAAACATGTGTCACGGTGCATGTGTTCCTCAGTCAGTGGAGCTAATTAAATGGCCCCAGCCAAATTGACTTACCTGTGATGCCATGACGAGATTATTCCAAAGATTTCATTACTGAGCATCTGTCGTAAAAAAAAATGTCTAGATGGGCTGCCCTTTGCCGCAAAGTCATTTGCCATCCCTTTTCATATGCTGTAACTCCAACTGTGACTCACAAAAACTTCGCCACATTATGCCAAAGTCATACGCTGAATGTAATTAATGTGTGATGCCAGCTGTATGTGTGTGGATAAGTGTGGGCATTCGTTTGTGCATGTTAGCATATGCTGTGTGTGCGTGTGTGTGTTTTGGGGAGGGTGTCAGTGTGAGATAGTTAGTGCATCTGTTTGCATGAATCCAGCCAGGAGACTAGTGGAAATATCAGTACAGAGCAACAGGAATCTTTTAGTTATAACTTATCTCTGTCAAAGTCCGCATCATGTCACAATGTTAATGTGCTAATGTTATATATACTACACATGAAAATTATGTATGATACTGTATATGATAGAAAAGATGTGTTATGAGATATCCCCTCAGGTTTCATGCTTGCCAAGTGATGAATCACACAAACACAAGAGGTGATGAACCTTCTGGTTGGGTGTAAAGAGCACCAAACTCTACTCTTTAAATAACAGCTATACACATACACTCCAAATACAATAATATCACAAAAGAGTAGATTCTTTCTAATCTGCTTTGATAGATTAAATACATTGTAATCATATATATACATACTTTCATTTAGGGTTGCTTCTCATAAGTTAACCAGTAGTAGATAATGAGGGACAAAACCTGATCCTTAAAAAAAGGCTCAATAGAAAGATCTAAATCTAGAGGAGCAGTTTCTTTATTATGAAATTACTTCTTTGTTGGTTTGTCTGATATTATTTGTTAAAGACCACCTCCACTCAAAAACAAGCTTTTTTCAATGTTTGTGAACTTTAATCTTGACCTCTCAAGTGCTGAATGACATCACTACAGAGTTTGACTTTTTAGGGTTTTCTCACATTCTGCTAAAAGTTTCTCTCTTCTCACTATAAACCTTTGAAACAAAGGGCAGACCTATCAGCAGGGTTTGTGATTTGTGACAAGACTTTAGACCCAAATGTGATATAGCACTTGTATAATTAAGATGAGGAAACCTAAAACCGCAAAGATCAAGTCGCAAAGATTGAAAGTAGAGTTTTATGGAAGCAAGAAACATCTAGCACCCAGTAGACACATTTCACATATTGTCACCTTCTTTATCATCAGATACTCAATTTCTGGGTAAATTTTTTGTGTTTCCTGAAAAATCTGGGGAAAAAATGACATAGGCAATTATTTTAGGAAGGAGACAATATTAACAAAATGTACATTTTTATATGCTCCAACTGTTTTACTGAAGGTACAGGAGAAGGCATCAGGTTAACCCTTTTTAACTAAAATCAGTTAAAGTCATTGGTGTGTTTTGGCTTTATGGTACTTTAACAAAAAGTAAAGATCATAGTAACCTTTGAAAGTTATCTGATACCTGATTTATATTGCAGTTGCAGATGCAGTTTGGTATGTATTGAGTGCAAGTCTTGAACTTCTCACAAACTTTACAGTAAGTGAGGAACTATTACAACTCATGCATTGTACAAATGGACTTATTAGATGAGATGGATCCGTCCTTTAAAGTAACTCTAACTCCTTGTAAAGAGCAATGACACATGGTTGTTCTCTTTGATTAAGATCTGTAATAAAAGTTTCATTGAACGAGGCCATGAAATCCAGTCAGGAGCTTTCAATGCTTCAATCTGCCTTGGACTTCTTTGCTTAAAATTCTCTGCGGGGCTCCTCTGCGTTGACACATCACCCCGTGTACTCCATCTCATATTGTCTTTTTGCTCATTCCTCCCCTGTCACTCCCTCTATGTGTTTTGGTGAATTATACATTAAAACCACTTCAAATGGATATTCTCCAAACATCTAGTCCCAGCAAATATGCATCACATAAGCCTCTGGCCTCATTCTACTCTCTTTCTGTCTGTCTCTTCTACATGCTCGCCTTGTCTCTTTCACACCACTCGAGATGTGGATCCCATTTCAGTCACGTCTCTTTCATCTGCCTGCCATTTTTCTTCTTTTCCATTCCATACCCATTTTTCAAGCCCAGTATTTTCAGTCTGCTCCATGCTGTCGACCAGTGTCCCACTCGTGTCTCCCCCATTCTCACTGTATCTGTATTCCCCCATCTGTCCACCTCCTCCTCCTCCGCCACTCTACTCATCTCTAAAAGTCATCTCTTCCCACCTCCTAGTGTCCCACTGGGAGAAGACAGAGAGAGACAGAAAGAAAGGATGAGAAAATGAGATGGGGGCAGAAGAGATGGAGATGTGGATGTGTGATTGGGCTGGAAAAAACCCCTGGTGTCACAAATTCACCTGCAAAAAAAAAAAAAAAAAACGCCCTGCTTCCCCCGCTTTTCTCATCTGTATTCACAGTCCCTCCTCCTCCTCCTGCATCATACCTCCTCACCTCTCCCCTCTTCCTTCTCACCCTCCCTCCCCCCTCCTGTCCTTCTATGTCTCTCATCATCCTGCATTGCTCCACCTGCACCATGGTGCAGCACTGACAATCAGAAGTCTACACACACACAGGGAGACACACGCCCACCACTTCCGGCAGCCCCCTCCCTCTCTTACCTCCCCACTGCAGACACGAAACATTCTACAACCCCTGGTGTGCCAGCGCTTTACCAAGACACTGCTCGAACTACAGTATTTTACACAGAAAAATAATTACAGAAATAGCATTAATGGGTTTATAATAGCAGTCAGTGTAATAATATATGACCCTATGTAAATGTTGTGTTACTTATGTAACAACTGTCAGGTCATTTTGTGTCTATAGCCCATAATTTAGTATCATCATTATTTTTTTACATTTGTTGGTGTTGTATATCCTAAACCTTTAACTAATGCTTTACCTTAAATGTAAAACACATCAGTAGACATGAGTAAATATTGTAGTTTAAAAGTAAGTGTAATTTGATACATTCAGCCCTTTAAAACAGAGCATAATACCAAACACAATTAACCCAGTTTTACCGCCTGTACCCACATCTCTACTGCTTCAGTAATGATTTGGGGGTGTACTTTGTTGCCAAGATAGACGGATGTAACTACTTGTGTTGTAAGAAGTTACTTAGTCACAGAAAACTTGTATGAAATGCTGTGTATGTCTGCATTCCATACTATTCTGGTGTGATGAGCCAACCACCTTCGTTGTATGATTTAAAGCTTTGGTGAAGAAACATGTATGGAAATATGAGAGGTTTGGCTTTGGATGCAGATTCATGTGGGCAGGACAAAAGACTATGGACACTGGCCCTTTAATTTGGTGTTGCTAGGGAAATGAAGCTGTTTACTCTAGCATCAGCCACACAGATGATGTCTGCATGAACTCTCTGTGTACCTCCTCTTAGACATGTTTAAGGACAAACTCAGTGTGTGTGTACTTTTCTCAGTATTTTTCCCCCGTTGTCCCACAGTTCCACTCCACACCCCCTCATTGCTCCTCATACTTTTTGTAAGTTCAAAATTAAGTCGAGTGGAAAGCAGGAACTGAAAGATCTGATGAGGATGAGATGACGTGATGCATTAATTTACATGACTGATGAGGAAAACTACATCAGATGGATGAAAGTTTGCTGTTGAGCCAAACCAATGGGCTGGACATTAGGACAGCTGGACTAAGTAGACCAAAAAAAATGAGGAGAAGTAATCAATAGTGACATCTAGTGGCAACTTTATATAACTGTGCGCAGAGTGTACTGGACGTACTGTGGGTAGAATATATGTATGTCTGCTGCTTTATGTAATGAAGACCTTTAAGCCCCCTTCCCCCAGGCTTCATATGTAGGTCAAGATGTGCGTAACAATTGCATAACGATGCACAAAGCATTAAACTCTGTCATATATTATCAAGATGTGCATGAAATTGTAGGACTAAAGGATATGTAAGTAATCTTACGTTAGGCATGATTCTAATTAGATTGTTATGTTCATATATGTATATAAAAATATATATATGAAATATTAAACAGATTTGGTACAAATAATTTCTATTAATGTTATGCACCTCTATAACCTAAAATATTACTTTAGAAGATACAACAATACAAAAGGGTCATTTTTAATTGTATTGTTAAAGGAGGATATCAAATTCACTGTCTTCAAATTCTACCTGTTGGCTATTAAAGACATGAATTACAGTAAAACAAATTCGAGGTTAATGGCCAAACTCAATTGCCAAACATGATTTATCATGATATGGCTGTGTCCTTATTGCAAATAAATAAATAAATGGTTTTAAAACTTCTTGGTAGTTCTTCCAGATTCAATTGGACTTGATCCAGTTGAACCTAGAAGAACTACCAAGAAGAACGATGACCTTGGCAACTCAGAACCTACACAGACATATGTATTAATAGTTTTGATAGACATTGTAAAATCATTCCCCATCAAAAGCACAAATACAAAGAATTTCTAAAAGACCTGGAAATTCAGAAAAGTGTAAATATTGAATTAAGTACAATTGTAGTTTCCAAATGACGATAGGAAGTAGTTTTAGGAACCCACACTACATTACCCAGCAACCCTCTCTGAAACGTCACTTTTCAAAATGTTTGAGCCAGTGGGGCCACCATAGTTGTTATGTTTGTTTTAGTGAAAGCAAAAATGGCGAACGAACTGGACAGAGTGCGAATCTCGGCTGCGGAACTCCGAGCCGAAGCGTCGAATTCAGTCAGTGTTACTGACTGTCAGAAAGGTGAGAGGAAGCGAACCAGACAATTTGAATGAACACACTAGAGAAAAAGTCGGTAATTTAATACAAAGTAGAGTTTTAAGTTAGCTGAAAGTAGCCTGCGGAGTTGCTAAGTTAGTGGCCAGCTAATGTTGTTAGCTAGCTAGCTCTCAGCCTGTCCATTCTCTGGTCCCGCGCGGTTTCTTTTAAACGCCCCCTTCAAGCACAACAGCACTCTATATTTACTTTCCAACCATGACCACACTTTAATTTAGTTTTTATATTACACTACCTAACTATGTCGTTTTAAAGGCATTTGTTTTAATAACAGCAAACCCCTGTAATTAGAATAGTAGATGTAAGCAACGTCAAACCTTGTCACGACTGACGAACTCGACTCTTGTCAGTTGGTAACGTTGTATATTCACCGTTACTCACTACAGATGGCACACGTGTTCAGTCAAGTCTTTGTCGAAAAAAAATATTAACAAGTGCAGTGTTTACTCCTCTGTGACTAACTGATGCATGTTAAAAACTGTCTAAGCCTAACAGTTGTAGAAAGTTAATTTCAAAAGTACAGTTGATAATATTTAAGTCTTATACGAGGGCCAGTACTTTTTCGACTTTCGAGTCGAATAGTCTGAAAACGCTTCAGAGATGCCATAACGTCCTGTGGCTTTAGATTTGTCATGCAATTTGCAGGGGAAGATGAGTGAAACAATAACAGGCCATCATCGTGTTTCTTCCTTTATATGTTTTTTTTCAGTTGATGAAGAGGAGCAACATGTGCACAAGCAGCATAGGAAACGTGAAGGAAAGCGTCCTGATCTGCAGCGTTACCAGCCGACAGCAGGTCATGGACGACGTCACCGTGACAGTGAGGAAGGGGATGCCTCTATACCTTGTCAAAGTGAAGAGCCTCTTTCCCTTGAATTACATGAGCATGTTCATCTGTCACAAAATGAAGAAAAGACACCAGACAGACATGGATGCACAGATGGTGGAATTGATCCCAACAAGACAATTGAGGACAGGATGAGAGGTGATGGCAGTAACACCCAGAACTGTAAAAAGTCCACACCACATGCTAAAATGGAAGAAAACCGAGAAAAGGACTGTGTTGAAAATGACAGAGAACATCAGGAGCCTGTTGGAGCTGCGAAGACACCAAGAAAAGCTCGAAAACCAGACAGAGAATTTTATCAACCTGGAAGCCGAAGAAACATTCAGGGAAAGGACTCTGGGATTGGAAGAGAGCAGGAAAGACCTGCAAATAGGAAGCAGGAACAGAAAACAGAGTCAGATTCCCAGTGGAATACAGCAGAAAAGGAAGGAAACAAAAATTCTTCCATACAGAAGCAGGGAGGGAAAGGTAAAGAAGTAAAAGTAATACAGGAGTCAAACAAAAAGCAAGGGAGTCGAGATGCTGAAAAACCTCCTTTACCCTCTGAGGCTACTGTGGAGAAACTCACTAATAAAGTGGAAAAACTCAGTGTGAAAGAAAAGGGCAAAGTAAGAGGTGTGGGCCAAGATGCTGAAGAGGCTGGTTGCAGCAGAGGAGAAACAACTGATAAAGCAAAAAGAGGTCCTGAAATGAAAGAGGATGAGGAAAAGAAAAAGGAGAAGGGAAACCGCCGGAGAAGAGGAGGGGAGAAGGAAAAAGAGAAAAATCAGGATTCCATCAGAGGAGAAGATAATATTCCCGGCAGAGAAAAGAGTAACCAAGGTAAAAATGAGAACGAAAGACACAGAAGAGAAACAGACAGGGATAACAGACCAAGTAAAACAGGGGAGACACACCAAAACAAAGGAAAAGAGAATCGCAGGGAAAGCAGAAGAGGTGACAATAACAACAACAGATCCCGAGATGCAACAAAAGATGCTAAAGTAGACAGAGCAGAAAACAGGACTGTAGAAAGAAGTGACAAAAATAAATCCAATGCAAATATCACAACACCAACTTCAAAACGCTACTCTAAATCAGACATTCGACGCTCACGAAATCGAACTTACAGCAGTAGCTCAGCAAGCAGTGTGACTAGCCTGGATGGTCCCGGGCTGGGAATAGAAGTGGTTAGTACGAGGTGGTCACACTTGGATCCAAAGCGCAATGACAGAGAGAGCACAGCTAATAGTAAAGATAGCAGGAGGAGTCATCTGCAGAGCTGGACAACAAATGGAGAATCATCAACAGACTCACTGGAAGGGAGTGAGATGAGTGACATAGCAGAGGATAGAAGGAAGAAAAGACAAGGCGGAGAGGTTGATGTAAGTGCAGAGAGACGGAGGGAAGAGAGGAACAAGTCAAAGGGAAACAAAGGTGGAAGTCGGGGTATCCTTAGGGTGTCTCTGGAGAAGCAATCATCTCAAAGTGGGGATGTACAACGTCGTAAGCAAGGCATGGCTCCTCGAGGCAGAGGTGGGGGTATCTTGGTGCTTCCATCCCGCACAGACATCTCTAATTCACCTGAGGGTGGACAGAGGCTACTTTTTGGTGGAATTCGAGGAGTAGCAGCTTCCAGGAGCAGAGGAGGCAGGGGAGGAGGAGTAAGACGACTCTGGGATCCAAATAACCCAGACCAGAAGCCAGCTTTGGCCAACACCCAGTCCTCACCGCATTCATCTCTACAGCAGCCAACATATCTTCAGACAGGATCTGGGTATGGACAGCTTCACTTTCTGGACACAGATGATGAGGTGTCTGGTAGTCCTCCAGTCACACAGGGCGAGCACTTTCGATCCCAGCAGCAAGCTG
This sequence comes from Apogon talboti, assembly GCA_037367365.1. Lineage (NCBI taxonomy): Eukaryota > Metazoa > Chordata > Actinopteri > Kurtiformes > Apogonidae > Apogon > Apogon talboti. The sequence goes on from JAPQRQ010000007.1 coordinate 20,885,470, forward strand.
CTGCCCTGGCCTACTACAAGTTTCAGAACTCTGATAATCCCTACTGCTACCCTATGCCCACCTCCAGTCCACATAATCCCAACAGTCCTAGCAGCCAGCGCTATGCATATCCTTATCAAATGGGCCCATACCAAATGGCTCCTCCTAATGGCATGTACCCGGGCCCCGGCGTTGGTCAGTTTTGTGGCAGTTACAGGGCAGCAGGTTATTCCCAGCCTGGCACAGGAGGTAGTTTGTCATATGAAGAGGTAGAGCAACAAGCCAGAGGGGAGTTGGGAAGGCTGTTAAGGGCTGCAGATGCTCAAGAGCTCCAGCTCAGTAACCTGTTGTCCAGGGACAGACTGAGTGCAGATGGACTGGATCGCATGGGCCAGCTCAGGTGAGCATTGTGTTCACAGGTTCAATGTTAATGTTTTTTTGTTAGTGTGTTTTACTTGTTTGTTTGTTTGTTTTTTAATTTTTAGAGTGTTTTTATTTTAGTTGAGTTTTTGTTTTCAAGTGCATAAATATTTGAGCAAATTAAGTTTTTGGAAATAACCCCCAGAGAAAATTTAACTCAATACATGTCATGTAATCTTGTGTTCCAGAGCGGACCTTTTGTCCCTCTATGAGCAGGTCATTCTGACTGACATCGAATTCTCAGACTCTCAAAATGTGGATCAGGCCTTGTGGAAAAATGTCTTTTACCAAGTTATAGAACGCTTCCGACAGCTACTCAAAGACCCCAATTATGAAAGCAGCCCTCGTATCAGAAATATGCTGCTCACGCTGCTTGATGAGGTGAGAACATTGTGCAAAAATATTTGAGTATTTTTTTTCTAGTGGTTTGATCAATTAAAAAAAAAAATGTTTTCACTATGACTTCACATGCTTATTGTAGTGAATCATGTCATTGTACAGGGAGCTCTGTTCTTTGATGCACTGCTTCAGAAACTGCAGACGGTGTACCAGTTCAAACTAGAGGACTACATGGATGGCATTGCCATTAGAGCTCGGCCATTGCGCAAAACGGTACAAGATGATTCCTTTCACCTGCTTTGATGTCAGTCTGTATGCTAACTCGACATTTTCAAGTATTTATTGAAAAACCTCAACATTCATTATACATTGAGAAACAATTAAAAGAACCATGAAGTGGAATGGCTGCTGCATGCCTTGTTTTTATTATTATTATTATTACCCCTCGGCCGAGAGGTATTGTAATTGTTTGGTCGTCTGTCCATTCAACGACGTAACATTATCATCTGAAGAATGCATTGAGATATCTGCACCAAATTTATACTGTAGATGCATCTTGGCATGGAGCAGAAGCCTATTGAAAACAAGTGACCTTGACCTACATTTACAAGGTCAAATGGCAACATGTCTTTTTTGCTGAAAAGATTATCATTACCTGAAAAATGCATTGAGATATCTGCACCAAATTTATACTGCGGATGTATCTTTACATGGAAAAGAAGCTTATTGAAAATATTCAGGTATGTATTTGAATATATGTGAATATATAAAATGAATATATATATTCATTATATTCCACTGAAGTGGGTTACCTAGCAACAGATAAACAATAGGACCACGTTGCCATGGTGTCAAATGTCATGTGCAGAAACAGACATGCCAGCTGAGTGGTTATTCGACAGAAAATGCCAGTGGAATTTACTAAGAAAGTAAAGGAATGAACTAGGAACTCAGAGGTAAGTTTATTACACCAATATTTATACCACATCTAGAACCCACAGTTGATAACTGCTTGCAGTTCTAGTATACTTTGGATGCATCTTGAGCGTGGAGCGTAAGCCTATTGAAAATGGCTCCATTCCGGTCGAGGGGTCTTAGTGCGCAGCATGTTATATGTAGTTTGTTTTGGATTGTGTTTTAAAATGGGACATTTAAAAATGTAAGTTGAAATGTTGATGTAATAACAACCACAAAACTTGTTCACTTTGTTGAACCAGTTTTAATAATCAGCTTTCTTAGCAATGTATTAATGGCTTTATGTGTGTTTTTGCATTCCTCAGGTAAAATATGCACTCATCAGTGCTCAGCGTTGCATGATTTGTCAAGGAGACATAGCACGCTATCGAGAACAGGCCAGTGACTCTGCCAACTATGGAAAGGCCCGCAGGTAAGCTGCAACAAGTATTCTCTGGTTAGTGTGAAATTTGTTTCACACATTTTAGAGCAATGGTTTCACTGGCACCAAGTCTCTTCTATTCTGTATCAGCCAGTTTTAGTTGGTCCTGTTATTTGTTTTCCTCTACAAAATAATCTCAAGTTTGTACCGTACTAAATTTCAGCATGACACTGAATTTGTCCTAATATTCAGAAACATCGTTTATAGTTCTGTATGTGCATATGTACGTGCTTCAATCATATGAAGTCATGACAAACACTTGTTTTCATTTCTTTCTAGTTGGTATCTTAAAGCCCAGCAGATAGCTCCTAAGAATGGACGGCCATATAACCAGCTGGCTCTGCTGGCAGTCTATACAGTAAGTGACTTTTTTTTCTGTAGAAATGATGTAGTGAAAGTCAGTTATTGTTGCCTCTGTCTTATTTTATTATTATTATGTTATCATTACAGAAACGGAAGTTGGATGCTGTATATTATTACATGCGCAGCTTGGCAGCCTCCAACCCCATCCTAACCGCAAAGGAGAGCCTGATGAGTCTGTTTGAGGAAGCTAAGCGCAAGGTATTCTATTTTATGTTCATATTGTAGTCCTTAAAACAGTTTGGTTTATTGATCTTTGTCTTCAATTAAGTTTTAACACAAGTGTTCCAGGTTTAGGAACCTGGAAAGACTTTGCAGTTTAAGTGTTCAAAGATGAGTGATGAATAGTGTATGTGATCATATGAAATTAATTCATCATTCCTCTATTATTTAAAGACAATTATAATCATGTTAAAGTATTAGTGCTAATTAAATTGTTTGTGCAATAAAGTATTTTATTTTATTTTATACAGGCAGAGCAGCTGGAGAGGAGGAGGAGGCAGGAACATGAAGGAGGCTCCAGGGGTCCAGCAGTAAGAGGAAGAGGAAGAGGAGAGGAAGGAGCACGTGTGGAGATTTGGATTCGGCCCAGTGGACAAGCAACAACTCCATCCTCAAACAGAGGAGGCAGCGAGTCCAGTCGAGACTCTGAACAGGATGGAGAGTTGTGCACTCTTAGTGCTAGTGATGTAAGAGCTTCATTCATAGTTAGTCTCATGCTACATGTGCCTCATTATTTCATCATTATTCATTATTTTATCATGTCGGTACTTTGGATTTAAGGATAGATGAAGACTACAATCTCAAAGCTTTATCTTTAAGATATTATCATATCCACTCCCTTGTTTATAATCTCATTTCTGCATTTTCGGTCATTTAATGTGTCCTCCTTATTCAGTTTCAGCCAATTTACTTCCTGCATCATTTTACTCATTCAGTATTCCACTGCCTTGGAGTCCTTTTACCAATGTTAATTTCACAGCTTTTATTCTGCACAAGGGTGGTGTATCTTAACCCCATATTGCTCCCTCCTTATCTCTCCTTTTCTGTTCTCACACTTGTGTGCATTGATTCACTGTTAAATCTCTTGTAACCTGAGCCTTTCTCTCAGGTTACAGTACCTTTTTTATTTATTTATTTTTTCTTTTTAAGTGGGAATGTCATATTTTGAAAGAATAACAGTCTCATGACCCTGAAACTTGTAGTCTATTCAAACTGTTTACACAACCAGTCCAAAGGTTATGGGTTTATCTGTTCTTGAATATGATTTGCCATCCCCTGATGATCGGTTCCTTCATCGGCCATTCTCGAGGTGCTTAACTTGGATTTGTAATTTCTTTGCACATTGGTTCCCAAAAGTGGTTGTGATGTTTGCACCTCTAAAGTTATTTCCCCAAAAGTTTCCAAGCAGTAGCTTTAGATGCACTGGCCTGAAATATATTATTCAGTGGATCGTGCTTTAAGGGTATAGTTGCTTTTGTTACCATTGTTTTTAGAAAACTCAACTGTCTCTTTTACGTTTTTTGGAATAGTGGTTTTATTTTTAACAACAGGTCAGAGAAAGTCTACTGTATAATACATTTTAGGCAAGCACCTCTAATGCAGCTCCATTGAAAGTTACAGTGAAATAATTTCAAGGGCAAGGGTTTACACACTTTATGGGCCTCCTGTAATTCTGGAGCTACAGAACTTGAAAAAACACACCATCCTTCTGCAGCTCTCTCGCTTCTCAATCAAAGTCAAAAGGACTTAAGTTATTATTTTCAAACCTGCCCTATACACCTTTTGTTTACTGAACCTAAAGGCAAACTGATAGGAACATATTTCTGAGATGTTCTAGGGATCAATGTAAATAAATTTATCTTTTTCGCCTTAAGGTAAATAAATAAACTGGTAGGCTTATATTGGTGACATAAATTGAACAAAATAAACAGTATTTTTTTAACTGGAAATATTTATATTGTAATTAATCATCAGCTAAAATGTCACTCTCACAACCCTACATGTGGCCTTAGTGATTGTGAGACTTTCCATTGTTTTTACTCAAGCTTGTTCTCAAGTCAAGTATGAAATTATTTTACTTGCTTGTGATGACACTTGGCATGTGTTCTTTCATTATTGTATCCAAATGAAAGTTGCCATGGCATCAATGCGTAGGTGTGTCCTCTTGGCCACCTTCAGCAGTCAAACCCCCCCTACCCATACACACACTATATTGTCATTTTTTTTCAATTACTCAGGTGCATCTAAGTCTTGACGTCAGTTACTGATTTCTCCTTGTGCTCTTTGAAAACAACATTTGTTTGTCACGTGTTATTTGGAACAAAACAGCATTACTGTTCAGCCATTAGTCATGCTTTTTTTTCTGTCGACCTTCCTATTTTTCTTCAGCTAAACAAGAGATTCATTCTGAGTTTCCTGCATGCACATGGAAAGCTCTTCACTAAAGTGGGGTGAGTGATTGTTCCTATATTCTACCTTCTTAAAGCTGAAGGAGTTTGAAAGAATGAGAGCGGATGGAATCAAAAAATGGCGCATTTGTGTGTGTGGTTTTTTTCTTACTGTGGACTGTTCTTTCCCGTACAGCATGGAGACCTTCCCTGGAGTGGCAAGTCGTGTTCTCCAGGAGTTTAGGACACTGCTTCAGCATGGACCCTCCCTACTGGGCAGCACACATATGCTGCAGATAATCACCATCAACATGTTCACCATTCACAATGCTCACAGCAGAGGTATTGAAGCATATACACTGTCAAAACCCTCATCATTATCATATGCAAAGCAACAAATAAAATTGTAATTTTCTCTCATGTTTCCCTATCAATATATATTTATCTTTATTATAGGGATGCACTGATTGTGAAATTCTGGAACAATACTGACAAGTGTGAACTTAACTTTTTTTTCAGTAGCCAATACCAATATTATGGTGTGTTTATTTATTTTGTTAGGATTATTTTTCATGGATTTGTGCTCAGTTCACATATTTTCAAGTGAGCACAAATTCTTCCAAATTAATGAAACAGATAAGCATTGGCCACTGTCATCAGTAAAATATCGTCTTCTTTGCCGACAGCCAAAGGATGATGTTGGGCAGTCGAGTCAGCTGATGTATCTGAGCATTTCTACTTGAATGTTGTTACTTTTTGAATTACATTTTTTGGAGAAATTGACAAAACCATATGATCATTACAGAAGTTTGCAACAGATAATGTGCCTGCTTGTTTAACAGATTAATTAGAATACTTTAAACAAATGTTTTTTTCCATGTGTGTATTTGTGTTAAAGATCAGTGAGAGGTAGATTTGCTCATCGTAATCTGAACCACAAGAATTAACATATTATTATAGCCCATTTCTTTATGTTCTACTCTATGATCTAATATGACCATCAGCCCACCAGACTATTGAGTGGCACACCATAGTTTGCTAGTCTAAAACATTGAATATGTCGTTGATTAGGAGTCAGTAAAAGCCAGTGATACTCGATATATGGCTGTGGGATAGAAATTTGTGAGTACCGTAAGTCAGCAGCAAATAATATTACTCAGAAACTTAATATGTCTCGAGAATGAAAATTGCGTTTCAAAAATGACTCATAATGCAGCCTCAGTGAGCAGCCACTTATTGTGTGTCTAAGCTGGTGATTAATATATATTTCTTTGGTTAAATTGGATGTAAAATGTGATTCAGCTAATAACATGAATCAATTGTCATGCTCGTGATTTAGTGATTATTGCGGAGTCCTTGCGTGTGCAGTCTGAATCATGCAACTGGGAAGGCAAATTGCTTGACCTGCAAAATGAACATAAATGTATCAGAGTTGAAGCAGGACTGTTTAACGACTTTGTGTTCTTTTCTTGTCAGGTGAAGAAGGAGATGTACGTTCTGTTTTACAAGAGCAAAGCACTGCCCTCGGCCTTGGAATGTTTGCACTGTTGGTGCAGCGCTGCACTGAGCTACTGAAAGAAACGCATGCAGGTAATAGTGGCTAGCTGGCTATGTCAAAGTTACTACAATAGATTCTCACATGCTCATGTACTTACAGGGGGTTTATGTTGGTGCCTGGTTTCCATTACTAAACAAACATCAGTCTTGTTTTCTACAGCCACAATATACTCATTTTTGTATAGACGTTTCAAGTTGGGGTCTTGTGTGTCTCTAGTCCTCTCTTCTGTTCCTCTTCAGCTGCAACAGTGTGTATAATAACATTTGGTAATTCAGAAAAGCAGTTGGTTAATGTCAACAGACTTACTGCTCATAGCACAACACAGACACAAACATCACAAACTTCATGTAAGCTCAAAAGCAGCCACAAAATTTGCATTGAGAACCATGAAGATGACATTCAAGTATTGCAAAATTATTACTTTACTATTTAAATAACTACCAGCATGGTGCCACCAGTTGCTGCTATTCTATAGAAAATACATTATTGTAATTAATATTGATAAATATTTTAGTCATTTTTATCACTTTTTATCATTCAGAACCAGTGGCCACACCAGACGGAGGGGAACAGCTGGAGGGCATGGTGAGGGTCTCTGCTTTCCCAGTGGACCTTAAAGAATTACTGCCCAGCATCAAGGTGTGGTCTGACTGGATGTTGGGCCACCCAGACCAGTGGAATCCTCCTCCATGCAGCATAGAGTGAGTGTTTTTACTTGCATGCACTGTGTGGATTTCTATCAATCAGCCTTTTCCTAAGAATCACTTTGGGTATTTTATTCTTCACAAAGTTGCAGCCCTGACGTATGGCAGTGTCTAGCCGACCTGTGTAACGTACTGGCTCGTGTGGACCATGAAGAGGTGCCGCTGTACAAAGTCGACACGGACGAAGGTGAGGGAGACGAGGAGTTGACAGTGCTGCAGCTGAAGGAGGACAGGCTGTTGGCTGGCTTTGTGCCCCTGCTGGCTGCACCACAGGAGCCCTGTTACACAGACAGACAAACTGACATGGTGAGCAGAGTTGTATGTCATGTTATTGATTAATTTCTGATGTCGAAATACTTTAGCATCTTTTAGATTAGCAATATAGTGTAGTTTTACAAGGACTGTGTGAGTGACCAAAATGTTATATCTTCAGAGGTAATTTCATATGTAGATAACACACATACACACGGCGCAGCACATTTTCAAGAAAATCAGTGAATAAACAGTTCATATATAACGACCACATGGAAATCCATCTTTCTTACTACATTTTGAATTATGTACTTAACAAATAAAACATAGTTTTCTGAATTTATTTTTTATTAAAAAGTTTTTAAAGGGTTTCTTGGGGGCTTAGGTGCTGTGATTACAGTTACAGTGGAGAGGTTAGATGGATGCCGGATGTGGATCGTTCCCTGACAAAAATTTAATGATAGTAGCCAAAAACTCATTTTCATATTCCTTTTAACATAATTTTGCCTAGGTTTGTGGATGCTGTAAGCATATGTGTGGTTGTCTGTAGGTCCTCTAGCAAGGAAATAGTACATTTTTCAATTAAACTGTTGCATTTTAGAAGAGTTGTGTAAGAGTAAACTCTATTTTTTCAATTGTTCAAATAAGTATGTAACAAAATTGAAAGGATTACTGTGAAAAATGTGGTGCACATCAGACTTGCTGTACCTAAACCACCTCCATGTGACAGAAGTAATCCCTCATTTTGGGCTGAGCTTCTCATCCTCCTGTTCAGTATTACGCTGTTCTGTGTTATGTTCGCTCTCCTCTGTGTTTGTTTACATTGCATCTTCCAAATATCCTGCCTGCATCCATGTTGATACAAAGATCCACACCATGAAACATACTGTGCACAGACTGATTAAAAAAAATCACCATATTACCGAACAATAGGCATTTTTCTGTCATTACACAATGTATGGTATATTGTCCTACCACACAGGCCTGATTTGAACCACTGTGTCTGTGTAGGTTCTTAATCACTCAGGTCATGGTGATGCTAATTTCCTTTGCTAATTCTAATTGCCTTTGTACCACTGCCACTACATTTCTACAGTCATTGTATTTTTCTTCTTTTCAGACAATAGCAGCTGATTGTAAGAGGGTGACTGTGCTAAAGTACTTCTTGGAAGCCTTATGTGGGCAGGAAGAGCCTCTGTTGGCCTTCAAAGGGGGTCAGTACATCTCTGTGGCAAATTCTCCTCCTACCAACACAAAAGATTCAAGGAGCCAGCTTGAGTCTCTAACAGAGAAAGAGGTGACCGTCCTTTGCCTACATCTCCTCAGTACCTAACTACTCTCTTCATTTCTGCAAGCTACAAAAACATATTTAATCTCTCAAACCAGATGGTAATTGAGGGTGTGTGTTACCCTTGTCTGTTTGACAGGCTGACGACGTTATTGTGGAGGCAGAGTCATCTGTTTCCGCATCAGAAGAAGAGGACGATGTTGAGGAAGAAGGTGACAGTGAGAACGACATTAAGCAGCTGAGGGCACGGCGCCATGCTCTTGCCAACAAATTGGCCCAGCAGCAGAAGCGCAGGGATAAAATCCAGGTTAGCAAGCTATGTATTTGACTGAATAAATAAAACATTTCATGAATTTTCCCACACATTTTTTTTTGACAAAGTGACAATCCTCAGTGGACCTTTCCACCTAAAAGAATAGACCTTTACTGGATGCTGCTTTCCATCATTTTTCAAATACATTGCTTTAAAAATTATTACTCATTACTAACCCTGAATTGCCCCTTTTCCAACTCTGTCTTGCATATGTTGCAACCTGAATGTGAGGAATGGAGAAATTGATTTATATTTACAAATATACACCCACTCCTCATAATTGCTTTTATTTGGAGTTGTGGCTTTTGGGAATGAATGATGTTGGGAATGATGATCATAAGTTTTTGAGTTTTTTTACCTTTTGCCTGTATAAATATATATTGAAATGGAATAGCTTAGGGGCTTTGGTGCTAGCATGTCCAGGACTTTAAACAGTAAAACTTATGGGAATGGACATTGACAACTTTATGGTAATATTCTAGAGCCAGTACACCTGAGGCACACATTTCCTCTTGTCTGTGTATCACTGAGAGCTCTGTGTGACCCAGAGCTTTGTGTCTCAGACAAAACTATACCACACTCAGAGGAGTTCAGAACAAGGAGAGAGCCATTTAACTAAAGTTGTTTTGTTTTTATGTTGCTCTGTCAACACATGCTATGCAATGCTGCTATTGTCTTGAGGTACAAACTCACTGGCCAAAGGGTTGTTTAACTAATCCCAAAATACAAGCAAAATGGGAAATTCAGGGATAAGGCAGATAAAAATTATCTACCAACACCTTCTAGTGGGTAAGATTTAATGATTGTGAAGAATTGATATTGTTTGAGTCTATATATTGTTGTGTTCTGTGTTCCAGGCGGTGCTACAGACAAGTGGACAGTTGGAGCTGGAGGTGCAACCTCTCTTTTTGGTTCCAGATACCAATGGATTCATTGATCACCTGGGAGGACTGAAGAAACTGCTCCAGTGTGGCACCTATATAATAGTTGTGCCGCTCATAGGTGAGGTTAAAAAGGGAAACAAAGAAAAAATGAATAGAATCTTAAACTGTGGATAGTGACTGTAGTTAATGGAATGAGGGAGGATCCAGTTATGCTGTTGTGATGAAAAAGATAAGAATTCCCCGTGTGTGGCATTTAGTGCAGACAGGAAATGTCTGTTTATATGTACTGATGTTTTGTGTTCTCTCTCCCAGTGATTACAGAGTTGGATGGCTTGGCCAAAGGCCAGGAGAGCTTTGCTGGGGTGGGGTCAGGTGGGCGTAGCACTGGCAGTCGTGCAAACTATAATGTTAGTGCAGCACATATGCGTGCTGTGCAGGAGAAGGCCAAGTTAGCAGTGGCGTTCCTAGAGGAAGGGTTCGAGGCCAGGGAGCCCTGCCTCAGAGCACTGACAAGCAGAGGAAATCAGCTTGAGTCTATCGCCTTTCGCAGCGAAGACACTTCTGGACAACAGGTGAGAGTCTAGTAAAAGAATCATATTTAATGACCTTTGAATGGGCACAGATATGGTATAATGTACTTTGGATAACAAGAACCTTAAATCATGGCTAATATCCAGTCTATCTCGTATATTCTTCCACAGGGTAACAATGATGACGTGATCCTGTCTTGCTGTCTTCACTACTGCAAAGACAAGGCAAAAGATTTCATGCCTGATCAGAGAAGTAAGTAACGTGCCACTAATTCTCTCCCGCAATGTTCTACACTGTACTACTGTATATTGCAGCACAATGTGACGTGTATAATATCTGTATAAATGTTGCTTACATTGGCCATCTCTGTGTACACAGATGGAACTGTGAGACTGCGAAGAGAGGTGGTACTACTCACAGATGACCGTAACCTGCGCGTTAAAGCTTTGACTCGCAATGTCCCAGTCCGGGATATCCCAGCTTTCCTCAGCTGGGCTAAAGTGGGCTGAACGATGCCAAGCTGAACTTAAGGAGCCCAACTGCGAAAGTCTGCTTGCCACTCAGCCAAACGAGAAGACACACTTAGGCAGAGGAAGAAGAGAAAACAGAGGAGAGAGAGAAGGAATAGAAAAGCAAAGAAACCACTTCTTAACAAGTAAAAGTAGTGAGAACAGAGTGGTTTCAGTGAGCTTTTTCCCCTCATGATGAAGTGTGTGCGTGTGTGTATGTGTGTTAAGATCAACGAGCTTCCCCACAAAGAGAAAGAGAGACTTTGTAAGTCTCTGGAAGGCTTGACCAGAGGGGAGAGAAGAGATAGGTGTGGAGTGCTTGGATTATAGGCCTCTGTGCCTAGCTAGTGTGCACTGTGCGAGCAGCATTAAAAGTTGAGACTGATGGTAGAATGAGCCAGAGAGTGTTTATGGTGATTTAACTGATTTAAGACAGCTGTATTGAACACCATAACTGGCACTTCCACTTGTCTTTGAGCTCAGTCTAACAGACTGACCTAAACAGCAGAGCTCAGTGAATGGTTGGAGGAGGGGAGCAGCTGGAGGGTCTGGGTCAGGACGATGAAACGAGGCTGATGGTAGTGAGGGACACTAAGCCCTCCTGTATCTAAACGTCTCTGAGGAAATGAGTGCAGGTAGAGTATTTCCTGCTCACCCAGGAAGTGCTTTGATACCTGTTTGTCACTTAAGGAGTTCCTCCAGCTTGATACTGACAGGAAGTTGAAATATAGTGAGAAAATCTTTAAAAAATCTCAACACAAAACATTGACTCATACTTATTTTCCTCTTTTTTTTTTTTGAGCTTGTGCGTACAACATTTTGCTTCCCTCACAGTGATTTGTTACATTTTTGTCTGGTTGTAAGTATCTGCAAGGTTTTTTCAGTCACTTGAGTCTATAAAGAATGACTTTAAATTAGGTAGGGGTATAATTTTTGTTATTCAGTGTGGAGAATAGAATTTGGCTCATGGGCTGTTTTCAATTCCAAAAATTGGTACAGCAGTGATTTTACATATTGGGTTGTATTCTGGAGTATAAAAAAAAAAACTAAAATGTTAATTTGCAAGTTATGTTGGACACAGGTCTGCTTTAAGCAGTCATGCTGAGTTGGAAATGGTTTGATTCCTAAGTGACTTTGCAGGTACTTGATGATAGAGCACGTCTGGAAACTGCTTCACTTTATGTTGTACTTGAAGTCATTTGTGCTATCTGATATCAGTTTTTTTTTGTTTTCCCCCACAGCACTGTTATTTTATTTTTCATTATCAGTACCAGTTCGCCTTTAAAAATTGAGGCCTTTTTTGAGGTTACAAATCCATGTTTTCTTCATCACAGCATAATATGTGTAATTAACCATACAGTTCGTAAACAGATCAGTTCTCCGTAGTCAAATAAATGGTTGTATTTGTGTCTTGCTGTACATTGCTTTGTGAAACAAACTAAAGAGATTTTATGTCGTGTTTATGCTTCTCTGAGCATGTCAGTCAGTTTCTGGATACATAAAATGGATTAAATCTACTGCTTTGTTCTGTTTGTTCTACAGTATATAAATCACATTCATGATACAAGAATATTGTATGTAGAAGTGGCTACCCTGCTGTCTGTTTTTCCTGCACTTTTTCAGCTTAGCTTGTACAACTTCTAGCAGCAGTGGATGTGTCTGTAATTGTATGAACCAACAGGTTTATTAACAACATTGTATTTTTGTTTTTCCAACTACATTGTTCTAGTGCTACTGTAGTTGTCTATGTAAACTCGTGGTGCTGCCGCAGTGTTTAATGTTTTATTGTGGGAGCAAATGCGCCTAAGTACATATTCAGTTCTACACCACTGACTTTTTCTGTGCATCAGTAAAATTGTTAAAAACACTGATGTATTTCTGGTTTTTACTTGATACTCGTGTCACTGGAAATATGAAAAGTGCATACTTTTGATCCGAAGATAAAAGCAAAAGTAAGATTTTATTTATACACATGTGGGATGGAGTTGGAATATCATATTTGATTACTAGATGTTAATATCAGTACATAAATGAAAATCAAAATGTACGTAAGGAAAAAACCCATCAGTGTTTTTAAAAGTTGAATAAATCACTGAGTTGCTAAAATTTTATACAAGTGTGCCCTCATGTGGTAGTTGGGGATGACATGTTTGAGTGATGAACACAAAAGCTGGTTTAGAATTGAAAGGTTAAATAATGTTGGATATAAGGAATGGCTAAACATCAGCAAATGGGGTAATTTACAA
>JAPQRQ010000007.1:20898738-20910763 GCA_037367365.1 Apogon talboti
GCTGGTTTAGAATTGAAAGGTTAAATAATGTTGGATATAAGGAATGGCTAAACATCAGCAAATGGGGTAATTTACAACAACAGTGATATTAAAATTACATTTAAAGAAAAATGTTAATTACACAGTGATTATTCTCTTCTGGATACATGACTCAAAGAGGTGCTCTTCCTGACATTCTGGTTTTGAGACTGATATATATTAAAAATTTAAAGTGCTGGGGTAAGTCCTGCAGAGTTATTCAGCACACACACCACTGACATCCAATTTGTGCTTGGAGGCTTGAGGCTGCAGTTCTGTGTAAATTGCAGTAACTCAAGCAAGCAGATATGTTTGTGCATCTTCACAGAACATCACCTGCAAAGATTCTTCTTTGTAATATCCATTAAATCCCATTTATTAAAAATACACTCAATGTGAACTTGAATCATGCTTGCATGTGTGGGAAATTTCGCAGGGGATTCATGCCCACGTACATACAGCATATATAAATATATACATGTACAGTCTGAGTGTCGGGGACATAAAGTTCTCCAGCACATCCATCCATATCATTGGCTTCAGTATACTTCTGTGCCTGGATACAGACCACACAGGCTGGACCTGATTCCCATCATCATGACAACAGGGCTACCAGGCAACCAATCAAAGTCCTCCAAGCCTCACTCTGCAAGCTGATTGGTTTGTGCCTGCAGCCTGTTGTGGAATGCTCATCTTTAACCTCTCTGCAGCCGTGCACATTGCATACATCCTATTTCCTCAGTGCAGATTACAGCTACATTTCTAATCCTGTCAGAGGCATTGTCAAGTCTGTCATGATGCGATGTATCAAGAACATCTCAATAGAACGTATGCATATGTGAATCAGAATAAAATACTAGTGCTCATCTATAAAATCATCTTAATGCTCAACTGATACTACAAGATGATGTTGAAATGACAGTGTATTTTAGGAAACATCCACAATATAAACAGACTGCTACTGAGGACGCACAATTTGTTAACACCCAGCGAGTCAGACATATGCGAAGAGAGACACTTAAATGAATTACTGATCTTGTGAAATCTGCTTTCACTGCTGGACTGCACTTTGTGTCATCCAACCAGGTAGCCTTTCCAGTCAGGATCATGGGCTCTGCAGGGTTACAGATCCCACGTGCCTTCCCAGGTCTTTGTGGAGTCTAATCAACGAGTCTGTCAAGGGAAGTGATTACATAAATGAATAGAATATTTTAGTCACAGCTGGAGAGGGTTGTTTTTATGGACTCACACTGGAGTACTTTTTTGCTGTGTCATTTGTTATCGCTTGATTCAAATAGCTTTTTTTTTAAGTTATTTTAATTTGTCAACATAGTGACATTAAAATAAGGTATTGACCCTTTAGAATACTGGGACCCACACTGGCTCATAAGGAAGGATATGCTTTACTTGACAGTGTATTCAGTGAAATTCTCTCAAAAAGTTCTCTGGTAATTGATTTATTAAATAACTGGGGAACTTGGCAGTTGTTCTGTCCAGCCCCGATGACATGGAAGCTTTGCTGGACCATAACTGTCATTGTGACACCTGTTATGAATGTGAAATACAGAAAACCTTTATGGCCAATGTTTCTTTCATTGTAAATTAACCACTGGCTGTTCATAGAGACTAAGACAAACTAAATAAGGTGCTCAGTGACTGGAAGTGCATAAAAGCACACATTCATGGGGTACAAGGGCAAGAGGGAAAGGTAGTGTGCAGTGCCTGGCTTAAAATAATATTAGATATTCAACTGCTATGTGAAACAGAAAAGCTAAAACATATACAAATTCTCCCCCCCCCTCTCATTTTGTGTGTGTGTGTGTGTGTCTCTCTCTCTCTCTCTCTCATCCAGCCCTCATACACATCAGTACTTGCAGTTGCTGGATAGTACAGCACAAAACTGTGAGATTAGGGAGGAGGGGGCGACATTACCCTGTAGGGTGCAGCTGGACAGCATCAACAAGACGCTACAAATCTGCCACACGTGTTTTGTCGTTTCAGATAAAATTGACTGCACCGCTCCCATTGTGTGTTTTTCGATCAGTGTGCTCCTTGTTTCCGTGGAAAGGAGGCGATTCTGCTCGCCGCCATTTTTAGGGACCTGCCTATCGAAGAGAAACTTTGCTAGCTACTGTCTAACGTTAGCAGCTCCCTAGTTAGCCAGTAGCCTGCCTGCCAGGCAGCTCGTTGTGACAGCGTTAAGGCTTGACAGTCGTCAACCAGGTCAGCCTGGCTCACGCTGATATAACTTATTACCCGTGGCCGGCCACCACAGATGACAACATTAGCGACAGGTTATGGTAACCAATGTACTAATACTTGAAGTCAACGTGACCGCCAGTATTGGGTAGGGCAATTGTACAGTTGTTAGATTAGCGAATTAGCATTGCTAAATTGCTGGCTAGCGAATTCACGCTCCTTGGTTTCTCTTGACTGCACTGGCTCGTCTGTGATTTAGCGACTGCCACTGTGCTGTGCCGTGTTTACGGTGACTGGATTAATCAACCCTTCATATCCATCTTCTGATCCTGTTTGGACTCATTTGGACAAGGTGAGTGGATTGCCAACTTTAGCTTTAAGCTAACCAGTGATGTGTGAATGTGGTCACTAACGCTAACTTGCATGCTGCAGTAGAGGCTGGCTGCTTGGTTAGCTTTCAAGCTAGTCAGTCCGATTGGTTGCCATTCACTAACGTTAGCTAACCAAAAGTTGCTGTCACAACTTGAATGGTGTGTCGCGTCGACATATTTTAGTCTGCTTTGCTTGCTAACTTAAGTGACCCACGTTAGCACAAGAGCTTAATTATTTTTGCTCCTTAAAAATAAATGTTTGTTCCGCTATAAGCGAAGAAGGGCCAGCGAGCTAAATTGTCGGTGTTTAGATTTGTAAATATTGGTAACCTATTGCTTAACGTAAAGAAGCGTTAGCCAGCTACGTTAGCTGGCTAATCCGCTTTATGCAACTATCGTTAGCAAGCAGTGCCACTCCCTCATTTTTGTTTTTGTCCACTGTGGCTGTAAGTGAAACTCGGCTTTGGAAGTGTCTGTTGTGGAAGTTTGTCCATCTGTAAGGGAACACCATAGTCACATACTGTGGATAAAGTCTGTTCGGTGACGGTAGGTGACATTGGTCAAACCTCTTCTGTGTGTGTTGGACCTACATGCCCTCGTATTGTGTTTACAGGGGGAATTATCCTGGAGAGTGTGACATATCATTTGCTTGTGTGCCTGTTTTGTGGAGCCGACTAGCAGAGCTCGCATCCATTGCCCGCTGATGGCTGTTTTTATGCACTGGCGTGAGTCGCATTCCTCAGTTTTCTGTGTTGATATTGCGTAACACTGGCTATCACTCAGCGAGCTACTCTTCTGCTGGGCTTATCTGTGACTTCGCCGCTTAACTTATGCATGGCATTCAGTTCAGCCACACACGGATTTAAGATGACACTTTGAAACCACGATAAAATGCCTTATGTTATGACATGTTCCTCAGTGAAATGCATTGCGCTCTGTTGGTGTGATCTGTCAAATTCCGTCTGTGTCTGATTTCCTAGGTTTGATGGCTAATAGGCACAAACACCCACATATCATTCGATGATTGTTTAGTCTTTTTAGGGTTCATGTGCAACATATGCAGGCTATGTTTGTCAAATAAGTGCTGCAGTATGTCCAGTCTAGCTTGTATTTGTGTTAGTCTCCTCAGACAGAGGTGAACATTATGTCCATATTATCAATGCAGCCTTGTGACTATATCTGAAAGGCAGGTACGTCTTGTCCTCCTCCTTTGCTGTCACCTGTGTCTCCTTCCTGCCTGCCCCAGCTTTAATACGTTCCCTGTAACCTGTTAAGTTCTTCACACCTGTCGTTTGTTCATTTATATCTCTGCATGCTTGTCAGAACAACAGTACATTCACAGGCAGGAACAGCTCCCTCCTTTCTTCACTTTCAAGGACTTGCTGGTAGCTGATGAGGAGAGGTACGCAGCTGTTATTCTCTCTAAACATTTTGATGCAGGATAAGCTTCAGTGAAGTTGCATTCTTCTCTCTGTGTGATTATCAATCACCAGTCTCCTTATTGTGGCTACTGAAAATGGGAAAACTGCGTAATGACTTTAAGTGGCTCCCAGGAAAAATGGATTAGAGTTCTGAAGAAAGCCTGCCCTGCTTGGTCTAGAGTTAAGCCGGGGTAGTCAATGTAATATATGTCAGTACATCATAATGTATGATGGACAATTTAATAATATTAGATGACCTATAGTTAAAGGTATTGACTAGAATGACTAAATCTTGATTAGCTTTAATCTAAGCTCAAATTAATCAAATTAAGGCATATTCATTTTTTTTTAACTATCATTTTTTACTGGTTAGTTAAGACAACCATTGATTAAGTAGTCAGTGGCAACAACTTAAAAGATAAAGAACAATCACAATTTTGACTTGGAAAAAATTTATATATATATATATATATTTATTTATTTTTTTTTTTTTAAAAGATAGGATATGAACTGTTTTTTAAAAGGAGCTCGTAAACATCTGGTTAGGTCAGATTCAGTCTGGTTACTGAATACTCAAAAACCAGAACATACTTGATGAGTCACGCTGAGAGCGATGAAGAAATAGGGGAAAGACAGACACGTTCAAAATTCTTTTCAGGTGTCAACTTGATCCTTATCAGTTTGAGACTGGAGATGTTATACAGTTTATGTACATAAATTCAGGCTGTAAAACCTCCATGCAAGCATATCTTTGTACTCTTGGGTATTTGGGTGCTTTGCTGTAAAAGTATGCCACTGTTGTAAGTGTCCTTTGCTCAGAGGAAACTTGGGTTGTCGTGGATGTTCATGGGATTTATCCCAACAGGAAGAGTGTAAATGGAGCTCTGTGAGAGCCATGGGATGGGTCAAATCCTCTTAGTGTTTGCTCACTCCATTCCTCTCCTCGGTCACCATCATCTCTAGCACCACACTTTGGGATGTGTTGTTGTTGACATTGGGTCGCCAGAGAACTTTCACTTCCTCCTCACAGCGAAAGCCTCAATCCGTAATCAGTCGGAGAAGCGGTACGGCATGCAGCCCACCCTCCAACTTTAGGGATTGAAACATGGTGCATAAGCCTTTTTGAACATCAGTGCACATGTAGGTCATGAAATTAACTTTGTCTCTGTGCCAACAACTGTGATGCAGAACATTATTTTCCTTTTTATTTACATTTGAACATTGACACATTTTTGTTTTTAGGTCTCTATGATTGTTAGGAGTCAATAAGACCAATATTACTGGTTATATATGGAGTCAATATACCTGTAAATTTTTAGAGCAACTCTAGGTCAGAACTTGGTTGAAATACCTTAAAGCTGCTAAATAAATAACACACATTTCTTAACTGTCATTTTTCACATTTAACATGGATGGATTAGATATCCATACTTGTGAGCAAATAAATGTTTTTCTTTTACTGGAGTTATTTTGTAGTATATATTCTGTGACCTAATTTAAATGTCACATGGCTA
The DNA here is from genome assembly GCA_037367365.1 of Apogon talboti. Classification (NCBI taxonomy): domain Eukaryota; kingdom Metazoa; phylum Chordata; class Actinopteri; order Kurtiformes; family Apogonidae; genus Apogon; species Apogon talboti. The sequence continues at coordinate 20,904,262 of JAPQRQ010000007.1, forward strand.
GTGTCACATGACTAATTGAGTTTTAAACTGAAAATATGTTGCTATTTTATGCCCAGATTAAGAGTCCTCATAGTGGAAACGTGTTACTTTATCCATTAGGCCATAAATGACTTTGTTTTTTCATCAGAATGCCTTAGGCTTTTTCTGACTGCTGTTTTGACTTTCACATTTCTGGAATACCTGCTGTTTGTTTTTTTAAAAAGACATTCAATAGTATTAAACTTCATTTGGGTCCTGTCCTAAATTCACTCACACCATTATTTTTTTGTGCTTCTTTGTGCCTTTGAGCCAATGCAGCACTCACTAGAAAAGTGTTGTCTTCAGTAAATTAATGTTTTATTCCTGCTTCATTGTTGATAGGCTGTTATTAATCAAGTATCACTGATCAGACGTTGTGATTCTGACATTGCTCAAGATCAGTCCATTTATTTTAACTGATAAAACAAACGCACATATTCCTGAGTTTGAATGTATGAGCATTGGGTCCAATAATCAGTCATGGCCTATAACCTGTTTATCCCTAATCTCTATACCTAAATTTGGTGAAGTGTGTAGTGTTGTGTTGGTTCACCTCTGTGACTGACCTGGGCCCAGTGTCTTCTATAAGTGGCCATTTCAGGTGTTCTACATTGGTGATTCTCCTACAGATAAACACATTTTCCTGTGCTTTTGAAAATTTTAAGTAGTTGTTTCATTTAAAGGTTTTGCAAAGATGAATTTTTATTATGTAAGACTTATGTTGCAGTGTGTTTTGAGACCCAACTTGAAATTTACAGTGGGTGTTTTCTTGGTTTACTTAAAAGATCATAAAAATGTAAATAGTCTCACCAGAGAACAGCTAGTTGAACAATAACCTTTCCCAGAGTTAGCCCGATACATCAGCCAACTTATTGCACATAAGCTTATATCTTTGTATGAATAAGTGCTGACAAAGAGCATTTTCATTGTCAGTGTAATATGAACGTACATGACAAACGCATCGCAAGACTGCCTGAAATGCATTGAATCAGAAAAAAAATGTATATGCACTCACACAGCATGCAAAGGTTAGACCAATCAGATGGAGCCCTGGACACATGGGCTGTATATTCATAGTAATCCTCCAATCAGAGGCAGCCCCAGTGAACCATCAATTACTCTCACATTAAAGTTTGGCAAAGACTTCAGGGTTAGTCTGTTAATTATAAATCATATCTACATCACTGTAAGGCACATTGCAGATTTTCCTCATATCCTGCACAGCTGATATGAATGTATGTCAGCTGTTAAGTAACAAACTGCTGCACAGTAATGCTAAACTGGATTTAGTTCTATTTTCAAACAGTCACCATCGGTAGTTTGTCCATGAGAAAGCACTGACGCCTGTAATATTCCTTGCTTAAGGTGGCCTCTAGGTAACAAAAATAGCGTTTGTTTTGGACTCACTGTCATAAGATTTTACTTTTATGCATCTAATTGTGATTGATTGATTGTCTTTTTCTGTTAACTAACCCTGTATTGGATTTTACCCCATTTATAGGAGTTGATTCTAAATATGACTTTGTGTTTGTTTCATCATGTTCATTTTATGTGAGTGAACAGAGACAGAAGTAGGGAAATCTATATGTGTCCTTGAGTGAAGTTTGTGTTTCAGTGTTGTGCCGGGAGTAGGTTGTTACTTGATATTGTCTAACTCCATTTCTAAGGCAAAGGTATCTATTGTTGCACACTGTTGTCACTATAGAGAGGCAGAAGATGAGCACTAAACTCAAAAGTAAGCACAAGGGTTTTCACAGACTATCCAATCGGAGTCCTCTGCATAGAAACCACAGGCTGTTAATCATGGACCAAGGCAGTTTGTCAACATACTAGCCTATATGTTACATATTACATGTTTATGCAAGGAAATCTGGAGATGAGATTATAGGGTAAAAGATCAATCCATTTGTCAAGTGGAAAACCAAGAGCCCATGAACCTTTTGTGATTGTTTCATCTATAGATCATGGGATTTTGAAACAAAAACAAAACATTTACTGGTCTCACCTTCCCAAATTTCATAATTTGTCAGTTTCCTGACGTGAATAGTGGTCAGTGAAGTAAATTCTAGACTGTTGCTTAGTCAAAACAAGTGCTCAATAAAATTACATAGATCTTTTCCACTACTTCCTGTGGCTTTAAAGCCTAAATGTTAAAATTAAAATATACAGGACTTGCAACCCCATAGTATTACCACCATATTTGAAATTATACAATAAAAATGAAATACTCCTGAAGAAAAATTGTAGAGTTTAATTAATGATGGTAAATGAAAGCAAATTATGTTTGATAAGCCAAAAGGTGAAGAAACAGATTATTGCATTTGAGACTGAGCTGTTATCAGCCATTACGTTTTTGATGGTTTTCTTTCTTGTGTCTTTGCTCTGAATTTTGTCAAACCATTACATGTTGCCCGGTCACTCCTCTGTTGCCAAACTTGTGCATTCAGAGGTTTTCACTATGACGACCAACATACATTCTTTTATTAATTATTTTTCTGTCTTCCTCTGACACTGCTCACTACTCCCTTTTTTTTTTGTATTGGCATCTTCTTCATTAGACCTCTGTGATATTTATTTTTTTTCCATAGTACAGACAAAATCAACTCAGAACACACACGGGGAGAGAGTCTATTTTCTCAGGCAGTAAAGCAAAACAAGTGTTGGTGCATTTCTTGAACACACTGTTCTTTGTGATGGCGTGTGTGCGTACACGTCTTGCCGTCCAGTCCAGCTCTATCAGATTCAGTCTTGTGACTGTGTTCATCACTATGTTTTGCTGTGTGTTGGTGTGAGAAGGAGAGCTTTTTATCAGCTGATTGTTTTTATGTTTTTATTTTTTTCCCTATGTATTATCTAGTCGATTGAAATTGCACACACAAGTCTAATTTTATTTCTTAAAAAGAATGAAGCCCTGTGAACCGTCCTTTCTCTCACACTAAGAAAAAATCATAGAAAATTCTTTTGAAAAACTGGCAAGTCACACAGAATGCACTTGTGTTTACCCTCGGCCCACACAGGCTGCAGGGTATTGTCATCAGTTTGTTGTCTGTCTGTCTGTCCGTCCGTATGTGCAGAAAGTTTGGCATGGACTTTTGTTTATCTGTTGATAGGTAACCCACTTCAATGATTGTTTATCTGTTGCCAGGTAACCCACTTCAATGGTGATTCTGTTTATCTGTTGCTAGGTGAACCAACTTCAATGATGATGATTGTATGATATTCTATTCCAAAATTCTCATATCTCCCAAACTATCGGCCCTTTCTAGAGGTTTTTTGTTTTTTTTTTTTTGTTTTTTTTTTTGATAGCTGATATTTGATCAGTAGTCAAAATGTTATAAGATATTTGCTCAGCCACCTGTGTGGACAGCATTTGAAGTTTAATAAATGTTAATTATGTGTATTAACAATTTCATTGATATTGCTGCATAAAAATCTTAATTATCTGAGTTTCAATTGTATTTTACGGCCAATGTGCTTTAAAAAAAATTGTCCTTAAATATTGGCCTCAAAAATCGGCTGTAGATAACGGCCATCGACCGACCAAATTTTTCTAAATCAGCATCGGCCTTAGAAAAACCCGTATCGGTCGACCTCTATTCCTTTCTATGATATTGAATCGCAAAATTACTAATATCTCCCAAAATATTGGTTCTATCAACTTGCCGTTTTTGCTAGTCTCTTCCTTGACCAAAAATATGTATGCCAAACTGCAGCAGTCCGCTCAGACATTTATTCTGTATTCACTCTAATGCATTGGTTTCCGAACCAAGAGGAAGACCTCACCAGGTCCCCAGGAGGAGATGCATAACCAGGGGAAATACTGTGACATAAACATAACTTCCAAGAGACATTTTATCCTGTCAAAGTCAAACATTGGGGTAACTATTGATATTAATTGCTGTATGTCATTGGATCTATGCCACTGTAAATGTTATTACATACACCAGTGGATTTCCTGCTCTGACAAATTAACACGTTTGCTGAAAGGAAAAAAAAAAAAAAGCCTGCTAATCGAGAAACCAGTGTGAAGGTTAAGATGAATTCAGAGAGAAAAATGAAAAGTGAGGCACGTTGTCTGGAAACAATGAAAAAACAGACACGCTCATTGAGCAAGCCTGATAATAACGATGTAGTTTCTGTGATGATAATGTTATTTCTCAGCTTTTTTAATCTTAATAGCTCTCAAGGTCATGTCAGAGAAAGTGCAGGAAGGTCTTTCACATGTTAGAACAGTAAACAGTACAGATTTGAAGAGAGTTTGGTTGGGTATACATGAGTGGTTTTACAATACAGAATCTATATATTACAAGCCAAGTGGCTTCTGTGCGTGCGTGTGTGTCCCAGGAATCACTCAAAATCTGGAAATAGCTGACTGCTGCAGTTTGGTATACTCATGTATTTTTGGTCAAGAAACACAGTAGTGAAAACGGCAAGACCAATATTTTGGGAGATATTGGTACGTTTGGAATACAATAGCCTTACAGTCACGTTTCTATGGCCAGAACACTTTGGCGGTGACTGCAGGACAAATGCAGTACAGCATGCACGAATACACAACAGCATAAAAACTGCCACATCTAGAACCTGTGGATCCCCACGGGTCAACGTGCTTAGTCGATTTATAATTATCCACACCACAAAATGTCACTCCTTTACCTTCCATAAAGCATCAGGAAGAACTAGTTTTGCGCTGGCTAACAGTTATAAGGAAATGAGGCCTTTCCTTTCCTTAATCCCTTGAGACGTGGAAGAACATAGCTTTGGGTAGATGCAGCTTTAATTAATGGCAATTAATCATACAACTTCTAAATGGAGGCAAACTGTTGTCTCAGCCACTGTTTTATCTTTTTGCTGTAATTGTCACATTAATTACAAGGAAATGTTGACACCGTACGTGGTTGTTATTGCCTGCAGTAAATAATTAAGTCACTGAAGTAAATGTTCTCTTACAATATTGGGGACTTGGCGTGTGATAAATGTCATGGTTTCAGACTTTATCCATACATATAATCAGTGTGGCTGTAGATCCTTCTGTGTTAACACCACCAGTGAATTAGTAACATCATTTTGTTGTTGGTGTATTAATCTATTATGTACCAGTTGCAGCAATGGATTTACTTTGTCGACAACACTGCTATTCAGGTCTTAGAGACGTGTGTTAAATTTGTCATACATCCAACTCACTGTGTTTACAGAGTGCATGCACCCATATGCTCCATCATCTTGTCTGCATTATTTAGTCTTGTGAAACAACAAAAACTGTCACATCTGTGTTGCTTATATTGATTGCTCTTTACATGTGTTGATTGACTTGTCAGGTTGCAGCCAGTCAGGTTCACATTACTGATAAATATATTTTTGCTGATGTTTGACAGTGGTAGTTGTTCACTGTTGTAGATAAAATATCAGATTATCCAGTTTAAGTACGGTTTACATTCGTTTAGCTTTAGATATTATAGCTTTTTGTGTCAAAGAAGAATGTATATAGGTATTTAACTTTATTTTGTAAATATTTCCTGTTTAATAGGGCTGGCATATCTTCACTTAATTTTTAAAGTCAGTGTCCTCTAAACTGGAGGGTATGAAGCAGTTCAAGCCTTCTTTGTGAATAATTAAAAAATAGGGGGGAAATTTCTGGGTACCTCGCTCATGAACACTGTGACGGTACTGTATATTAACTTAGAAATTAACTTCACTTAAATCAAACACTTAAATAGCAATAAGTAATCATTTTTGAGGACCTAAGTAGAATAACAAAACGTTGTGGATGTTTGTGTCACAGATTCATACTCTGTTCCATTGCCATCAAATCTAAACTAAAATCCATTGTGCTTGTCACCAACTCATCACCCGCATCCCTACACTTGAAGATCTATAGTGTTTATATCTACCCTACAGAGATGCTCTGTTATAAACTTCTTTGAATAAACTGAAGGTGAAACTTAACAGTTTTATACATTAGTATATAAGCCTTGTAATGAAGTGTTTCACTGTTGTTTGGGTACATTTAACAACTAAGCAACATTTCAGTGCTTATCTAATAAAGCTCTAGGCATTATGACAAAATTAGACAGAGTGTGAATGGCTTTCTGTTCAGTAATATCCAGAAAAATAAGACTGGACCTCTGTAAGTGTTACATGAGTTGGTTCTGAACAACAGGCTTTAACTTCTCTTCACTAGATATTTGTTGTCCTTAAGGGATTTGTGTCATGATAAATAAATGGGTATGAGTTTTACCCATTTATTTCTCAGGATAGCCTTCGCAGCAGACAGACCTTGTGACATTCAGCCTGAATGGTTGATAGTGTAGTTCTGAAACACCAGGCTGCTGGGATGTGCTGATAATGAAATGGCAAAAATCAAACCAAATGTGAACCAAAATGATTTGCTGCCAACAACAGGGGGAAAGTAATACTGGAGCTAGGGTCTAAAATTAAAAAAAAAAAAAAAAAAAAAAAAGCAGAAAGCCAAATGGTTTAGACC
>JAPQRQ010000007.1:20910863-20922729 GCA_037367365.1 Apogon talboti
TCGACTAAAAAAATTGTCGTCGACTAATTTTCATGGTCGATTACGTCGACTACGTCGACTAATCGCGGCAGCACTACGTGTCTTACATTATAAACATGTCTGCTAAATTGAAAATATGCCAAGTGTGCCAAATAGTAATATGCAAAGCACAACTACGACCTATCACCATTTCCTGTTGACAACCTTTGCATAAGCACGTAGGAAAATTATTCTTACAAGCATGCTCACATTAACTAACTAGAGCAAAATTGATGCATCTGTGCCAGAGTACACAATATAATTTGACCCCAGGTCATCTAATTGATCATCAGATGGAGCTCATCCCTCATTACATTAGGCCACCTCATGGCAGTGGACATGAAATCGATCCGTGAGCGTTGCCCAGTCATCCCAGTAGCTTACAGATCTGTGATAATTGCTGAAGCGACCTGAACTTATGCACTTGTGATGACTGTGCAATTAAACGATTTATATTAAGTCAGCATTTGGGAGTTTGATGAGAGGTAGAAATAACTTCAAAAGCACCAGACCATGTTTATTTTTTTGATTAATTATTATTTTTATTAAGGGAGAATTATTAGAGAAAATCAACACTAATTAGTGTTTGGTAACACATTATATAGTTAACTGGCTCACTTTCTATTGTACACTTTGAACCTTATTACCTGTGAAGATTTGTTGATTCTCTTTGTCCTTATTTACTGTGTGTCTCTGTCATCTTGGGTTCTGATTTGGAGATTAGGCAATAAATTACAGAATTTAACAGATTGTGGGAATCGGAAAAGTTACTGGCTGGTGTTAGTCCTTAAAGGCTAAAAGGGTCATTGTGACACATTCCTGCAGTGTGGCATCGGCCCTTATTTTCATGTCCTTTTGATATTGACTTCATGGCTCTATTCTGTGCTCAGAATGACTTCAAGTGTTTACACGCTTTAGACTTACTTTATATACCAACTATAGACTTGTAGTCTCTCCCTTCAAAGTCTGACCAATAGTTTTTATTTCAGATATTTTTTTTTTCCAACTCAAATCAGCTGAGTCAAAGGTCTTCACACGGTTTTCTGTTCTGTTCACTCTACAACAGTCTTATCTCTCTCTCTCTCTCTTTCTCTCTCTGCCTCCCACCTCTTTTGTCCATCTTAGGTGCCCATGTGCTGGTTCCTAAGGCCCATCCATTACTGCAGATGAATCTTCAGCTGCTTTGGCGTAACTCAGCTCCCAGATAGTCCCATCCCCTTTGAGTGGGACTACGTTAACCAGGATGCCCTCCTCTGTAAGGGCAGGAAGCCTGAAGGATCCAGAGGTGGCAGAGCTGTTCTTCAAAGAAGACCCAGAGAAACTTTTCTCTGACCTCCGAGAGATTGGACATGGCAGCTTTGGCGCAGTGTACTTTGTATGGGAACTATACTTTTATATTGGTTCATGAAAAAGCAGCGAAATGAAAATTTCAAAGATTATAAAGCACAATTTAGATGTAGGTCTGCCTGAGTGTCTTGTTTACCTTCTGTAAATAAAGCACTAATTCAGGATTATGAAATGTTCAACTGCATCAGTGGTCTAAATCTGGCATGGTTTTATCACACTTATAAGAAGGTTAAGCTGTGTGATTTTTAGTGAAGAACAACCATGATTTTGTGCAGTTCTGTTTCAGTCAGATGCATTAGTAGCGCTGCTTTGCAAAGATGTGACTCACTCTGATTTTTTGATCTGACTATTACCACAGTGAATGCAGTGTTCAAGAACAAAAGTGCAAGACGTCTGAAAAAACACACATGTGAAAGACAGCAGAGTTGTGTGCACTGAATGTTATGGTTGATGTGCATGCTGACTGTGTGTGTGTGTTCCCCAGGCACGAGATGTGCGCACCAATGAGGTGGTGGCCATCAAGAAGATGTCGTATAGTGGGAAACAGTCCAATGAGGTGAGAGAGCAGCAATAACAGGATTTCTAACGTTACATAGAATTTGTTTTTACCATTAACCTCAATAATTATTTTTTTATCTAATGGTAAATAATTTGCAAACAAATTTCCCAATACAAGTTATTTAAGTGGGATGTCTTAAAGAATATTTTGACAGGTTTGAGAGTTGATTGGATTATGAATTGTACTGTTTCTTTTATGCCTAACTTTTAGATTGGTATTGATCACACTGTGGTGTGTGAGCTAACGTGGTTTCTCCCCCCATCAGTAAAAACAGAGCCAAGATAAAATTGCTTTTCTTAAGGTTTCTTTAATATAGGTAGGTGCAAGTTCAACAGGATCACAAACCGTACATTAACTTCTTGGTTGAAACCTGTTAAAAATGATTGATTTGGACACACAGGAACTAGGGGTAGAAAAGTATTGGTGTCAATTGGAAGAACAGGAAAAACACTAAGGGGCAGTAAAAAGCCCCCTACAAATGTCTCCATATCCAATGTTCTGCACTCACATCAAAAAGTTCGGCACACTCTTTCCTCTTCTTATCTTTCATACCTTATGTAGATGAAATGGATCTTTCATTCATAATGGTCTCAAAAAGTCATAAATTTAACCTGCAGTAACCCTGTATTGAAGTTATCACAGATCACTGAATGAGATGCTTTACTGAGGTTAAAAACACGACTGCAGGTCTGAATGTGTTAAAACCGTTTGAAGTCGGCCCAGGTAAAATAACCTGACAGAAACTTCACTCTTAATATGATTCATTTAGATTAACTACATTCATCCCTTAAGGGAAATTGAACCATTTTGTAGCTCAGATAAAATTAAAACAAATTACATGAGTAGAAATATAAGTCAAGTCAAAGCAGTTGTTCAGTTGAAGTTTTCTGTCTATCTGCCATTGACTAATATGCAAGACGTACACACAGTAGCAGTTTATAGTATTTTCTTGTAGTAATGGGCACAACGCACGTGGTCTCATGGTTTTTATCCTGTGTGTTCACTTTCACTGTTGTTACAGATACACAGACTTCACTCTCCTCATGATTTCAGATTAGCCATAATCAGATTATATATATAATCCATGAAGACAAACCACCTTCCTCCTATTTACACTGAAAGACAGCCTTCTTCTCGCATATACACACACCTGCTATGCAGAGACAACATTGAATATAAACAGTAAACCTTTAAGTCCTGTCTCGTTTCAACAGAAATGGCAGGATATTATCAAGGAGGTGAAATTTCTCCAGAGGATCCGGCACCCAAACAGCATAGAATACAAGGGTTGTTACCTCCGTGAGCACACAGCATGGGTGAGTCAACTGATTTTTAGATTGTATCAGCCTGTACACACTGGCCTGTCTGTTTCCATAAACTTTTATTCTTCTCTTTGATCTATTTTGCTTCTCTGCAGCTGGTTATGGAGTATTGTCTGGGCTCAGCCTCTGATCTACTAGAAGGTGAGACAAAGCACAAAATCAATTTGCTCCACATTTTATTGTGTCAAACTGAGTTTAGTCTACGTAAAACATTTTATCTAGAGCTGAAATTCAAAGTTAACAGGAAAAGAAGGCATTAATGTGTCCAAAGCAGCTGATGTTCATTCCTGCCAAACCTGTGTCCTCCTCCAGTTCATAAAAAACCTCTACAGGAGCTAGAGATCGCTGCCATTACACATGGTGCTTTGCAGGGGCTGGCCTACCTTCATTCACACAATATGATCCACAGGTGAGTAATTTGGACATCAGCTGTAATTGCTTCTTGAAAGCTTCTGCAAATACTACATGCCCAACATATCTCCCTGCTCACACACACATGTAAACCTTGTTTGTCTCAGAGATGTGAAGGCAGGTAACATCCTGCTGACGGAGCCGGGGCAGGTCAAACTGGCAGACTTCGGCTCTGCCTCCATCGCCTCCCCTGCCAACTCTTTCGTTGGAACACCTTATTGGTAAGTAGTTACTGATGGTGTACTACACACAGATCCTCTTTGAGAACTATCTCATGTTCAATGTTAAGTTAAAGCCAATAGCCTCTAATCATCTGTTTGATAAAGCACTGATTCATGGAAACTATTTGCCTCTGTTTGCATATTCCCACAAAGGTAAAATGGTGGCGAACAACATTCAAATATAGTTGCTATTGTGATTTGTTATGGACTGTGCAGGTGAAGAAGTGAAAGGTTTTCTAGAGGAGAATAGCTTTTCATTACATTACATTTCTAAACAAATCATGCTGGGTTTAACACTGTATTATACTAAAACACTGAGCACAAAGCTTGTGTGTTGTAGAGTTCTGCTCAGATGAATGTATTGTACTGCTTCTAGTTGCTGTTACAGTTTGAAATGTTTTTTTTGTTTTTTCTGGTAACAATTTCTTTAATTTAAGAAGTAGAATCTCAGCCAAGGTTTTATTTGCTTTCCTTAACTAAATGCATCTTTCTCCTACACTCAATTCAGGATGGCCCCAGAGGTGATTTTGGCCATGGATGAGGGCCAATATGATGGGAAGGTGGATGTCTGGTCCTTGGGGATCACATGTATAGAATTAGGTAAGTAATAATACCTGTGTGTGTGTTCCTGTGTTTATATTAATCAATAAAACTCACTTGTTTTGCACCTTTCATAGAGACTATTGCAGGTCTAAGACAGAACACACTGTAATGGAATGGATTAAGGTATTAATTCTCTCTTTACTCTGCATTTTATTTTTCTTCTGTGCTCCAGCGGAGAGAAAGCCTCCCTTATTTAACATGAATGCAATGAGTGCCTTATACCACATAGCGCAGAATGAGAGCCCCATACTGCAATCCAGTGAATGGTGAGTTGACAAATGACTTTCCTCTGATATTGTTGCCTTTTTTTTCCACTTAATTTGATCATTATTACATCTATTTGAATGCATAATGCGTGAAGGCCATGTCTTTAACTACTGTATCAGCACCTTACTAAAGCAGTAAAACATAAAGTGAGCCAGTGGAAGTTATTGGGAGGGCCTGTGTTGTGCAGGCCAGTTAGTTTTAAAGCACCATAAAAATTAGAGAGGAGCCAGCTAAAAGTGTGATACAGCTATCCTCAATGTTTGTGAGTTAATAAAAGACAAATGAGGAGTAAAATGCTTTGCTTCCAGTTTACTTACCTTCCTCTTTTTTTTTTTTTTTTGGAAGAGGTGTTATTGTAATTTCTCAGCCAAGAAAGGTGCAAGCAAATCAACAATTCTTGGTAGCGTGGTATAGAGGGTGTCAGATATGATTTATGGGTTTTTCCACCACAGAAATTTACAGAATGTGCATGCGTTCATTAATTTCAAGCGTTGACTGTTATTTTTAAAACTCTTAGCTTTGTTTTAACCCATTATTTTTTTTACCATCTTTGTTCTAGGACGGACTACTTTAGAAACTTTGTTGATTCTTGCCTTCAGAAAATCCCACAGGACAGACCCCACTCGGACGACATGCTGGGTGTAAGTGCACACACACATATAAATCCATACTGTACTCAACTGCACAGAAATGGGGAAACAGGGTCAGTGTGTTAAGATGGAGATTGTCAAACCTTCTGGTGATAAATCTCTCTGATGTTTGCACTCTGTCCCCAGTAAGCTTCTATTTTGATTCACTAATCCCCCACTTCCGGATTCGCGCGCACACACACACACACACACACACACACACACACACACACACACACACACACACACACACACACACACACACACAGAACATGTACAGAGACAGACACAGAAACGGAGCTGTTTTTTGTAGATGGAACACAGACATAATTACTCAGTAGAAGTGAGTTCTGCATCTATAGTTAAGTAACTGAGCAGCTGTCACTTAGTCCACTAATGGACTCACTGTTGCTAATGGATGTTTTCCTTGGGGTACGGCAGCACTGCAGGCAACCTCTTTCTTTTATGTAAAATGTCAAGTTCATAAACAGTGCCCATCCTTAACCACAACAAATGTTATTATTTTGTGTTCTTGATGTGCAGTTCTGGTCTAACAACATCACGTTCACAAATAGTCAGAACAAATAGCAGGTGCATTTACAGACATGCCAACATCTATACAGTTTGGTGAGTACGGGAAAATACAGTACGGGAAAGCGGGTATGATTTCAGAGCTGTTTGTATGCTTACTGTTAAATGTATGAAAAGAAGATGGATTTATGTTATTGGGGTTAAGTTTTGGAATGATGTAAATTTAAAGATGTGCAAATCATTTATGGTTTTCAAAACTTTGGTTTGGAAAGATATTTTTGAGGGTTACAAGCGGCAATGATTTTTGCAGTTTTGATTGGTACCCTAAAAACGATTTGGATTTGAATGTAGGTGAGGCGTTTATAAGCATTTAGCTTCTGCCAAAGCCTATTCGGTGTCAACATAATTCACAGTTGGTTGACTTAAAATCAGCCTCTTTGTTTGTATTTTCTGTATTATGGATGATGACTGAATAGTCATAAACCTAAACCTTTTCATTTATAACCAGTGCCAGTAAAATGTATTTAGAATCAGTGGATTTTTTTTTTTTTTTTTACTCAGTAACTTGGTAGATTTTGAGTCTTTATTGTTGGTTAGACTTAACGACAAATATGAGACAATTTCTGCTTTGTAACAACATTTTTTCATTTAAGTTAAATGTTAAGATAAAATGTCAGAAGGGACTAAAGTAGAAGAATAATAAGCAGGTAATGGTGTTTAAACAGCTGTATTGTGCTGTCTACATTTGATGTTTGTCTTCCTTCCTGCCAGCATGCTTTCCTGCAACGTGAACGTCCAGACTCTGTGCTGATGGACCTTATTCAGAGGACCAAGGATGCAGTGCGAGAACTGGACAACCTACAGTATCGCAAAATGAAGAAGATCCTCCTTCAGGAGGCGCACAATGGCCCCACAGCAGAAGCCCAGGATGGAGACGAGGTGTGTGTGTGTGTGTGTGTGTGTGTGTGTGTGTGTGTGTAGAAGCTTTTATGTTACAACCAAGCCAAAGCAACACTTCTGGAATAAAAATGATGCATATTAGTGCTTTTTTGGTTATATATATTTAGCACACTTTGTTTTTTTTAGTCATTTTCAAGGCATTGCTCTGAACAGAAAAACAACTATAAATGCACGGGTTTGTATGCATGTCTGTCTGTCTGTCTGTCTCTTTGCTCTGTGCCTCTTGGTCTTTCTTGTGTCCCCTTTCCCTCTCTCTGTCTCGCTGTCTTTGCCCTTTCCACTCTTCCTCCAGGAGCTAGAGCCAGGCGGAGGGCGAACAGGAACCGTTAACAGTGTCGGCAGTAACCAGTCCATCCCCAGTATGTCTATCAGTGCCAGCTCCCAGAGCAGCTCTGTCAACAGTCTGAATGAAGCGGCCCAGGACAGCCGCAGCGAACTGGACTTAATTGAAGGAGACCACACAGTCATGTCCAACAGCTCTGTCATTCACCTCAAACCGGTGAGTCCTTAAACACAGACAGAGACATGGATCCAATATTATTATTAGAGTATTACGAATTAGGCAGCTAAGTTATTTCATCAACAAAAATAGTGAAATGTGCACTGTATGTATTTTCTGCCTTTAGACACATCTTAATCAAGAAAATACCATAAGACATCCGTTGCCACTGGTTGCAGATCCACCACTTATATTCTGTTGCATATTACAATAGACCCACTGAATGACTGAACATCACATTTAGTGATTATATGTACCTTTACGTTGTATTCTAATAAAATAGCAAGAACATCAAAAATTGTCAAGTTGGTTAGCGATATATAACAGGGAATCAAATGTGAATGTGACATGAATATTTGGTCTTGCATGCAGTTTTCACTAAAGATCATTTTTAATGTAAGAAAAGAAAAAAACAAACTTGTACGTGTATATTCCAGTGTCTATAAATACCTCCCTTATTCAGTATTTCATGATCACAAACAAGAAAAAGTATACTAAATATAAATGACCTTGCTGAATAATATCGATCAACTACTCTGGCTCCAACTTGCCCATTAGCCCCTACAGTGAAATCTTGTGCATTTTACTGACATTTGAGAATAAATTAATTACATTGACTTCAAGTTTCCATTATCATGAAAATCACTGAGAAAGACGTGTTGGATTGTAACAAGAAGTTGCTGCTTTGTGTAAAAATGTAATGTTTCTGTTGTACTTGGGCTAAAAATGTGATTTTGTTTGCTCTCGTCACAAACATTGTCTTGTTCCTTTGCTCCTTCCCTAAGCTCCTCTGTTCTGAAAGTTTGTTTTCTCTTAGTGTACTGTTAAATTCCCTAGCAAATTAAAGTGGTAATGCTCCTGGCTTAATGTCTTTAGGAAGAGGAGGAGAGTTACTCTGGGGACCAGGCAGCCAGCAGTCAACCCTCTGAGCCCCAAGCAACACCAGCTCAGGCCCCGAGGAAGCACTACCGCAACAGAGAGCACTTTGCCACCATACGCACAGCATCTCTGGTGAGAACACACTTGTTTACTCCTTAGAGGCATTTCGTTTATAGTTACAGTGTTGTAAAAACTGCTGAAAATTGGATTACGGCGAAGTAACAGGAATGACTAGTTATTCATGCTTTATATTTGTGAAAAGGATTATGTGATTATGAACTGCATTTGACAAACTTTTTCAGGATTACTTTTACACCTTCACACTTAGGTGAAATGTACAAGCACCATTCATTCAGATTTCTGTGTCCACCCACATCTTACAGGTGACCCGTGAGATGCAGGAACATGAGCAGGACTCAGAGCTGCGGGAGCAGATGTCGGGGTACAAGCGCATGAGACGGCAGCATCAGAAGCACTTGATGGCCCTTGAGAACAAGCTGAAAGGAGAGATGGATGAGCACAGGCTGAGGCTGGACAAAGAGCTGGAGAGTCAGAGGAACAACTTCACACAGGAGATGGAGAAGCTGCTGAAAAAACATCAGGCAGCACTGGAGAAAGATGTATGTGGACACAGGATCATTTCAAATGGAAAAATCTAGTGACAAAATGTTCCAAGTAGCAGTGTCATCACGAGCAGACATGGTTTTCACTGTTCATTGTGTTTAGTCAAAACCCTTTTCACAATTCTCAAGCTGTAGCTCCTCAGGTCCTCACCTCAACTCCTCACTCCTCCCACCAGAGATGTGAGTGGAGGAGTCTAGCTGACGAGCTGAGAAAAGAGGGATTTTTCGTTGGCATCAGTGAAATATGACATGTGGAATAGTTGCCTGATATTTAGTTGCAAAACACTGCTGTATTTTATGACATGATTATGTACATGTATGATTAATTTTGAATTGCAGGCAGGGCTATAATTGTCCAATGAATTTCTCGGACACAATTCTTTTTAGATTTCAAACACATGTTCTTTACCATTAGGAGAGGTGCAGTGCACAGTTTGTTGGCTGAATTTAGAGTTTGGGAATTTTTTTTTAATTTTTTTTTTTTTTACAAATTTTTGAAAATTTCACATACATGTTCTTTATATGTGCCTTCCTTTCAAATGTTGCATTTTTTACAAATTTTTGAAAAGATTTTCGAAAAATTGAAAGTTAAGACTCAAAATTCGTCCCTGGGTAGGAAAGGTATCGGTGAGCAGGAGGGACAAAGTGTTGTGCAACCAGGCGGGGGTATTAGTAAGCCCCGCTTACTTTCTCACTTATTCTAGTGACTTTGTGTCATAATGTGTTAGTATACGATGTAGGGATGTCATTCTTTCATTTTTTTTAAGTCCTGCTCCTGCTATGATTTGCATAATAAACTCATGGCCCCCCTCTTTTACCCATCGTGGGTCCAATTAACCCAACTGACTTTGCAAAGATTTAAGCAAAGCTATAACTGAGAATACACAGGTGGATCCTCAGTCGCAGCAGCTCTGTCCATCCTCTTCAGCCCTTGATGTGCATTTAAGGGAATTGAGACATCCTTCCAGATGGTGCACCCAGATCGATTTCCAGGTTACCATCAAACATTGAGGAGCTGAAGAGCAGAGGAAGTGGAAAAATAAGGAATAGAGAAGTTACTTGTGTGTCAAAGAAGACTTCTACAACAGAAACAATGATCAGATTTAGAGTTTCCACATCTCCTTAAAATGTTGAACATCCAGTACCTTGAATTTAAGGCCTAAAAATATCTTGAGCACAATTTTAATGGAATCTTCACTTTACATTTATAACAGATATATTAATATTAATTTTAGTTGTACCTGCTGGATGTGAAGTAGAAACCTTGTTGTTTTCTAATCAAGATCTGCATTTTGTTTAGCTGAAGACATTTACCAATGACGAGAAGAAGTTCCAGCAACACATTCAGGTGCAGCAGAAGAAGGAGCTCAGCAGCTTCCTGGAGTCACAGAAACGGGAGTATAAACTACGCAAGGAACAGCTCAAAGAGGTACCCAGTAAAACCTGGACACATTTTAGCTACATGCACCACTGAAACATTTTGGTGTATAATTTTAACCAAATTGGAGTAAAATGAATTGTTTTTATTGTATGAAAAGGGCACTTGACTGTAAAGATTAGTTTTGTGATTCACTTCCAACATGAGCTTTGGCAGAGAAAGTTTAAGCGGAGTGTTGCTGTAAATTTTGTAGCTCTGAGCTTGAACAACCTTGATATGCTGACAAACAGTCTCCAGTTGTCACTCCACTGTAGCACTGAAATGTAAATCATTTCTGTGTCGCAGGAACTGAGCGAGAACCAGTCGACTCCCAAAAAGGAGAAGCAGGAGTGGCTGTCCAAGCAGAAAGAGAACATCCAACATTTCCAGGTCAGGATTTCACAAGAAATCTGAAAATGAGCTTTTCATAAATATTTCTTAACCCTAGGATTAGTAACAGTAGTTTTCATGCTTTGGCATCTCTAAATTGGAGGTGTGCAGTCCATTGTATGTCATATGATGTAAATTCCTCAGGCGGAGGAGGAGGCCAACCTGCTGAGGAGACAGAGGCAGTACCTGGAGTTAGAGTGTCGGAGGTTTAAACGCAGGATCCTCATTGCCAGACACAACGTTGAGCAGGATCTAGCCAGAGAGGTATTCACACCACCCACCCAGAGTTTTTCTTGATCAAAACAATTAAAAAATTAATGTGTAACCTCTTTTTTTTTTTTCTCCATACTTTCTAAAGGAGTTGAACAAACGGCAGACACAGAAAGACTTGGAGCATGCCATGCTGCTCAGGCACCACGAGTCTATGCAGGAGCTGGAGTTCAGACACCTAGGGACGATCCAGAAGGCCCGGGCGGAGCTGATCCGGACCCAGCACCAGACTGAGCTCACCAACCAGCTGGAATACAACAAGAGGAGGGAGAGGGAGCTGAGGCGCAAGCATGTCATGGAGGTCCGACAGCAGCCCAAGAGCCTCAAGGTGCGTCGTTTTTTTGTTTTTTTTTTTTAAATAGCTTTGCTTTATTCAGTCCTTACTCATTCTCTGAATCTCTAAGCACCTTCATCACTTTTTGTTATGTCTTCATCAGTCTAAGGAGCTTCAGATTAAGAAGCAGTTCCAGGAGACATGTAAGACACAGACCAGGCAGTACAAGGCCCTCAGGAACCATCTACTGGAGACCACGCCCAAGTCTGACCACAAAGCTGTGCTCAAGAGGCTGAAGGAGGAGCAGACCAGGAAGCTGGCTATACTGGCCGAGCAGTACGACCATTCCATCAATGAAATGCTCTCCACACAGGCTGTGAGTATCTGAGCAGAAGGACGCAGAGGACAAGAAACACTTACTTTATGTAAAAAATTTATTCATTTGGTCTTATCACCGTCTTTATGAAAAGATCTTTTACAATTTTGTGTTCTAATTAACTCATCGTTTTAGAGTCTCATTAATATTAAGACAAAATCACTTCATATATTTTATTACATTGCTTGTTCTAAGTCAGACACAATTTAACACAGGACAAGTATTTTAATAATCTACAGACATAGTAAGTAACATAGTTTTATTTATATA
>JAPQRQ010000007.1:20922829-20944295 GCA_037367365.1 Apogon talboti
TGTATATATGTATATATATAAAATTTTATTTTTTATTTTTTTTCTGTATTCGTGGCATCTCTTTTTTAAATTATGTCTCACTGATGCCTACACCATGGAGCTTAATATTAAAAAAACACCCATGTCTTTCCTCTGTTTGTGTATCTGTGTACCTGCCCTTAGTTGAGGTTAGACGAGGCTCAGGAGGGAGAGTGTCAGGTTCTGAGGATGCAGCTGCAACAGGAGCTGGAGCTGCTTAATGCTTACCAGAGCAAGATCAAGATGCAAACAGATGCTCAACATGACAAAGAAAGGAGGGAGCTGGAGCAGAGGGTCTCTCTGCGGAGGGCTCTGCTGGAGCAAAAAGTAAGACACACCCTCAAACTATGAATAAAGTGCAGTGTTTGACCCAAATATTGACAGCATGTAGGCTCCAATATTTACAGGCCTGATCACATTGGAGAAAACCTTAGTAGTTCTCTTTCATTTTCCCTGATGAGGACTGTATGTTTTTGTTTTGTTTTAATCTATGACTTTAGAAATCAGTGGTTCTTTCAAAAATAGATTATTTACTTTGTGCATTGTAATTTAGTATTTTTCTTCACTGCTGCTGTCTAAATTAACTTGTTAATTTTTATGATTATTTAAAATTTTTATTGCAATCAGTATAGCACAGCTGTGTTTTGTTTACTTCTTCACTGGCTGACACACAATCAGCACTCTTACAATGTTACTACTATTACTATATTTCTCAGTAGTAAATGGGTAAGATAGTGTTCTTTGGATTTACCAGTTTTTCTTATTGAGTTATTTTTTGTTGAGGTATTGTGGTGGTGTCCACATATACAATACTTTTTCAAAGTATTCGTGAAGCTCAAAGCATCGCAGACAACATTGCCAAACACATATCTATATGTAACTGAAAGCAGCGCACGCCAGAGTGCTCCATATGATTGTTATATGACCTGGAAATCAGTTATTTACAAAAAATAATCTGCTGTGTTTTAGTGACTGGCAGAATGTGAAGGAGAATTGCGCCAAATTGTTTGTATGGAGTGAATATAATCATTCTTCTAAACTCTCAGCAAAGTCTTTCGTTGTATTTTACATATTTGCTGGATAGTAATGATACTTTAACCTATATGTTTTATTTGTGCAAGGATTCCTGGTGGTTTTACTGAAAAATCATAGTTCACTACAGAGAATGTACTGTAGGTCCAAAATGTAGAAGATTAGAATTGAAATGCGATGATGATGATAATGAAGATGAAGAAGAGGCAATGCAAATTGTGAGATTAATGAGTTACATTTTAATGTGATCAACGGCCCCGTTCTAAACTCTGCCGTGTGTTTTTCTTTCTCAGATTGAGGAGGAAATGCTCGCCCTGCAGAACGAACGCCTGGAGCGAATCCGCTCCCTGCTGGAGCGTCAGGCCAGAGAGATCGAGGCGTTTGACTCAGAGTCCATGCGGCTGGGCTTCAGCAATATGGTGCTCACCAACCTGGCCCCCGATTCCCAGGGAGGCTGGGGGGGAGGGGGCGGGGGAGGCCAGAGGGCTCAGGGAGGAGGCCACTGGCCCGGAGGAGGTGGAGGAGGCAGCCACCATAGTCATCACCACCAGGGGGGCTCCAGCTCACAGCAGCCGTGGGGTCACCCTATGCTGGCTGGCGGCCCGCCGCCCTGGAGCCTCCACCATCCCGGAGGAGGAGGTCAGAGGGGGAGCGGGGGAGGTGCATCTGGGGTGAGGAACAGCCCACAGGCTATGAGGAGGACGTCATCAGGGGGGAGGAGTGAACAGGGCATGAGCAGGAGCGCCAGCATCACCTCCCAGATCTCCAATGGATCCCACCTGTCCTACACCTAGACACAAACACACAGGCACTTATGCAACACAATATTTGTCTTAAAATGGAATTCTTGTGCACCGATGTAACACTACACACACACACACACACCATGCATGCACCACATACGCTTTACATACACTTGTTATTACCCACCGTAACTGCACAGTACTGACACTGGGAGACCTCAGCCCAGTTTTTCCCCATTACCACTGCTCTCTTACATCAGTGTACTCCAGCAGGAGTCTGTGGAAACCCAAAAGCTGTGAGATGATCCAATGACAGCAAAGGCCATGTAGACTAAACCGCTGTACAGCAGTGTTATTTTAATGTTAGCCTACAGTGCTATTTGTGTTTTTATTTGCCATGTCAGTCTCAGTTGCCATAGTCCCAGTATAGTATCTTCATGTGTAGTATGCAGTCCTTTAGTGAGGTCAATCTGATTGGGTAAAGACTATAAGAGCATTATAGATAAGGTTTGGATGAAGACAACAAGTTTTAAAGTGACGTTCAAGGCACAAAATGACCCTTTACAACTTACTGAAGGTCACTTTAAAGGTGATAATTGTTAAAGCTGTTAAGTCAAAGAACGATGGCAGGAGTCGAAGTAGGAGTTTGAGGAACACATTGACAAGGAGGTTTAAAAAGGGAAATAATGGAAAGAGGAGCGTGAAGGTTGTTGAGTACCAGTTGTTATCTCTGGTTTTATTTCAGTAGAGGAGAGTGTGAAGAATGTGTATGTCATCTACAAGTCCACCAGCGAGTTTAACTGACACGTTGTTAGGGAAATCATAAAGCTGACGGACGAAATTTCCTGGTTCAGTGTCACATACAGTTAGAAATAACTTTGCCGAAGCTAAGTGGGTTTGTAGGCAAGGCTGCAAAGATGCCAAAAGTATGTGTGTGGAGTTGTTAGTCATTATAAGTATCCATGCCAATATATTGTTACGTTTCAAAGGGATTGTGCCAGAAATGTCAGTGAAAGTTAAATAATATTATATCGCCAAGTAGTTGCATGTGTTGTCAGACGGAAGGAGAAAAGCAGTACCTTGTCGTGCACGCTCAGCCTTATTAGCTCAGCTCTTGGGTTTCCACCGGCCTCCGCACCCGTTCACACCTGCTCAGTAGACGGCCCCGATGACGAGGATGGGTTTTCAGCAGCACGTACTGGTTTCCAAACCGGTGCTCCAGTTTCACATTTACAGTAATGTCCTGTTCGAATTTGGCACAGTTTTGATTGAGGAAAGCAATGCACTATGCAGTAGAAAACACTCTATGATTTAAAGAAAAGAAGAAAAAAAAGAAAAGAACCTCAAAGACATTCACGGTCTACTTGACCGGAGGTTGTGTTTTGAGAATGACTTGCACTTTGCCACGGGCTTTCACCTTCACACGTTGTTAATATTTATGCACAGATGCATACATTCAGTAGGCTTCGTTTTTATTCCCCAGTTAAACAGAATGTGTCCCTTTGCACACTAATGAATGCATGCAGTGGGGTAAATTTTGTTGTAATATTGGGACATAAATACAATTTAAGGAAAAAAAAAAAAAAGAAAATGAGCTTGCTGAGTGATTTCTAAATGAGCAGCACGCTCAGCAACAGGCGAATCTAAGATCGAACTCTTGTATTTTGATATTCTCAGCAGGCGTTTGCCATGTTACCTGTAAATGTCCTTGTGAGGTAGACGTGTAGATGAGCAGTCAGGGGTGGCGTTCTGCTGGTGGGGTGACTGCTGGGTGTCTTCAGTGGGTAGATGGGTGGTGATGCTGTGATCTCCGCTGCCATGCCCCTGCAACCTTCCCCAGTCTGACACCCCGCTCTGTCTCACCCCAGGTGACCCTCCAAGTCATGTCCCAGACACCGACCCCCCAGCTTCCCTCCACCTCCGCTCCCTCGCCTCCTGAGCCTGGTTGTGGTCTCAGCCCCCTCTCTGATCTATTCAAGAAGAGCTCTTCAAGTGAAATAAAATTAAAAAAAATATATATATATACAGATGTATGATTATATAAATCTATGAAAGGTTTATAGAGTAATAGAGATAAAGGTGGAAGTCTTACGGTGAAATGCAGAGATTATGCATTGTATGATATTTAGAGGTGGAATGTACAGAGAATCTGTTAATATTGTATATTTTAAACTTGAAAATATGAAAATCTAATTGACAAGTCAAAGGCAAATTAACTGCTTGTAACGCAGACGCAGTGACGTGGTTTCAGACCAGAGGTATTCGAACCATCACATTTCCTGATGCTGGGATCACTGTCTTACTTGCGACTGTGAGTTCTGAAACTTGTTACAGATATTCTGTTGTACAACAATAACAACACAACTCTAGGTCAGATTGCCTTGAATAAATGGCAGTGTTTTGTTTAATGCTGAATGAGGATGATTTTGCACATAATTTGAGGTCTAGATAGGTTTTAGCCTTTGATTTAGCATTGGCTATGTTTTACTGACATGATGATGAGCATTGGAAGAAATCCAGTCTGTTGAGGTTTTAATGGGTTTTAGAGGACACTCAGGCCAAAGGTTAAAGGTGGAAACAACAAAAGTACAGAATCTCAAACAAATGAATCTTAACCTTTTCGGCTACAGTTTTAATATCTTCAATTGGATATCATTGAGTGAAGGATCGCTCAGTTACAACCTGTGAAAGATGCAACCTCTTGTTTTTCCACAAAACATTTTCACACTGCAGTTCTTTTTTTTTTTTTTTTCTTCATCACTACTTCACTCGAGCTCACTTATGCTTTTGTTGAATCAGTTTTGAACACAGACTCCTCACAGAATGCGGTGATCCCACTTTTCAGACATGCTGTTTTACCTGGCCCACCTTGTGAATATTTTTCCAAATCTCTGCTGTTTTACTCTTTTTTTTTTTTTTTTCCCCCAGAGAGGTTTGTGTCACTTCCCAAATGATGTCTGCAGAGGGCCAAACGAGTGGTGTTTCTGTTTGGTTTTTAAGGACCTTGTGTTTACGTGAATTCCCAGTTTTTGTTTTTTTTTTATTTTATTTTTTATTTTATTTTATAGGCAGTTGGCAGAGTCTAGCTTTAGACCTTGGTCACTCTGAACTGGATCAGTTGCACTGATTGCACAAGTGATTGACCAGAAGGAGTCTACTGTGATCCCCCTCGATGTGCTGAGGGACAGCTGCCATTGGCTGATGGTCAGCAGGAGGCAGGGTTACGTCTCTGTACAGTCTGTTTATCAGTATTCCTTTTCTCTCTCCTGTCACTTGGTGGATCTTGCTGTTTTATTCACCCTGGTCCAGAGACCTGTATTAAACTGTATTAAATTGTATAGATTGTGCAAAAAGCTGAATGTCGCATAGCAAAAAGAGAAAAGCTATTCGTTACAGATGACAAAGTGATTTAAAATGTATAAAAGAACTACAGAAACAAAGTTTAGGGGATAAATGTAATATTTTGTTTGTAATTACTATTTTTTGTTGGAAGAGGGCTACTGGATAAAGAATCATCTGTAATAAAGTAATTTTAATATTTCTTTGTCCCTGGTGTTCTGTGTTAATGCTCAGACTTTGTTCTACAGTTAATCCAATACAACCCACAGTACCAGGGATACTCAACCTATGGCTTGCGGGCCAAAACCAGGTCCACTGCCTCCAGTCATTTTGTCTTTCACACTGCCAACATTCTGTCTAGTGTTTCACAATGTAAAACAAGTTGAGTATCTCTGGTGTATGCTCCATGTAGAACCCAGACAAAACCTTGGCTTTCGACTTTATTCGGGACAATCTCTCCTTGTCAACTTTGTTGTTGTTTTAACCTCTGTTGAAGCCGTGTCTGTTTGTCTTTGCCAAAGGTCATGTTTCCTCTAGATCAGTTTGGCCCAGTTCTGTGTCTTTCATCAGCTCCCACTTTTGTTCCCAACAGCTGCTCGCTATGCATATCTTGCTGATTTTTGCAGTTATTGGGGGAAGTGTCAGGCACCGTGGCAGTGCAGTGGTTAACACCGTCACCCCACAGCAAAGAGGTCCTGTTCCCACCGTCTCCCACAATCCAAAAATATCCACCTAACAGGGTAACCGGTTGCTCGAAATTACTCATAGATGTAAAGGTGAGTGGATGGTAGTTTGTGTCTGTACGTCTGTCCTATGATGACCAGTCCAGGATGTACAACGCCTGCTTTGTACGTCAGATGGGGTTGAGTCCAGCCCATCTGACAACCCTACAAAGCGTTAAGCGGTTACAGAATACAGATGAAGTACATTATTAGGGCAGATGGAGAACTCCAGCTAAAAGAGGCTGAAATTGGATATAAAACATATAAAAACAAGCTAACTAATAATATTAGAACATCTAAGAAAGAATACTATCATAAAACATTAGATGATAATAAGGACAATGTTAAAGGTATGTGGAAAATTCTAAATGGCATTATAAAAAATGGTTCAAGACAGGAAAATTTATCTCACTCTTCTTTTCAAGTAATGTAAAAGGAAGAGGGAGATGAATATATATATTTTATGGTGAAGGGGCGGGATTAAATAAGTTGCACTTACTCCCACCTCTTTTGGACCATGTAAATGAATCTATTGTGCTGGTTTTCTTTCTAAGATTATCTTGATTTTTGATTTTTGTATTATTTCTGTTTTATTTGTTCACATATATGTAAATTTTAATTGCATGTTAGGAATAAATCACTAATTCAATCAAATCAAATTAAATATCAAGCCCTAGATGTTATCCACTCCGTTCCCCTCAGCCTGTATAAGACCTTTTCCATGTGAACTCTTCATCTGTCTCCACACAGGTTTGGTTTTGTGTCTGCAGCCGGGTTTTTCTCAGCATGGCCGCTCTCCTCCTTTGAGGTGGAGTCAGCGTGGTGCTCCTGTTGTTTTGAGGGTTATACTCTCCTACCGGACTCCCCCATGCTCCTCCATCTCTTTCTTCACCTTTGAAGAAGTCAGCCACTACTTTGAAGTAGTCCAGAACCACCATGTGACTCCAGTTTCTCTCCTCCTGTTGGTCTTCTAGAGTGAATCCACAGTGGCCTCCTCTTTCCGTCATCAACAACATGAAATAAGGATTGCTCTGGAAGAGTGGGAGGGGCAGCGTGGAGGCCGGTGGGAGCAGAGGGTCGTCCCAGCTGCAGATGCAGAGCACCGGGACTGCCACCTCATCTGCGTCTCTCAGGGGTTCGTTCCTGTCCCAGTAGTTGTCCCAGTCTGTCGCCGGGTACGCCCTCTCACCCAGAGCCCAGGCCACAGACGGGGCCAGGCGGGACCCCTGACAGGGCACTGAGACCCCTTCCACAGAGGGAGGGGAACAGAAAAATGTCTCCTCAAATTCTCTGAGGGACGGAGAGCTGAGGGCCTTGTCCACATCCAGGATGGATCTGAAGGAAGTCTCATATCTGAAAACAGCAATGACAAATTTTACAACATTTTGCACAGTGGTGGAAAAAAGGGTTTGGACACCCCATGCATTTGTGATATAGTACATGAAGAATCACTCTGAAGTCACTGAACTCTGCCAAGTGTTGTTCCATTCTCCAAACCCACATGCTCCCTTCTGCACATGCTCTGGTCCATCAAGGTTTAAACTGGATGTTTCCGTAAAATAATGAAACACATCCAGGACATGACGCTGAAACTGTCAACAATTTAGTTATGTTGTTTTTTCTTGTTAACAAACAAACAAAAAAATAAGTGAATTTCTTGATAATATTTGAAATTGTGTTTAATTTTAATGATGTCCAAAAACTTTTTTTTCCACTACAGTAGCTGCTTGTAACAGGATTACATAAAGAAAAAAAAAAGTATGTAATTAGAGTTAGAATTAGAATTGGAAGAAAATCCCTCTTGACCTAAAGGGAAAAGCAGTTTCAACATGGAGAATTTTTGTAATTTTCACTGTAAAATAGTTTTACCTGTGGTAGTTGGATATCATTTTCTATTGGATATCAGGGTTGCCAAGTGTCATAGTCCATGTTCCCACAATAATTAATGTAATATACACAAAATGTTAATGTTGGGACCCTCTCAACCTAAGGATTAAGCAGTTTCATTCATAATTCAATTATCATTACGAATCTCACTGTTGGTGATTACAAAGCGGGTTACATGTGGATATATTCTTTTTGCCAAAAAGCTTGAAATAAAAGTATTGAAACCTTAATTCAAGTTATACTTCAGACCTTAAGTACATGTTTGACAGTATTGCTGAGGGCCGCATTACCTGGTTGAAAGTTAGGATTTTTAGGACTTTTTCAGCTCAGTTTAAAACATGTATTATAAAGATAAGCAAAAATTAATCAAATGTTAGAATTAGTTACATAATTTAGAAAAGCTATTAAAATATTCAAGTCAAAATCAGGAATTATCTAATAATAATAATGAAACGTGATCAAAAATAGTCTCCTAGTGTCTTATAAGAGTATTTATTGAATAATGATATAATAAAAGTAATTATCTTCAAGTCACTATTTTAATTCCCAGCCATTTTTTCGGCAAAGTGGTAGAGCTAAGTTTCCACAGTGACCAATAATCTGAAGATGATTACATTGTAAAGGTATCCTCATCCTGCCCTCTCTTCATTTTCACCTTCACTGTTCCTTCTCTCACCTGCGGAGCTGCTGTTTTCTGTGAAACAGCGTCCCCCAGCGGTAGACAGGAGGCATAGCAGCTTCAAACCACGTTTGTCCCAGGAGTACAGGTGAGATGGCTGCAGCGGCTGTCAGGTAAGAACTGGATCCCTTCTCCCCCAAATAGGAAAGAAGAATCCCTGATCCGGACCCCTCACTCACTGCAACCAGGGCAGAGGAAGAGTGTCGACGGTGGACGTAAACCACCGCCTGGGAAGGACAACAAAGACGTCAAAGGTGAAAATGTGTCAGGTAAATCCATGGCAGCTGATTTCACTAAATGTTTTTTGTTTTTGTTTTTTTCTCTGTGTTCACATAAAACCTGAATTTAAGAGGTGGACCTGCCGGGTGCTGATGTTACATTACATATTTAGTTGCTGATCCAGATCCTGTAGACAACTACAACAAAATACTTGAACCTTTTAATCGAATAGAAACATCCTGTGTCTAAATGTTGTCAGATGTTTTCAGATAGCCTTTATTTGACAGAGGTGGAGGAAATGTCATTGTCTTCCAGCAGGATTATTTAACATTTTGGTAGAACAATATTATTTGTAGTGTATTAATCTGTATTTTTATTTTGTCCTAGAACATGGTGTGTATCTTTAAGCCTGTGACAGTCATGGCAGCCTAGAGGACACGGTTTTACAGTCCCACAAATTTGGGAAACATGCTCAGATACAGTATCAACTTAAAATATTACTTTAAAAAAAGAGAATTATCAGTAAAATGTGCTTCACAGTACCAAAATAAAAAGTCATTATTACGCTCCTTTGAAAGAGTGGTGTTTGGGATTGGGAATATGATTTGTGGGCCATGGTATTTCTGTAACACCACAGAGCTTTATTTCTAATGCCATGCAGGGTTAGAGTTAGCACAACTTCTTTGGTACAGATGTACCTAATAAAGTGGCCAGTCAGTGGAGGTCAAAAAGAAATTGTATCCAATGACCAAAGGGAAAGAGGGTGAGTCTGTAACTAAATCTGGATTCATCTGTGGTTCATTCCAACACCTACTGGAGGACTGTAACCTGCAGAATCAGAGGCACATAAACCAGCAAGACACGTGGAACAAGAAAATACTGTCATTCACCTAGTATGACACAACAGAGATCATGGAATGGTGGACTGTTAAAAGGTGGTCCTGAGGGTTCTTATCGTACCTGTTCAAGATCAGCCGGGTCTCCAAACTCCGTCAGTCGGGCGGTGGTCAGCGGGCAGCCAGCCGTTCCTCGAGGGTGAAAGACCACCACATAGAAGCCCTGCCGCAGAGCCAGGAGGCACAGGGACTTCAGGTGGTTGGACATCCCTCCCCAGTACTGAGGGATGAGAAGGAGCACAGGAGGCGTGGAGCTGAAGCAGCCCAGCGCCTTCTCCCCCCGACCCTCAGACCTCCTCCTCCCCCCACCTCCCTCACCAAGCCTCGTCCCCACAGCCCAATCCAGGGCTACAATCCCCCCATCTCGCAGCGCCAGGTGGTCTCTAGTGAACTGTAAAGTGTCTTCATGTGGTCCACACATCAGGCTGCACAGAGTCTGGAGATGAGGGTCTCCGCGGGGCCAGGGGGCCAGTCTGGACCGGACCAGAGAGCCACAGTACCGCAGCAGGTATCTGGCCAGTGTGGTGGGTTTACAGATGAACCGGGGTCCACCTGTGGTCTTAAAGGCAGTCCCAGGTGATCTGGCCTCCTTAGTCCGTGTTTGTGGATTCCTGTCCAGTGGCAGCTGCAGGATCAGACACACGGTGATCCAGATCCTCCATCCTGCTGCTCTGACACCCACCTTCATCCAAGAACATACTATAGGCCAGCGAAGAACCAGAGATAGAAGAAGAAACAGCAGCGAAGGAAACAAACAGAACAAAACCTCCCACACAAACAGCGCCATCACAGAATACAGATACTATATTGTATTTTAAAACAAAAACTCATCTTATTTTCATCCTGCGACTTCTTCACGAACCTCTAACCTCCATATTTTCCAAAAAAAATCATTATCATTCTTTTTTCTGAGAACAATAAATGTAGCTCCTCAAAAATATAAAAAGCACAGAAACACAAATTTGGGCAAAACGAGGCTTGAATATTCCAGAGTTCTTTCTCAACTCTCGGTGCTTCTCCTCTCCGTCTTTTCCCCTCCCTCCATAAATCATTTACGGCAAAAACAAACTCACATAGAAACTGAATAAACACAGGCCACACAAATCTGTCCCCTTAAATGTTGATGTGATTATAATCTTTGCCCTTGTTCCACTTCTGCTGTCATGTTAGCTGTGTATTTTTGATGTTGTTAAAAAAATTACATCGCAAAAATTATGACACAGCTACTGCATGAGCAGAACTACTGTGTTAAAACATGTTAGAACTAAACCGATTCATAGTATTAATTAACAGCAGAAGTATATAAAGAAGTATAACGTGTAAAATCACAGGGACACTTTTTATTTTTCTTGTAAAAATTGTTTTCTTGAAAGTTTTGATTTGATACAGAAATCATAACTAGATTAATAGTATTTATTTTATTTTGGCATTCATACTATCATCAACTATCATATCACAGTATTCATTTATTCAGATACAGAAAAAATATACATGATTTATTTATATAATCCTGCCTTTGCTTGATACCAAAGTAAATTATTCAACAGTAAAATCCAATTTATCCTGATATGTAATGCATTATTACTGTATAACAGCTTTCAAAGAACAAACTCTACATAATGAATCAATTTGGAGTAAAGTATTCATTTTTTATTCCAATAATCTTTTTTTCTTTGATAATACATTTAATTATTCCCCTGTAAAATTCAAGTTATTTTGTTGATTTATCACAACGCTGAAATAAATATAAAACCCTCATGTCTTTGCAAACACAATATTTGTAGTTGTGTTGTGTTTATTGTGTTATGTTGTGTACCAACTGAAGTCAAATACCGAAACCGCCTAATTGAACTGTAATAAATGTTTTACATTCCATCAGCTATTGTGAATGATGACAGTTGGGTACACACCTTGTTTACGTCTAAAAATAAAAGCGAAAGAAGCCAAACCGTAGTTCACCTGATAAACAAACACAGACATAGTGTTCATGGTACAAAGAAATCAGAATTCATCATAACAGTATAAGATTCAAGAGGGCAGATGTTATTTGATAAAATAAATAAATAAATAAATAATAATAATAATAATGATTAAAAAAAAGACAGCCTTCTGCAATCAGTTTGTGTTTCATGTGGGCGCTCACCCTCCAGGTCACAGATGGGACTAACGGTACAGGTGTGGACCACATCAGCCTCAGACAGGGCATTTGACATTTGACCACAATAGTCTACGTTTTTTTGTTACGCCAATCAAACTTTAACAAAGTTTAACATTGAAGTTCTATTTCAATGCTAATATTTTGCTTTCCAGCATTGAGTTCTACTCACCAACTGCATAGTTTATTATTAATGTGTTTTATGTATTATAAAGTCTAATAAAACCCCACAATAAATCATCATGAAGAAGTCCATTGTAAATTAAATCTTGTCCTGTTAAATTATATTGCACTACTCTGACAGAGTTTTTTCATATATGGTCTATGCTGGGTTAACATAAAGGTTTGAGTCATGTTATACAATATAAATAATATTCTATATGTGCTTTTGGAGCTTGATACTTTGGCATATGCATAGGAATATTAACCTGAGCAGTGGACCTGCAATCACACTTCGCTTCAGTTGTGTGAATCAAGGGAAAACATTTTTTCTAAATTAGGTCAAGTCAGACTAAAGTCATGTGACTTAACTTACCTGACAACATGCTACTGTTTATAGTGCACATAGATACAAATATATAGTATCAACAGTGAAAACTACTGATCCAGAAAATATGACTTTCGGATTTCCCAAGTCTCTGTATAACAGTCAAACAGCGCAATGTTTCCTCATAACATAGTCTGATTTACTTATAAAGTGTGGTTAATAGATATTTAATAAAGTAAATGAAGTAAGTAAGCGACAGAGTGTTTATACAGTGCATTTAAACCTAAGTTACAAAGTACTGTACAAGAGAAAAACAAGAAACAGACAAGAATAGATCACACAACATACAGAGTAAGCAAAGCAAAAAAAAGCAAATTTAAAGCAGAAACACTTGAAAAAAGCCAAATTCAACTCCAGTGTCTAATTAATGTTAAGCTGTAGGGTTGGCCATGTGCTTTGATTCCTAATGCCAGTGTTTTGAATGACAGGATTTTAATTTTTTTTCATCTGAATTCTTCTACATTTTAATTAAGTTTTCAGTAAATGGTTCAACACTTTACCAAGGACTACTCAAATACACATGCACAAAAGGTTTTATATCCCCCCTTGAGCATATCCGCTTTATAGTATTTGGAACTGAAAAAGTGACTCTGAAAATTTTATAAAGTGGATGAATATCTGTACAAAGAAAGTGTTCTTGCTGCCAGTGCAGTTAATGATACTGTTAGTGATGACGTTCTTCACCAACGACACAAAACGCATAAATATAAAGTCAAGACCTGCAGGATTTCCATTTTATCATCTTTGGCGTCATCTATTGGCAGTAAGAGGAAACTGCAGGTTTGTTTTGTTTAATAATAAATACGTAAAACGGATATTAGGAAGACAAGCTTTTCACAAATAAGAATTTTTCTCAAATATTTTGTGGATTTTTAACATTCTCCAGGTACTTGTTACTTTTTTTGTTTTGTAGATTATATGGAAATATGAATATGTATAAATTTGGATAGTTAAACATTCCATCAGACCAATTAATTTTACATAAGAGCACATACAGTCTCCTTAAGTCATTTTGTAAACATTAAAAAATATCACAACATTAATACATAACCAAAGACCAATGTGGCAAAGACATGAAACTCTGGTGCTCTTATGACAGCAGCTTTACAGTCCAACATTCGCATTTCCAGCAAAACAATGATCTTTGACGTCATCATTTCATCAGTTTTCCAAGACACACAGCATTTCAAATATTTTCTTACATCTGCAGTCTATGATTTAACCTGAAAAAAATACACAGTGATAATTGATATTTAGTCTAAACTGCATTTCCCAGACATCCAGTCTCTTTCCCCTCATGTGACATCAGGATATGATCAGATTTTGCTGATGATGTAGCAATGTGTCCAATGTCCAGGATCCATCATTTGTAAAATTTTCAGTGCTGTTTAACTATTTATAATCCTGTGTGAGCACAGATAGCACAGAAGAGAAAAAAAATTATAACAGAGTAATATATATATATATATATATATATATATAGTGATTAATAGATTAATAGTCCTAAATTTACTGAGAGTAAATCGCACAGTGAAATAAGAATTAACCTGAACTGAAGAGTTTTTCTGGGATTTAAAAATATTGACATTTAGGATACATGTAAATGAACTGTGCTTCATGTTGCAGCAGAACACGTTTATGCTGCTTCCCCTTTAGTCTTGTCTTTGTAAATATATTTTCAAGTTTTCTATGAAATCCTACTGTCATGTGTTGTCAGCGTGTAAGTGATCCACTGCTTTATGGGCGGGACCTTTTTCTACTCTTGTTACACTGTTCCATTCATGGAGGAGTTGACCTGAAGGAAGGACTCTTGTTCTGCCATGTCTTCAAAGTAAGAGACTTGGAAGTGACTGCCAGGGAGGGATCCCTGAGACTGAGAAAGAGTTTTAGTCCTTGGAAGGATCCTGGGCATTGGACCAGTCCTCTGACAAATCCTGGTGATGTAGCTTTATGTAAATGAGTTCTTGAAGGAGGATATGGAGTATGTTAAACCTGAGTTCAGCACGTGCCTGGTGAAGGAGAAAAGCTTCTATCCATGGAGCTAAGAGACGATGACTCACCAATGGCAGCAGATAAAGAGATCCGCCATGTTATTCCAGTTCAGCTAGAAATACAGTATGTGCAGCAAGATATGAAAGTGTTTGTGGAGTGTATGGACAATAGTCTTAAAAACCTGTGTGTTTAAAGAAGGAGGAGCTAATGATATTAATGACTTATCTAATGCCGGTCATTCATTCATACCACAGATTTCCACAGTAGATTTTCAATTTATTATCTTATTCATCTCATTTATTTTATTATCTGACATTAATCTAATGCAGTATGCGCCAAAAAGTAATGATAAACCACAGTTTATGATAATAATTAATATATCAGAGGCATGCAGCCTGGTTCTAACTTAAACTGCAACCATTACATGCTTTGAAATATTCATGTCATCCTGTTACTATAACAACATACAAGTTGTCATTTCAAGTTGGAATAACACTTTTTTTACCTCTTTTTTTGAAATTATTTTGACCGTGTGATTTGTTCTTTATACATAAAGTGCAACTGGGACTTAGTATGTGACCACTGTAGCTGGTAAAATGTGATTACTGATGTGCATAAGTAGGGATAAAAAAAAGAGGACTGTGTCTGAAAACAAATTTATTACAAATATTATGTGTGCGACAAGTTTACAGCTGTCTGAACATAAAGGTCACATTGTTAGCCTTGTTAAATAAAAAAGAAAGGATGAAAATATACAGATTTCATGCATTGCTGACATAATAATTATTATTTACCTATTTGTTTTAATGACACATTTAGATGGAATGAGACACTTTTTTTGCGCTGCTGAAAAGTGACAATGACCTCCCTCTTGTGTGAATCTGCACCTTGAATGTGTTTAATACTGTCACATTGTCCGTATAAATGAAAGAAACTGAGGGTTTGTTGAAGAAAACCATCCATGGAGCAGGTTCACAGAGTAAGTTTCTGCAGTCACGAGTTAAACTGAACTTCAGTATTTCCCTCATTTGTGGGTTAACAACTCAGAGTTTACACTAAACCCGTTTCTTGGAACGGCACCAACGCATGTGTGTGTTTTCTGTTTTAGAGAGCATCGTAACTGTACTGAAAGGCCACAACAAATAAAAAGGAGACAACAACTGCAATGCAAAATAATGATTAAAAAAAATAACTGTTTTATGAACAAAAGCCGCATTAAACTTAAACACAGAGATACGGTGAAGTCAGGAGTGTGTGTGAGTGGTGAGTGTGTGTGTTGGATTAGAAGTATATCAAAAGAAAAAAGGACCAGGTGTTGTATGGGGTGGGCCTAAGAGGAGGCTCCACCCACCAACCAGCAAAGAGTCAAAATGTCCACTGTGACAGGAGGGAATCAAACATATCCTTTGGGAATTATGACGCACTGGATTTGAGCATTGTTCTTTTTTTTTTTTTTTGTTTTTAATTCCTCATTCAAAATAATTATTCATCCACCTACATTACTTGGGTTTTTATAAGAAGCAGAAAGGTCCCACAAGTAGAACAACTAAAAACTAAACTACAGCATCGGAGTAGAATCAGGTTTGTCTTCATTATTATCTATAAGTTTTTTTGTTTTTCTTTTTGTAGCTCCTGCTGGTCTGACTTGTGCTTTAGAAAGAATGTAGGGTGGTAACTAAAACACATGCAAAGAACCAGCAGGTTTTCCTTTTGTCTTGTTTCCATGTGGGTTATCTGTATCTGTGACCTGACTACAAAACTACCCATAACAATTTCACATGTAAAAAAAAAAAAGCAGTTGTCACAGTTCCAGATGACCATAAAGGCAACACATCAACAGATACCAAGTGCTGTTCAGTCAATTCTTTAAAAAACAACATATATTTGGGAATTTAAATCATAGGACAGCAGTCGTTGTTGTATACAGGTAAAAGCTGATTCTACCACTGTTCATTTTTATTGTTAATAGTGTAGTTTGTGGGATGTTATTCTGCCAGTGTCATCAATCTCATCTTCATCTTATTAATTCATACCAAGACAACAGGTAGAACAAGTCCAGTCGGACACACCCTGAAGCACTGCACAGGAAATGTTGGTGCAATAAAGGCAACAGGACGCAGCAGGACGTACGGTACAGTAAGACTTTAACTTGTTTTTATTTGTACTCATAATAGATTTTTTTCAAATGGGAAAACATGGACTTCTTTGGTGTAAAATCATCGGTTGTCGTATATAGTCGTAGTGAAATAAACCACTGTCACTCCTTCCATCACTGTGCAACACCTTAGCCAGAGGCAGAGACTAAACACCTGCACTGGATTTGACATTTGAGTCTTTATGGACTACTTTGCCTTCCTGTATTTACTGAAGATTATCTTTATATGGTACATGGTAATATAAAACATAACACAAATATAGTATAAAAGAGGTTTTTTTTAGCTTCATGTTTTGTATTTTTCATCAGATATATAGAGTGTACATGGATTTTTACTCTTCAGGCAGAAATACATTTAGAAAATGCATGTTTTGAAACTTAATGAGAAGAATGAATCTCGTCTGAAAATGGTGGAAGGTGTTTTTATGAAGAGCATTAGTCAAAGTCAGTCCCTGGAGCGGTAATGACGAGCATCCCTTTCATTCCAGCTCTTACTAATTTCCAAGATAACATAACTTCATTCTTGTTAACAGACTCTCTCCAGATTGCTGAGGAACAGCTTCATCATCATGCATTATTGATACAGTGATAAACCACATTTTATTTTTGTTTCCTGGTGTGACAGGATGATGAGTGATGGCTCTGTTTCTTTGTGCTGTACTGTGTCTTGTGCTCCTTGACACTGGAGCTCTGGGGTTTGGGATTTTACCGGGAGAATCTCGAAGTCACCAGGAGATCACAGAGCAAGCCATCTTAAACGCAACTGTTTACGCGTGCCGCCATCTGGCACAGGCTGATGGGACGGTCTTCAGTTTCCCTGTAAGAATGTTATTGCAGTTACCAAAAATAGTGAAGATTTTTTTTTTTTCATGTTTTCATAAATGACGCTGTTTTTCATGTTCCCGTTTGTGTAGCCACAGCCTTTTACTGCTTCAGCTGTTGCTGCAGCCTGTGGAGCTTCATCATCATCAAAAAGTTTCCGTCAAGCCATCACTGCCATCACCTTGAGAAATGTCAGGGTAGACATCCGTCATGCCCTCAATGCCAGCTTCCACTTTGATGACGAAATGTTTGTGGGTGGAAGGAAAATCATCACGGAGGGGATTTTGACTGTCAAAGCCAGTAACAAGCAGGAAAACTTTGAGGCCGCCAGAGAAAAGCTAGGAGAGATTCTCCATCCATTACAGGTGATTATCATTATCTTTCTAAAGACGGATGCATGAAGGAGGATGCATGTTTAACTCCAATTTTCCTGGTTACTTAAAGGACTTCTACAGCCACAGTAACTGGGTGGAACTAGGAAAGCCTCTCCCAAATGCCAATCTGATCAGATCAGACACCAACATCGGTAACATAGCAGGTACACATATTTGGATGTGATGTCTGTCTGCTGTGTTTTTCTTTGTCTGAAAACGGAGCATAATTCAAAGGCCTTATGGTTTCCATCGTTCTAGCTGAAAGTAGGGCAACCTGCCGCAACTGTGATGGAGACGACTGCAGGAACAACATTTTGGATGACATCATAATTGAAGAGGTGTTGACCTCTGGGTACTTTGCCATTGTACCTGTTGTTTCAACCAAACCAAAAGGTGAACGTCTTCTTTATCTTCAACTTAAGTAAAGGTTTAAGATTCTGAACCCACAAATGTTTTTAAATATAGTCCAAAAAGTACTTTAGTAATAAAAGGTATGGAATAATAATACTAGCAGTGGGTTGTCACTTCAGTGATGAAATGTGTGCGTTATTATTCCAACACAGTGATGACAGACATGTCCTGAGGTGTTATGTTTTCAAGTTGTCAATCCCACTCTTGTTAACGCAACGTCTCTGCAATGTCTCGAGGAGATTTATTTCACATACACTTTAACTCAGATGATCAAAAACTTTGGAAATGAATGTTCAAAAAATAAAGTCACGGTGACCTAACAACACACACTTTTAGCGAAATCATATGAGTTATAAAATAACTTCATTAATAAATTCATTTTGCCATTCTGGTCACAGTGAGAATCCTAACTAACAGATGTTCCCTGTCGTTAAGAACTTCTTCACTAACAAGTTTAACTAAAGTAGTCGGATTTAAGGCCTCAGTAAACAATAGTAAAATAATACTCCTATTGACAATAA
This sequence comes from Apogon talboti, assembly GCA_037367365.1. Taxonomy (NCBI): domain Eukaryota; kingdom Metazoa; phylum Chordata; class Actinopteri; order Kurtiformes; family Apogonidae; genus Apogon; species Apogon talboti. The sequence continues at coordinate 20,941,342 of JAPQRQ010000007.1, forward strand.
TGAAATGATGTTGAAATAATCCTTCACTGACATTACATTATGCTCTGTTCAGCCACGTTAACTGTCATTCAGAATACTGTAAATAACAAAAACATCCTGATTAACACAACATTCTGTGGCAATAACATTTTTAAAAATCCTTATATCAGAGAATATTGTCCCTAAAAGCAAAATGCAAAACAAATAGCACTCTTTTGCTGCTTCTAATGTTGAACAGGAAAATGCAGCCATGGTGGAGCCGTTGATCAAACGAGCACCATCGAACCTAAAGGTGGCATCAACAAGGACACATTCAAGGCTAGTCACGGACATCTTCACACCGCAGCATCAAACATGGCAGTAGTTGCAACCAGTCACCTACTAGAGGACATTCGAGCGGCTGCAGAAGACAGACCATTTCTACAGTAAGAAATCCATCCTGCGTCTTTAACCCATAAAGACCCAGTGCTACTTTTGTGATAGTTTCCAAATGAATTTTTCTCTAGATTTCAGCTTTAAGTGATTTATCACCATTTATTAAAATATTATCCTCTGTATTTTGCATTTTTTCATGTATTTTCCTATATTTTATTGATTGATAATGTAAATGTTCATAAAAGCTCAGATTACAGTTTAGGGTTATTATATTAAAAAAAGGGACTTTTTCAGCAAAGATATCATTAGCTGAACATAAACCCAGTGTGTCCATCCACTGTTACTGATCAAACTCCATGGAATTTTACTGGTGCATCAGTGTTATAGAAGATGACAGTGTTTCCATGTTCATTACTGAGTCTTTGAACGTCTGATGGCCATGAAAAGATGACAAACTATATATTACATGAATTATTTCAACGTATTTAAGGGTTTAGTGGTTTGGAAGTAATAAAACATTTTAGATCAGTAGATGGTTTTGGTTGCCAGTGGCTGTTTGGGTCTTTATGGGTTCAGTGATTGTTAAATAATATTTTTTTAACGTCTGTTTGTCTCTGTTCTTCTTTCAGGATGTTGGGAATCTTCAAAGGCTCCAGTAAAGCTCTCTGTTTGGTGATTGACACAACAGAAAGTATGAGGGATGACATCGATGCAGTGAAATCTGTCACTTCTACTATAATCAACAGTGAAGTGGGAACAGAAGATGAGCCCTCCCTTTACATTCTCGTACCTTTCAATGATCCAGGTACAGAGTTAAACGTGTGGATCTCTTTGTCCTGAAGTTTGTTTGTTTGTTTGTTTGTTTGTTTATTGTTTGTTTTGAGCAGAAGAAAAGAAAAATCTTTTTTTATGTACAAGGAACCAATAGCACACTGTTCAGAGCACACACGTTGATAAATAAAAGTGATCAATACATTATAGAAATTTCCATGCACATTAATAATAAATTAAGTACAGCTCGAAAAGGAGTGGGGAGAAAAAAACTTATAATCCCACTCCCTCCTCATCCCTCCAAGTCATTGTTTTAAATGTGGAGATTTCTATGTGGAATTAAAGAACACAAACCCAATTCTCTGTCTGATTTACAGATGTGGGGCCACTGATAAGGACCAAGGATCCAGAAAACTTCAAGAAAGCTATTGATTTACTGTCACCATCTGGAGGAGGAGACGTGGCAGAGATGAGTCTGTCAGGGCTGGAGGTGCTGTTATCTACATCCCTGTTTATGTCGAGTGACACTATAATTGTTCTGAATTTTAAAGCGATTCCTTCCTTCTTCCCTGTGTAGCTGGCTTTAACAGTTGCTCCATTTAACTCTGAGATCTTCCTCTTCACCGATTCACCTGCAAAAGACACACATCTGAAAACCACAGTGATGGCACTCATAGAGCGGACCCAGTCTGTGGTGAGTCACACAGCTACAGGCTGTTTTTTAACCTGAGAAATGTTCAAGTAATGTTTTTTTTTTTTTTTGTTTTTTGAGGTGATTCATGGTGTTTGCAGGTTTGAGTCAGGCTTTTAAGATTATTTCAGTAACATACTTCTAAATGTCTGATTTCCTTAAAGGTTGTATGACAAATGCACAGTTGGGCAAAGAACAGTTGTTTTGTTAAAGCTGCAGTCACACATTGAAACAAGCTGTAAACAGCACCCCAAATATATAATCAGTAAAACATTTGCCTATAATAATATCCAAGCAGACTATCTGCAATATTATCATTTATTTAGATTTGTACTGTGGTGGAAAGAGAAAACTAATTTACTGTAAGTAAAGTTACACACATACTCACTGTCCATTTTATCAGGTGTACCAGGTGTACCTAATAAAGTGGCCAGTGGTGTTCATGTCTACTATTGCCCATTTCCTTTGTTTGAGAAGTGCATTCAGAGTTGTCACCAGTGGATATCTGAGTTACTATTGCCTTTGTATTAGCTCAAACCAGTCAGAAAATTCTCCTCCAGAATAAACAAGGCATTTTTTTCAGACAACTTCTGCTCACTGGATACTTTTCTTTTTTCAATCATTCTCCGTAAATGCTAAAAGTCTCTGTGTGTCTGTCTTTATCATCTACCATTATATTATTAGAAAAACATCAGTGTTTTCATTGCATATTGCCACTGTTTCTGCTGGAGGTGGAGCTATAGTTTGACCAACGTTACATCCAGTTTTATAAACAGAAACACCAGATAAATCTCATGACATGAGTAAAAAGGAGGACAGAAGAAACAAACACTATGTGATGGAGCTTTGACAACTCATAAATATGAAACTACAAACTTTATGTTAAATAGATGCCAAAAAGATTGAAATCTCATTTAATAACAAAGTGTTTTATTTTAAAATCATATATGTAAATTTTTCATCTTAAAAGTAAGAATCTAAAGCCATCAAATAACACTGACATCATTATTTAATTGATTTAATTTAATGTAAAAGGTGAAACTGGAACAATTATTACACATGCCTGTTGTGATGTTTGATGTTGTGATCAAATGTTATGTTGTGATATGTTGTGATGTCCTATTCTCTCTTAATTGTA
>JAPQRQ010000007.1:20989007-21006589 GCA_037367365.1 Apogon talboti
AGCCAAGGCCCTTAAGGACTCCAAGTGATCCGCATGTTTATGCATGCGGTGTTACACAGATCTCTCAGTTTGCACCTTGCTCTTCTCTCATTCGACTGCTGAAATTCACACCGTCCAATGACAGCGAAGGCCAGAATGTGGTCACAACACAGACAGCACACAGAAAAGTCACCTTAGTGATCGCACCGTCACTTAGGCCTATACAATGTACACCCAAGGCATTTCATTTTCACTTGTACACTTTTCATTTAAAGCAAGAAAATCCATTAACATCTGTTATTCCCGAGGCTGAATTGATTTATGAATGCTTAAGATGGAGATCAGTTTGATTTTTTTTATAGTTTAATCAATGACAGGCATAGTGTGACTGTGTTATATAAGACTGGAACAGTATGAGGGAAATGATTGGTAAGTTTAGGAGACATAAATGGAGGAAAATTAGATCAATGGTTTGTCTAAACTGATATGCCTGTTAAAGACAAGAATAACTCTGCCACCGAAACATTATAATGAATTCCTTTTCTCCCCTTTTATTTCCCTTTTGTGTGCGTCGTCCAGTGACGTTAAAGCTTTGGTAATGTCAGTGCCTTTAACTGGCAGTGGTGCAGTGCTGCCTGTTTATGCAGATAGACACACAGCATAAATAAAGCCTTGTTCTAGTCAGACTACCTGTGTTTTAGAGATGAGCTCTGCTGCACCCGCTGACGTTAGTGGCACAACAGGAAGCCGTGACGCAGCCAGGACAACAAGCAATTAGAAATCATTGCATTCAATAAAAATAGTCTATTTTCTAAATTATGTGAAATACTCAAGCAAGCTTCGGATTACGATTAAAACTTTAATTACCTCTGCCAAGGAGGTTATGTATTCACTAGGGTTTGTCTGTGTCAGTTAGCAACATAACGCAAAAAGTTACGGATGGATTTTAATGAAATTTTCAGGAAATGTCCGAAATGGGAAAAGGAACAAGTGATTAGATTTTGGCGGTGATTAAGATCATCCTCTCGATCCAGGAATGTTTTATGGCATTTTCAGCTGAATAACCTCTCAGCTGGCATGTCTGTTTCTGCACATGACATTTGACACAGTGTCGACGTGGCCCTATTGTTTAGCTGTTGCTAGGTAACCCACTTCAAGGGTATTTATCTGTTATTGCTAAAAAGGCATGTCGCCTAGGCGGATGTCTGCGCTGCCCGAGTGCTTTTCTAGTTAGGAATATTTTGCAGGCCTCAAAAATTACAGTCTGCCTCTTAGCCGTTTTCTGGTTTCAGTAAATGTCACAAAGGATGAAATACTTTGGCTGATCACACATTATAAGAGAGAGGGAGATAAAAACAGGTGAGATATCAGGTAGATTCATCTCACATAGAGGCAATATCACCATTCCTCTAACTTTCATTACCTCCGCCTAGGAGGTTAATGTAATCACTGGGGCTTGACTGTCTGTCTGTCTGTCTGTGTGTTAGCAACATAACTCAAAAAGTTATGGACAGATCTTAATGAAATTCCTAGGAAATGTCCGAAATGGGACAAGGAACAGGTGAGTCGATTTTGGGGGTGATCCAGGATTTTTTTGTTTTTAATGGCATTTTCAGCTGAATAACCTCTCAGCTGGCATGCCTTGTTTTTCTGTTGCTAGGTAACCCTCTCAGCTGGCATGTCTTTTTATCTGTTGCTAGGTAACCCACTTCAAGGGTATTATATGTTACAGCAGCATGGTGGGGAACTGAGCTGCCTTGGCGGAGGTCTGCGCTCTCTGAGTGCTTTTCTAGTTTTTTCTGCATTTTTTTTTTCATTTTCCACCTATTGAAGCTTCAAATAGAATCATTTATCTTTTTACCTTTTTTTAGGGTTACCTCCCAATAAGATGCAGTAACATCAGAAGTTGTGGAAGTTGAAAATTGGAGAACGAAATGTTTCTGCAAACAACTTTTGGATTGAGTGTAATTTATGTTACATATGACGTGGGTCAAACATGCAGTATTTTGCTCACTGAATTTCCTCTCAATAATGGCCATCAACATGTTTATATTTGGGTATAAATTAATATAATTTCAGTGAAAAATTAAGAGTTCAAGCTGTCAGGTAGTTTTCACAAGGCCTAGGAGACTGAAAGGAGAAGAGATGGACTGCATCAAGGTTTTAGCTTCACATTCAGATAGACTCTAGAGTAAACACTGAAACTACATTGAAAGGTTTTAACATGGCTATGTCCACAATGTTTACAAAAAGAGAGACAGAGTTACTTGCATAATCTCTAAAACTAGCACTTCTAACTGTAGTGGTTAATTTAATATATGAATATGTTCTGTTGTCTTCTGTTCTTTATTAGATTTACTTTGTACTTGGCAACAAACAACTCATTGCTTACTGATGGTATAAAGGATTTGAATGTCTTAATTGTTCAAAGGTTTCACATGCAAGGTTTTCTTTATTCGTCTCCCAAAGGGAGAAATCTGGTTTGGAGCAAGGACCAGCCTCATATAAACAATACATCAATTGTTGCTGAGAGTGAGAAAATATTCTATTTTACTGAAAATATGTGGGAAAAAACATTTTTTTTCTGTAGTAAAAATGTTTCTGTAAAAACTGCTGAACCCAACTGTGCATTTTGTGTACCACTACACCTCTAGATCAAGCAGAGCAAAAGCAATCAGTAATCCAAGGATCAATGTTGCTTCACTATGGCATACTATAAGATGATGAAGACCTCACACCCATCACTGAATGACAAATTGCTTTACATTTTCAAAAACTTGTAAAATGTTAAACATTACTTAAAATTGGCTGTGCATGCAGAGTATGCCTACTTACTGAATGCAAATGTGTCCGACATACCAAATAATTCAACAGAACTAGTGAAATTAATAGAGTATTATATGGAATGATGAGATTTAATGGTTTCTAAGGCAGAGAGGAAGTAAGTGACATTGAGGTCAAGAGTGGTCTGCTCATAAGAGTATGATATCTATAATACAGGGTGTCCATAAAGTCTCTTTACAATTGAACAAATTTCTTACCAAAGCAAATGAATAGACAAATCTGTGGAAATTATTACTGCATGAAAAGTAGATACTGAAGTTTTTTGCCTCATTTAATAAACCTCGATATGGGCAGTATTAGTTGAACGAAGCACAAGAAGACGGCAGTGGATTTCTTGCTATGTTCACTGTAGCACAGCCTCATCGATGGTGGCAGAGGCATCAGTGATCTTTTACTCCAGGTTGTTGATGTCCTGTATCTTTGTTCGATACACGATATCTTTAACATAACCCAACAGAAATAAATCCAGGTGAGTGATATCTGGTGAACGAGGTGGCCAGGGAATTGGGCCATCCCCTCCCTCACACAAGCCTGGAAATGACTGACTTAGGAACCCACCAACATGCAGTTTATTTATGTATTCTTTATTTAACCAGGTAGGTCGATTGAGAACCAGTTGTCATTTCCAATGATGACCTGGCCAATGGCCAGTCCCCAAAGTGGTGGTGCACCATCTTGCTGGAAAATGATGGATGGTTGAAGGTCATCCAGTTGTGGTGCCACAAATTCAGTCAAAAGGTCAAGGTAAAACATCTGTAAGTAATTGATCTCTCGTTGCAGAAAAATGGACTAATGATTTGATTTCACATGATCCAAATACACAAATGCAATGTGATTAAAAACTTTGATAACCACTGAGTACACAGAACAGATGTGATTAGTATATCTCTTCAGCTACTTTTGTAATAAATTTTGTAAATTGTAAAGAGACTATGTGGACACCATGTTTTTGTGTGTGCTTATTGGAAAACATGGAGTGTCTGCACAAGTTGCAAAGTCATGTAAGTATGTTTAACTCTGACAGGTAGATGGAGTATAAAGAAGTGGATCAAAAGGAAAAGGGCTTGTTGTAGAATCTACTTCTCTAATGGAGTTCTCACAATGTCATAATTATTTTACAACATACTTAAAAAAACAATATTAAACATAAAAAACAATATGTTTGGTCAATACATTAAAATTTATCAAAATGACATTGATTCAGGTCTACCTCTGTGTACACAATCACACTCAGTCCCAGTGTGTGAATACAGATTTCACTCCCAGCTGCACAAATACAGACAGGCCTCTCAGTTTCATGGCACAGAGCTCCAATGACCAGACAGACACGACTTAGGGAGTGGCCACAGATCTGCCCCTACAGCAGCAGCTCCCCTGACCCACATACCCAGAGCTGGCTCACAGGACGCCTGCTGCCCTCTGTTGGACAGCCACAAAATCAGCACAGAGGACGGACTTTTAGGATTTCATCTGCTACTGAAGTGCCATATTACACAAAATGGGAAATGAGGGCTACTGCTTCTGAGCTTCACTGATACAAGATGTGTTATAAACAAATAAACACAGTAGGAAGCAGAAGAAAACTGCTGATAGCTGGTAGCGGACTAAAACCAGTTGGAACTGTGATTGAGTAGAACAAGATAAACCAGATTCCCCTCTCTACTTCCAACACCTGAGGCATAAAATGATGACGCAGGATTCTTAAACCACAATGCCATAGCAGCAAACGAAGTGTTCTGATCAGACAGATGTAACAACTTCAGATAAAGTTTATTTTTATCTCTTGTCTGTTTTGTTTTGTTTAATCATAGGAACTTCAGTATATGACACGACACATAAAATGTTGTAGTAGGTGTTTGAACCCTTTATGTGTGAGACACTGACAGAGCAGATGACCTGCTTACCTTCTTGGCTGTGAACGTCGGTCATCCTCCCCACTGCCGGACTCCTAAAAGAGAATACAGAAAGGTGAATCCAAATCGCAATCACAATGTCAACCTGTGCAGTTAAACAGTTACAAAGTGCAGTTTAAACATCCCATTTGTGTTTTGATATTCTGATTCAGTGATTTTGCCCAACAAAAGGCAATATATGTAATATGCACAGTGAATTCTGATTTTTTTTTCCTTTATTAAAAAAAATAGAAAGAATGTGTATGTTTGAGTTGGAAAAAACAGAAGTTGGCCCTGATAGTACTCAATGGCTAATATTAGGCTTCTAAAGGGGACTTTGAAGGAAAATACTACCTTGAAAGATACAGTATAAATTACTACCGTCAAGATTTATTTAATCATTAATCCCCAAATGAACAGAAACAGAGTTAGAACCTGATTTTAGAAATATTTTTTGTTTAAATTACTCATTGAAACATATCCAATCGTTGCAATGATGTTCTGCACAGGACTCCACAATTCTGTAAGTGCTCTATAAATAATATGGCTATGATAGTAAGGTTTTTGTTTCATTACTCCATTAAACCTAGTTTTATATCAGATAACATGACATATTTAAGTATTTCTTATTTTGGGTGAAATAAAAGACTATCTTGTGTACTTCCAGTGTCGCCAGCACACACACACATTTGTATTAAGAATGAAAGCCGCATCCACCATAGTGTTCAGTGCTGTCTGAGCATAGAGTGGAGCAGCAGTGTGGAGGCACAGGAGGGAGAATAGGGATTCAATTTGCAAACTATCCAGGAAAATGACCTCAGTCTATTTGAAGGTGTGGCCGGTCAAAGAGTAACATATTCACATGCAAAGAGAGAGAGAGAAGAGGGCAAAAAAACCCAAAAAACAAAAACAAAATCTAAATCACATTAAGTTCCAAAATTTGGAATATGAAGATTTGTGAGGTCGGATGACAAAGGATAAGCAAGAGATAAAGACTTGGCATGTATACTGTTATGCATGGCACTTATCTTGTTTATAGGCTCAACAACATTACAAAACCATTAACATTTTCATAAAGGGAAGAAGTGGATTACATGCTGATGATAAGCCAACAATAGGTACAGAAAAAAATGAACTCAAAGACCTGCTGTATGTCATCACATTAGCCCTTACAACAGTTTGATTTGTAGAAATTTTATTCAAGTGAATGCACAACAGTATGTGATATGGACAGTACAAACTGTGTAAAATATCAGCTATCGCACCACGTCTATTGGAGTAACTAGACAGCGTATATTCTTTTAATATAACACTATTACTCTGTGGATTGTTAAATATGTTGTGGTGAAAACTAAATCAACACTTACATGAGGGTTTCTGTGTGATTGTGACTTTTTGATTGGATTTTGGAAAGTTAAAAATGTATGCTATATCAGAATTACTCCGGAAATATAAACACTTCGTTGGCATGTTCACATTTGCTACAAACAGAAACAGTAACTAACTTTGGAGCTCCAAATTCAGCAAATACATCACTTTCATATACTGAGAGTTGTGTTGCATAACATAGACATAACAGAACACAATTTAATTGAACACAAGAATGTGAAGCCATCGTGATTTAAGCATGGCAGACTTCATCTAAACATGTATAGCATCTACTTATTTATTGGTACATTTTAGATGGCACAAATGCATTTCAGCTCATTGCATGGGACAAAGTCAGACATCAATCAACTCTGTGTTAGATTAAAACACAGTGAATTACTCGGGCTGAGTGTTTTTACATGTATGGAAATGTGAGAGGGTTTTTCCATAGCTTATGGAAATAAGTCATCTGAACTCACTGGCTGGGCACACAACTGCAGGACTGGACAGGCAAAATCTGAGGCAAGCCTGTGCTGCCCTCAGAGTCACAAGTTACAACCGAGAATATCTCCGGTCACCAAGTTAAAACTATCAGAGGCTTCTCTCCCAAAGGTCAAACTCCTGTGTGTATTTTCCCTACAAACACCCTTATTATGAAGTAAACAGAAATCAAATAGGCCTACATTATGCAGATGCAAAATAAGATTCCAGTAAATATGATTGATGAAAAAAAAACAGCTAGCACGCATCTCGTGAGAAACTGCACACACACACACACATCACATGACAGCAAAAACCATGAAACCAGACGTGTCTATAGTGTTATCGCTGTGTGTGTGCGGGTTGCAGCTTGAAAACATATTTCCACTAGAAAACACTTTATCTATCAACACCCTGCCTGCTTCACCTTTCATTTCTTCTTCCTCTGCTATTAGAGCTCATACTACTGTTATGATGAAGCAATGCCTTCCCTAACTTTATTCTCTGGCTCAACCCTACATCTATATGGAACATTTTTATTTGTATAGAAACAGTTGCTCTGTGCTGAACGACTTTGGCTGGTCAACGCACTCACTACTGGCTGCTTCTGTTGACAATGGAAAAATTGCTGCCATATCTCTTGCATTCATTCTGAGTCAGTCTGGATGACAGTCAGAACAAATGACCTAAAATGTGTGTGCATAGAGTAAGACAGCTATCATTATTCCAACTCACAGAACCTGTTTGGCTGTTTGAACACACAGGTGCGAGGGACAGGGTCCCTTTCAAGGCCATACAGCCTGTGATAGTTTGTGACGTTCTCAGTAAAAATAACAGTTTGGGGTGGTAGATAGTACATTTTGGAACACAAAACACTCCTTGGTTCAATCTTTTATTAACTGTTAAAACAGGTCATTTACAATAACACCTAATTAACTTACGGAGCGGGGTTGTGTGATGTGGTCAGGATCTTCTATTGTGGTATGTATAGTTACCTCCGCTAAGGAGGTTATGTATTCACCAGGGTTTGTTTGTCTGTTAGTTAGCAACATAACACAAAAAGTTACGGACGGTTTTTAATGAAATTTTCAGGAAATGTCCGAAATGGGACAAGGAACAAGTGATTAGATTTTGGGGGGTGATCCAGGATTTTTTTTATGGCATTTTCAGTTGAATAACCTCTCAGCTGGCATATCTACTGTTACTGCACATGACATTTGACACCATGTCAATGTGGCCCTATTGTTTATCTGTTGCTAGTTAACCCACTTCAAGGGTATTATATGTTACAGCAGCATGGTGGGGAACTGAGCTGCCTTGGCGGAGGTCTGCGCTCTCCAAGTGCTTTTCCAGTTTGTTTTTTGTTTGTTTGTTACCTCCGCCAAGGAGGTTATGTATTCACCAGGGTTTGTCTGTTAGTTAGCAACATAACACAAAAAGTTATGGACGGATTATAATGAAATTTTCAGGAAATGTCCGAAATGGTACAAGGAACAAGTGATTAGATTTTGGGGGTGATCCAGGTCATCATCTGGATCCAGGATCAATATATATTTTTTGCAATATTTCCACCAGTAGGAGGTGCTATAACAAGGCCCAATACCCTTGAAGTGGATTACCTCGCAACAGACAAACAATAGGGCCACGTTGCCATGGTGTCAGATGTCATGTGTAGAAACAGACATGCCAGCTGAGAGGTTATTTGACTGGAAATGCCAGTAGAATTAGTTAGGTATTAGTTAGCAACATAATGCAAAAAAGTTATGGACTGATTTTAATGAAATTTTCAGGAAATGTCTGAAATGGGTCAAGGAACAAGTGGTTAGATTTTGGGGGTGATTAAGATCATCGTCTGGATCCACTATTTTTTTAACAGGATTCTTCACTATTGGGAGATTGGGCTGGAACCTTGGTTCTGCGCTCTCTGAGTGCTTTTCTAGTTTGTCAGCAACATAACGCAAAAAAAGTTATGGATAGATTTTAATTACATTTTTAGGAAATGTCGGAAATGGAACAAGGAACAAGTGATTAGATTTTGGGGGTGATCGTTTTATGGCATTTTCAATTGAATAACCTCTCAGCTGGCATGTCTGTTTCTGCACATGACATTTGACACCATGGCAATGTGGCCCTATTGTTTATCTGCTGCTCGGTAACCCACTACAAGGGTATTATATGTTATTGCTGAAAAGACATGTCGCCTTGGCGGAGGTCTGCACTCTCCGAGTGCTTTTCTAATTTTACAACTTTTTAATGGTGTCACAATACAGTAACTGTTGTGTAAATTCAATTAGGAACTTGATTAAATAACCATACTCTGCTTCATCATGTTGGATTGTTTTTATTTAACTCTACCCTATCAAGCAGAAGCCTCCTGTACCATGAAGAAGTATGCACTGTGTCATCCAAATGAGTGTAATTTGTGACATGATATAAACAATACAGCATAATATGAAATGACAGACATTTCTCTGTGATACGGTCACACAATATGCATTGACACATCTCAAAGCCTTACTGCAGTACAGAAAGTAAATGAATCCCACTGTCAGTAAGTGCGTAACCCTGGGTTACTCAAAGGTAGATGAACAACTGTTTCATATATAAATTAGGTAATAAAATGAACAAAAAATTGCTTTTTTTAAAATACATGTTTTTTTATTTTCAACAACAAAGATGTATCTAAAGACAGGTCTGTAATCATCTGTGTGTCACTGTAACTACAGTAAGACGTGAACACATACATAGCAATTATATTATTTCAAAAACAGATACACAAAGTTGTTGTGACCATATTGTACAGTATGCAAAGCAATGCAAATAGCAGTTATCTATTATTTGATTTAGCAAATGACACAGGAGTCAAAAGTATTTAATATTTCGAAAATTATCTCGCTGCAGCCCAATAACAATGTATTCATTGATTAGAACTTGAAATATTACTCTTCTATACGTGACAATGTAATAGCTGCTATATGAAACTGTAATGACTATTACATTACTGGTCCTGCTTTCAGACCAATACCAGATTTTATAGTGTATGTACGCTGTGTGATAGGATGATGCATATCATGTGCAAATACAAAAGTTCCCAAGTTTCATATTACCCTGTTGTGTTTATGTTGCTGCGTCACAAATCACACTCTTTATGGCAGCAGGTACATGCAATCATTTGGATGATGCTTTGTAGTGTTCGATGTGATACAGATGACAGCCGGACATTTGCATGAAGCTACACAAACAAAGAACTCAGACCAAAAAAGAGGGTACTCAGTAGTATCTAAGTAATTTGGTCAGTGTCATGACAGTATTAAAGTTTGGTACCCAGCAACAAAAGTTTAGAGATAAGGTGCTGGATAATAATATTATCATGTGCTATGAAATGCCCAGTGTAGTCAGATTATGGTCATACTGCACAGCTTTGCTCGTAGACACAAACTACAAGGGCTGTGAGGGAAACAGTGTAGGTTAATGTACTTCCTGAGTTCTCTGACGGGTTCCCTGTCTGTGCTCAAACAATACAACCACATGCAGCAGCAACAGGAAACCACCTGCTCGTCTGCTTTGCCTGGATGCACTCACTCATTTCTTCAACACAAACACAGACAGAGAGATAGACACGTAGAAAGACAGAAAAAAAAGAGCAGCTCTGGAGTAGAGGAGACAGGTCCGTGTAGATAAAGACAAAGACAAGACACACGTCCACAGCCTCGTTTACATACCACGACTGCCCACATTCATGCGTGTCACAAGGTGCTTATTAGGAGCGGAAGTGCGTGAAATAGCTCTTAGAAGATGACACGAAGATAAATGTGCAACTTCAAACCATTAAAACAACCTACAATATAGCATACTGAGACAGAAGAAGAGGTAACACTATCTTCATTTTAACAAAACATCGATGAAAGTGTCCTCGTCTCGGAGAGTTTTGTAGCCAACTGGCAGTTGAACCTTTGAACTAGCGGAAATATGCATACATGATCCATGTAAACACATAGGGGAAATCAAACAAAGAGGAACTATGGTTTGCGTACACCCCGACGTCATTGTATTCCAATACTACATGTTAAAAACACTTTGACAAGTCAAACTATGTCCAAGTACGGAGCTGATATTGTAACTGAAAATGATGAGCAGCTATATTTCACGCATGCGCAGGAGTACAAAGGCAAGGCACTTTATGACAGTCAGCAGCCGATAAAAAGAGACCAGAAATGTTGCCTGAAAACGGAACCGACAGCAAGGAAATTCAGATTTAGCCTTGCCGAAAGTATTAGTAAGGGAAAGCTTCTATGAAGGCGGTTCTTACCGAAACACAGGGGCTGGAGCTGGTGCTGGGGGTCGGTGAACGCTGCACGGTAACCAGCGCCATTCAGCGACCGGGACGCGGACACCTGAGAGGAAGCGACAGCGGCGAGACGAACATAATTGTCTTGAGGTGGAGAAACCCAGGCTAAACCCGGGTTGTCGATCCTCTCTTGCTTTTCCTCCCGCTTTCTCTCAGATCCGTAGTCTGTTTGACTACTCCCCGGCTGTTTCCTCTGTTAGCGCCTCATGCGCATGCGCAACTACTCCTAGCTGGTCAATCCCGATTAACCGTATGAGTGCTGGAGATAAACAAAGCAGTGTCTTGTCAGCCAAATACTAAGCCTGCCTCTGCTTATGCTTATAACCAACTTCACGAGGTTAACAGCAGTAACAATACACATCAATAAGAATTCAGTGATTTAAACTCAGTTATAAAGTGATGTGATATCCATGATATTTAGAACTTGTAAATCAAATCTACTGTGATGTAAATTTGACTAAAATATTCTGACATTAATTCCCTAAGAGTGGTTAAGATGCTAGAAGAGAATAAAATTTTTCATAATATATTTTTTATTGTATATTAAAAAAAATTTATACTCAACGTTTTTTATGTGTCGTATGCATTTTTGGTTTTCTGCAGCTTCCATAATTCCATATTCAGACTTTTGATTAAAATTTCGACAAAAACCAAGCCATTCTGCTATTGGCATTTTTATCTAATTTTTCAAGCTTTTTGGTAAGCAAAGTGTACTCTTTTATAACGCGAGTGGTACTTTCCATGAGTCAGCTGTCATTCTGTTTCAAGGAGACTTTGACACAAAAATTTTGATATTTAAAACTTTTGGTTTCTACACAAAAAAGGTGAAAAGATGGGATTTTATTATCCATGACAAATCATATCTTTACTTGCAGGTCCCACAGGAATTAATCTGAGTTCGTGATTCACAAACACTGCATTGTAGCCGGCCAGTCTGAACCTGCATTGTTACAACATTATCTTCACAGCTTGAGGGGAGACATCAAGGAAAGCTGCCATCATCACTATCCACACTCTCAAATCTGAAGTGTGTCTCATCGATGTGAATCACAACCCAGATGCATACAGCTATGCACAGATAGGCAGCACTGCTGGTAACACTATCTTTATCTTACCTGATAATTAGATTAATTTGCAATTAATAGGATTTGTTCATGCTGATTTAGAGGATTTGAATTAAGTTAAATAATTCTAATAAAATGATTTTACAGTGTATCTTTAATTTGGTGATATTAACAGCATTTGTTCAGTCTGTCCACCTTTCATTTTGCTAGCCTCATAGCATAACTGCCCAATTCTTTTCTTTTTTTTCAGATCATACCCAATGATGCAAAATAAAGCAGCAGTGTTAGGAGAGTAGTTACACATCACGATTCGGCCAAAAATATGACTTAGGCAATTATGTTATGAGGCTAATGATTTGCACTTAATGTCTGTCACTCCAGTTCCTATTATCTACACATCAATTCATCTTCATCAATCATTTCATCGCCAATGAGACCATCTTTCAATCCATGCATCCATCCATAAGGCAGCTTTCGTCATTCTGTTTGCCCCAGAGGGATTAGCAGTGAGGCCACAAAGGAGATGAGATGGAGATTATGACAGAGATAATGGTGTTTGGATTTAGAGACACTCAGAGGATGCACTGGCAGGTCAAAGCTACAGCTTTAATTACAGGTGAGCCATGTGCTCTCTGATCTGATTTAAGAAAATGACTTATCACAGCTTTAAAATAGATCAGCGGACAGCAAGGAAAAGAACAAAAAACACATGAAATATCACCAGTAAACTAAAGCTACTGTAAATTGTTATAGTATGAAATCCACTGTATTGTCCATAGACACTTTATTCTATAGTGATGTGGCTATACATAAGAAGAAACTCTGTTCTATTTCTTCTGTCTCTGATATGTAAATTCTTATGGCACGATGATGTTAAAAGTGAAATGTGAAGATTGTGAGATGAGTTTTCACTATAAAATATTGTGTAAATTCCATTTGTATGACAATGAATGTGTCAAGGATCTACATATAATGGTAATAATGAGTGACTTATTTTTGGCTTGACGTGAGCATGAAAAACTTTAATCTGTGCATTAAGTAGCACAAATGAAATGTAAAGGCAGTCTGATAAATACTAACTGATACTGTGGCTTTGATTGAGAATGACAAATTACAACCGTTTCCTAAAACTGACCTGTCTCAATCTTGAGAATTTACTGGCTTTAATGTATTACTCTGGATATAGATCCTGAGTAAACCTATTCTGAATCCAGTGTACCGATCAATGATGGATTAGGCTACTTGACTCAACGTCGCCATCTACTGGCTAGTATATAATAACATGTTGCTTAATCTACATACCCATTTCCTGAAACAGTTTTTGACAAGGAAAAAAGAAAACTATGAACATTTTGCATTCCTTGTTGATTTTAAAATGGCTGGCTGCGGGATTTAGCCGCTTTATAAATTCCATTTTGGAAATCATGTAATTTAGTACCACCGACAAAACACCCGCACATTCGCTACAGATTCATATCTATATATCAGGAAAAAGACACTAAAGTAACTAGCAGAGTTTTTAGATGTATTAATAATATAAATAGTGACTTTACTGACACAGAAGCTTAAGTGTACCTTGGTGATATACGTCCTTTAAGTGTTTCATTAACGTGTCGAATCGGCAGAGATTGTTAACAGTCAGCGACGCAAGATGGCGGTCCCTACGAAACAGTAAGTTACAAACCTTCCAATGTGTGTTAAACAATGTGTGATCGATATTACATATTTATTAATAAATACAACTGCTGTTGGAGAGTGTCGAGTCGTATTTTTTGGAGCCGCGGTGCTGCAGCACTGCGTCGTAATAGTGCACAATGATTCACTCATTGTACTTCAGCTAGTCGGCGACATGCTAACATGAAGCTAACGTCAACTCATTACACTTATTAAAGAAGAGTTTGTTGTCCTTTTACAGTGTGTTCCATTTTTAACACTGCAACGCTCTTTTAACTGTACCAGCTATGCACCGCATTAATGTTTGCTGAAGATATTTTATGGAGATTTGTTGAAACATTCATTTGAAATGCATCTGACCTGTTACATGTATGTTCAGTTGCATGTATTGGTATTACGCATTTTCTTTATTGATTGATTCATTTAAGCGGATGAGATTTTTATCACAAAACTGCACCTTCTTCTACTCAGTAGCTTAATTATATATTCAGCTATTTGACCTCGTTTTTGCTGTAAAAGGCTGGAATGCATGAAGCTCATTACAAACTTTACAGTTTTGTGCTATTCAGATCCTGTGCATAAATAATACCACTTTGCAATTATTTCACAATAGGTAGTCCTGCTTTGTACACCTTTAGTAAAAATAAATAAATGTATGTATTAAAGTAAATAAAGTTGATCAGGTCATTGTGCAGTAAACTTGTCCCCACGACTGTTTCACTATTATATCTATCATGTTACTACTATGTTGATGTGTTTGTTAAATTGTATTACTGTAAGCTACATTTTAGGTTGACTTCATTTGAACAAATGAAAATACTGTTGGGTAGTTTAATCAACAGCTATGCATAATATTCTTGATAGGTCGATATTTGTTTATTTATTATTGATTTATTTATCAGGCACAATGCAGTGAAATATAGTGGACATATAGAACATCTGATGTTCTGCACAAAGAGCATTATAGCCTTTAGGTAATTCGCAACCCCCATCCCTGGTTGACTCTTTGATAAAAAAAAAGTACATACACAGTATAAACAACAATATAAAAAAGGTATAAACTAACAATAGAAAGATATAAATACCATCTACCTAGTAACACACACTCCCACTCTTCAAAGAGTGTCGGACCTTACCGACGTTGTAATTATAGACATTGTATTTTAGATTGTAGTTATAATTAGGTATCCAGTGTTGCTTCCTGTAAGAGCCAAGTAGATATGTCAAAAAGTCAACTTCTCATCAGTTCAGAAAAGACAGGCCTGTTTTCAGCTTCATGACAACTTATATTCATCTGCCCCTGAGAGTTTTAATGAGTTAGTATTGATTAAAAAATTAGGACAAATTTCTCAACTGTTAAATGGGCATCTTCAGTTTGTGATGATTATTTCAAAAATAAAAAAGTCACTTTTCATGTGCCCAGAAAAAGTCCTGTTTTCAGTGTTTTGTTGGAAAAATAAGTAAACTAAGAAAACTAAATGGTAAATTTCAAGGTAACAAAATGTATTTACTTGGTCAGTATAACATAGGTAAAACCCCAAAACTAATGCACTCTGTGAAGATAAAACAAATAGAGTGGGGTTATAGTTATTTGACAATTCAAAAACTAATCAATAAGCATGCAAGAGAATAAAAAAATGTAATTTTTATCTGCATGTACCACTCTTTATGAATTAGAACATTACCTTTGCGTGGTGGGATGTACGAAGTCTTCTAAAATATTTCTTGATTCTGCACAGGTACGGGCTGATCTTGCCTCAGAAAAAAGGAACAGCAAAGAGTGGAGCCCTGCAAAGACCATCAGTATTTGGAGATGACTCTGACGATGAAGTAGGTCTAACACTGAAAATAGAGAAATTAGTTTTTTGGTTGCCAAATTTACTTGGTGTGTTTTACTCACTGTGTATTTCTCAGACAACAGTTGGGGAGAGTCTACAGAGAGAAGCTGCCAAAAAGAAGATGATGAAGCAGGTGAGACAGCCCAGAGTCTTGCATTAGATTTTCATCTGTCTTTTCCTATAAACAGTGTATTACTCTTTTCAATGCTCTTTTCCTTTTCTGTCTCTGCCTCTAAAGACACGTTTGGAGATGCAGAAGGCCTTAGATCAGGACAGCACTGTGTATGACTATGATGCTGTGTATGATGACATTCAGAAACAGAGACTTGAGAGCAACAAGA
Source organism: Apogon talboti (assembly GCA_037367365.1). Taxonomy (NCBI): domain Eukaryota; kingdom Metazoa; phylum Chordata; class Actinopteri; order Kurtiformes; family Apogonidae; genus Apogon; species Apogon talboti. Next base: position 21,004,836 of record JAPQRQ010000007.1, read on the forward strand.
AAATTCTTGGAGGAACAGACAAAAAGGTAATGTCTCTTTTGCTGATTACTGTATTGCAGAACTTGTCAACACATGACCCTCATAATTATTCATTTCCCAGTATTCTCTGTGCTAAAATGGAGCCAGATGCTGAGTCTCTGCAGTAATGCTGGTTTGTGTCCTGGATGGTGGTGAGAAAAAAAAATTAAAAAATGAAAACAGGAACTGTAATCCTCAGTAACATCTGTATGCCTGTCTGTGTCTTTGTTTAGCCAAAGTATATCCATCAGTTGATGAAAGCAGTTGAAGAGCGAAAGAAAGAACAAGAACGAAGGGACGAAAGAAAGATCCAAAAGGAAAGGGAAGCAGAGGGAGAGCAGTTTGCTGATAAAGAGGCTTATGTTACCTCAGCCTACCGGCAAAAACTCCAGGAGAGGAAGGAGGAGGAGGAGAGGGAGAAGAGAGAGGCAGCGATGGAGGGTAAGACGATACTTGAAGGCTGTTGTCTTACTGCAGGATGATGATGATGTGTTAAAAATAAAGGGAGCTTGAATCATGTCTCTACAAACAATATAGTTTTTTAAAGCTAATGAATGAACAGCTGGTTTTTTTTTTTTGTTTGTTTTTTTAATTTCATCCGCATCTAATCTCAAGATGCAAGATCCTTTTAGTTACATCTATTATGTAACTATTATGTAATTTATATTTTGGGGATTTCCTCTGGTACTAACGGATCCTATTAAACCCAGCCACAAATCCCAAATTTCAACAATAACACATATGTCTAAACCTAACAAGATAATACTCACACATCTAAGAATTTCAAATGTGTAAATTGTAAAACTAAGGTATTACTCCTTTTCCCCCAAGGTTTCCACATGTCCTTAAAAGGTCTAAAATCCAATAATCTGTACCTCATGCCTTAACAAATCAAACTACAAAACCAAACCAACATATTTATTTTGTTTACTTTCCTGCAGTATGGACAAATATTTAGTGGTTGGTTGAAGCCTGTAGGGAAATAGCAAATTTGAAGTCCACTGCATGTTGTTCAAGAAATTACTCAAATTGCAAACTTTGGGTGTGTATAAATAAATAAAGCTTTCAATTTAATTTGCTGAAACCCTGTTATCACTGGGAACAAACCAGAGGTTTACTACACTAAAGGAAACATGTACAATCTCAAAGAATACAGTAATATCACTGAATGCATTCTTAGACCATAGAGATTATCATCCATACAGCACCTTCCTGTGTAATGTATTTGTTTTGTTCAGCTGCTTTGGATGTGAAGAAGCAGAAGGACCTGAGCGGCTTCTACCGACACCTGTTGAATCAGACTGTAGGAGAGGAACCTATACCAGAACGCTCCGCTAACAGGTCAGGCATTGCTGTATGGCACATCATGTGACACATCAAGTACAGATTTAATAGCTCACCATCTTCACCTTTATGTTTCTTTTGAAGAATTTCACCTTGTATATACAGTATATTGTGTATATCCTATATTACCTGTACATATCCATTATATGTTGCACATATTTCTTCCATCTATATTATAGAGTTGGCTTTTTGTATATTTTAGCATTTCTTGTAGTTTTGTATATTGTCAGTATTTTTGGTACAATTTGTGTGATATTTCATACAGTATTTTTTTTGCACTTTAAGTGTTTGGTGCTAAAGAGAAACAAAGCTGCTAAACTGATTTTCATTGTTCCTGTAACAGTGACAATAAAGTCCTATTCTATTCTATTCTATTCTATTCTATTCTATTC
>JAPQRQ010000007.1:21036680-21058129 GCA_037367365.1 Apogon talboti
AAGTCAATTTTATTGTCAAAAACCATATGCACTAGACATACACAGGAGTTTGAAATTGCAGTGCTCGGTAAGGCCCATGGTGCAACAATGAAAAAATACAGAAATATACAATAGAAAGAAATAGATAAAAATGAAATAAAATAAAATTTAAAAAAGATAAAAATACAATAAATAACTAAGTAAGGTATCTTTTCTTCACATTCTCTTAATGATTCTTCATCTTTCAACCAGGATGAGACATTTAAACACATACAGGGTTTTTCACTACCTTTATAATGGGCTGATTTTTTTGTTTACAGAACTGAACCAAATGAAAGGGGTAAAAATCCTGTGCTGATGGTTCTTGACACCCATTCCAAAGACTGGGTCAGGACCCACATCACCAAAAAATTTTTATTACAAGCATTTCATAAACTTTAAACAAGAATGCATTTATTGCACTCAATGTTCATATTTTAGTAATAGTTGCGTTTAGAATCTAGTATGAAAGACTGTCATATGTTCTATTTTAGTGGGAGGAAAGAAAAAAACGGAACCTTTTTGACCTCAGTAATGCATACAGCAGACTGTGGAAGATGTGATTTACCTGGTTTGGCTATTTAAGAAATTGTCATGAGGTCACGGTGAAATGAAGATGATAATAGTTCAGTTCAGTTATTTGTGTATAGACGACGCTTGTAAATTGGGTCATGATGGCTCATCAGTTTTAAGAAGTAGGTCCCTTCAAAGTAATAGTCCTGGCAAGCACTATCATCCATGGTAGTTTAAAAATTAGAATTGAGATCCTTTAACAAATATTTAACCTATTTTTAAATGTAAAAATATACAACCGGTGTGTTCTTATAACAGCAGTGAGAATGCAGTTTTCCATTAAATAGCCTCATGACCCTGGTTACCAGCACAGCACCTTCACCTCCAGAAAACCCTGATGTACATCATGTATGTCACATGATCAAATAATCACATGAACTCAGTTTCATATGAATACTTTTATTAAAGGGGTCACAGGTAGAAAAGGTCATCAGCAGTACCAGAGAAGACATCACCCTCACTATCATCATCATCATCATCATCATGTCTCCACTACTGCCGACAACCAATCACAGCCTTGCTGAGAAAGAAGAAATATCTTAATCTGTCAAGAGACATGAAACCAAGTAAGTTTACTCAAAACACATTAGAATTTCAAACAATATGCATATTTATGGAACCATGATGCTTTGCACACGGCTAAATAAAGCACACCATTGAATACCAGCGCTGCTTGTTTGTACTGTCGTACAAACAACCACAAAGAGCTTCGACAATATAGTCTGAAAGAACTGCGTGCAGTAAAGGATAGTATACAGAGTTAGAAATATAAACACAGTGGAGTCAGTTTATAGCATCTTATTATAGTGTTAATGTCCTCATCCACTGAAACGTCCTAATTTTAGTGAAAATAAAATCCTGATATGAAACAGACTGTTTTGGTTTTTACTCAAACCCGTATAGGTTTAAAACTGGGGAAAGTGATACTGACTGGGGCTTAAATGCAGCTGTTACGTCACTTTACATGACAGTGGCAACGAAACCCGATGTCAAAAGTGAAATACTCCAACTGCAAGCATCAGAGACACTAGAGTTTTATTTGAGTAAACTTCGGCAAACCATTTATGTTTGACTATTTCCACTCGGAAAACCTGCCATTTAGATATTGTTCCTAAGCTCAAATGCTTTTAAAAATTCATGTGAATGCAAAGCCTCGCAAAAACGCATACATGGTTGCCTGTAGTGTGACACATCAGTGGTGCCGACACAATGTTCTCATAAAGGACGAAGACAGTTATATCAGAGACTATCTACAGGAGCCAAAATAAATAGCACATCATGTTACAGCATGTTGGAAATACAACTAGCAGTGGCTCACGTATGATGGAGGAACTCAAGCTGACGTGACCGTTTCTCCTTGAATTACTTTTTTTTTTTTTTTTTAAATCAGCGTCATCCCTCACACTCTACAGGTGTGTGTGTCCACTCAAAGGTGTGTGTGTGTGTGTTTACTTTAAAAGATGTGACGAGCGGAGGCTTAAAGTTCAAACAGAAAAAAACAGTCTTTATTCATTCTGACGCTTCACTCCATACAAAAAAAAAAAAGATTCAACTTCCTGATTTGATTGGCAAAGCACTATGTTGGCAATGGCTTGCGAAAAAATCCACTAAACGGTAAAAGACGACAGGTGGGTTGTAACTGTGCCCCTCTGCCAAAACCATTCAAGCATCCAACTAAAACCAATTGTAAAAATAAAAAGATAATAGGACAGCAAAGTCTGTTTAGGTCCATATCCTTTATATAACTGCTGTCAGCAATTTCAAGTGTTTTTTGTCATTGTACTGACTTACTGTGTGACATATACAGTGTTATTCTGACTATACAAAATACTATGCAGCCAGGGGAATCGGCTGGAGGTGAGAACTGATGACAGGGGAGACAGGAGAACAAGAGGGGGGGAGGAGATGAGTCATGATACTGATGACATTGGGAAACTGATGAAAGGTGGAATATACTTTAAGAACGGAGTCTGCTGGATGGCAGGAGCTCCGACTGGATGAAAGGGCTGATGGGATGTGGGAGAGACACCAGGACCCATCAGCTCTTTCACCCTCCACAGGAAGAGGGTTTGAGTGGGTTATCCGGATGAAGAAGCAGTAAAGATGAAGACTGGATGGTGGGTGGGGTGGGGTGGGGGTGTGAGGCGACGCCCCCCTCTGTGTCCTATCGATCCATTTCGTCCAATAGGGGTGTGGCGTCTCCGGCGATAGACATGGGCGTGCTCTCGATCATGGGGCTGGGTGACGGTCGTGGGGTCATCCTCTGCGCCTTCTTCCGGCCCTCGGCTTCTTTCTCCTTCAGCCACTGCTCCGCCATCTTGCCCCAGTCGACTGCAGAAGAGGAGCTGCTGCTGGACCTGCAGGGAGGAGCCACACTGTTAGTCCAAAGACTGTGTGAAAAGACAGCGATGGGATGGGTCGAAGGCCTCTCCACTTTGTATGAGTGCACATTTAGTACCCTCTACTGGTAGAAAACTAGTCTGCTAAACTACAATGAACATTCTCAAGTGCTACGAAAAGGAGACATGAAAAGCTATTATTAAGATGCTAAATCTAATCAATCTGTATAACTGGTAAGTTATACAGGTTTCTACACACATGTACTTAAAGTGTAAAGAGCATAAAGTATTTTAAAACACCAAACGCTAAACATTCAAGGATTAATATGTCAATGTCAAACAGTCCAGTGTGATGAAGTTTGCAACTGGCTAAACAGACAGGCAATAAAATAAAACATCACCAAAACAGCCGTTACCCTGACATATTTCACCTTCTTCTTCAAGAGGGAAGTGATAAAGTATTAAACGATGTAAAATTACTACAAGTCTAGATATGTAGACGCAGCAGAGACATCTTATGCAACTCTGAACATGTTACGATGACGTGATTTCTACTTATGCATTTTCACAGTCTAGTACTTAAACAGTTCTACATCAAATTATGACTTTCTTGACCTGTTGTCATTTAAACTGGAAAACATCATATGTGTAAATGATGGTATAAGTGAAATATAACTTGAACATGTATGTACAGGTCCTCCATCCAAAACACTCTCTAAAATAATCTTTAAGAGGGGCAAAATGCTATTATTATAACAATTTTTCTATAATAATTAATGCTATATGTGACACCATAAGTAATTCTCAGTCACATTATTCACATAAACGTGAGATTAGAAGACAGACAAATACGACTGAGCCACAGGTTTCCTTCGTCCATACGTACTTTGGCTGCTGCTGTGGCGTCCGTCCTCTGGAAGAGGTGGAAGATGATGGTGTCCCAGAGGAGTGACCGTGGTGACTACTGTGATGGCCGTGATGACTGTGGTGTGACACGTGGCCTCCGTGCGGGTGGCTGTGTGCGTGCGAGTGTGAGGACTGCGGCGTGGATCCGGGGTACTGTGGTGTGCCCAGAGCCTGCTGGCTGGGTGTGGTGTACGAGTAACTGGGTGTCATCATGGGGGTCGCCATGGGCTGCTGAGGTGTCGCAAATACCTGCACAGAAAGAAGCACAGGTGATCAGTTTGGTATGTTTAATTCTTGGAGTACATTATCAGTATAGCATATCAAGATTTATCTCTCCTCTTTGCACTAACTAGAGATGTTACAAACCCATCTTGTTTCTCCTTCTGCTTGACCTCATTAATAAACCTCACTCACATGATAAGCGGAGGAGCTCCCTCCTCCTCCTCCTGTGCTGCCGCCGTAGCCGTACTGGCTGGATCCCCACTGTGCGGGGGTGGTGTTGGGGTTCTGGCCCTGGCCTGTGACTGCGGCGATGGCACTGAACATCTGAGAGGTCATGTTGCGTGGGAGGGCGTTGACAGCTCGTGTTAAATCTAGATGGATAAGAGGGCATTAGGAAACAGTCGGTGCAACCTGACTCAGCTGGTAATGAAAACACATTTGTGTTTGCTGAATGAAGAGGGACTAACCTGCGATGTTGATATTGGCTGGGGTGGCGTTTAGAGACGCAGGTGTCCTTGTTCGACTGCTGTTGCTAGGAGTGATGCCTATGACACAAAAAAACAGATTATTATAAACCCACAATGCATTGGTTCCATTCAAAGACACTACATTCAGAAGGCCTTGTGCTTTCTTACCTGGCACAGGCTCCTGATAATGGTCCTTAAACCAACGGAAAAGTCCATTTACTGTAGGAAAGATCTGCGAACGGTAGCGGAAGCCATCTGGGGTGATGGTTACAAACTCAACCCTATTTAAAAGAAACGTGGGGACAAATTATACAGATGTATGTTAAAATTAAACATCACGATGTCACGAAAGCATTTTGGCAGTGGACTTCTGAGCGTATCAACTTATGGTATGTTGAAACACTTATTTTTATTAACCCTTTTAAGACTGCCATTATAACAGGCCGCCAAGGTGTCGTCATGTTTTCTTTGCAATAAAAGTGTCCGAAAATGTCTGTTTTGCCAATTCTTTTGTACCTGCTTTCACGAAAAATTTAACTTTCAATATCTGGCCACATTATTATGAATAATAAATGCTTAAAACAGTGCGTTTTAGTAAAAAATAAAAAAATCACACTTGAAGTTTTTAGCATAATTGTCAGAAACAACTGTATATGTCCATAATGAAACTTTTTGAGATTGCAAAAATAAACTTTCAACTATTTTACATCTGCTCAGACATGCTTTTGGGTCTTGGACATTCAGTATCCATATTATGGCTTCATATTTTTTGTTTTTTTCAGGTGTTTTTTTAGCCTGTGTGGAAGTCTCTGAAACAGTTCCTTTCTACTTGTAATAGAGTCCCACATTGCTGCTGTAAAGTGATATATAGTGTTGAAAAGCTCAGGATCTCAGCTTTCCGATGCCATTTGAATTTTGCGGATAGCGCAAACGGTTCAGGAGTTGCAGTAATTTTTTTATTGTCAAGTGCAAAATCCAGTGCTGGAGAGACTGCTGCTGTTAAAGGGTTAAAGACATAATATCTTGTTGTGTAAATCAATCAAACGTTCATGCTCACCTTGGTTTTCCTCGAGGCTGGTAGCCCAAGATGAACTTTCCAGGCAGCTCTTTACATGCCGAAACAAAATAAGGAATAAAAGTAGGCTTCTCCCTCTTCGCCCTGATCAATAATTCCTCCATTTTCTATGAATGAGACAATAAGAAAAAAAAACAAACTAAAAAGTAGAACACACACCAAAACAGCAAATAGCTGTCTGACAGTAGGTGTAACATTCTAAAACTGCAGAGCATTCCTTACCTCCTTGTTGCCTCCACTGCACTCTTGGAAGTACTTATGTCCCAGGAGATCACGGGCAAATGATGCCATGGGCTGAATATAACGAGCAGTAATTTCATCCAGATCTTCAAACTCCTACCAAGAAACAAACATACTCTTAAAGGATATCTGGGTGTTGTAGTAACGCTGATGTTAAATATTTCTGAAGTGCCACACGACACGGTCAAGTATGAAATAAAAACATGAGTACATCTTACTTCAGTATTAATCCACAGTGTGTGTCCTAAGCTGAAAGCGTTCTCTTTTCCTTCTTCTCTCACATCCACATGCTGGTAGATGCCGTCAGCCACCTACAAAAAATCACAGGATCAGACTGGAAAACCCTGTAAACCAAACTGTTTCCATCAAACTTCACTAGCTTCATACTTTTAGACTTGGTTTTGTTTACAGCTTGTGTATCATTTGTGTTTGTTGTCTGTAAAGCTACTCTCTTGTTATGCTACCGCGTTCTCCATCCATCCATTCAACTGTGTTTTCCTTAATTTCACCCTTTATGACCCTCTCTGAGCTCTTCCTTACTTTCCAGGTGACAGTCAGGTGGTTCTCTCCTTTACTGCTCGGTCTGATGATCAAGTCTCCCTGGTCCAAAGTCTCCATCATCCTCTCTGCCTGGTTGAAGCTGATATTGTGGAAGTTGGGGTGGGCGATCACACGCTTTATATACGCTAAACAGGCAGAGAGAAGGAAAAGCAAAGAAGCCTTAGGTGTCAATTATAAATCCTTGGCTAAACAAAAGCAGGAGTGTGTCATTCACGGGGGAAAAGTTGGACTATTTTAACATCCACTTTTCTGCCATTAATCTCTTTTTGTACTTACGTGTCCTTTGCTGTTTCTTCTTGAGCTCCTCCTCCTGTTTTTGGTCCTCTGACTCGGTGTCGAAGTCGTAGTAGCTGTCTTTAGGAAGCTTCCACTCATTGGCCTTATCCATTAAATCTGAAGTGCGGCATGTGAGGTCGACGCTGAATTTCTCAATGTCAATTTTCATGATGCGGCAGTGAACCGTCATGCCAACCTGCAGGAGACGCAAAAACAACAAATAGGTATTAAACAGGTGATATAACAAAACAAGAGGCAAGAAACCATCAAGACTGGAGCCAACCATAGTATTCTATCAGCAAAACCAGAATGAAACATAACAAAACATGCCTCACCTTAACCCTCTCTTCAGGGTGTTTTACCACTTTGTCACTAAGAAATTTGGTGGGAATAAATCCCTGCACGCCATTGTCCAACCTGGACCGCACACCAATAGCCTGACCCGGACATGAACCGCTGTCAAAATGATTCCAAACCTAAAGCAGACAAACAAAAATGGGTCAGGTCGAGCTCAACAGCAGATGGCTGTTTAATGTCAGATTATCAGCTCTCTTTGGTGATCTGGTACCTCGCTGAGTTCAGGGAAGTTGTCCTGCTGGCAGAAAGGACACTGCCACAGTCCTGTGGCATCGTTACGGATTGCCTGATCATAGCTTTCGCCCTGAGGCCGCCGGTGAGCAATGCCTGTTACTACACTGGTGATCAGCTTACCTGGAGGGGATAAAAGGTCATGAGTCATCAACCATACCTGTTTATAAGATGAAAAATAAATGAGCTGATAGAAGCCCTTATTTTCTGTTGTAATTAGTGCTACCCATACATTCTGAAATATCCTGCACTATGACAACTAATGGAAAACACTGGATTAATTTAATACAGTATTATATTTGGTAAAGTCTATTGGAGAAGTTAACTACATTTAAATCATTGATGTGTTTATTACCGATATAAAAGGTCTCTGGAGTCTCCTTGGTGAGCAGATTGAAGACCTCCTCAGTGTTGGGGACTCTGTAAGGAACTCTCAGATCTTTGTACCTGCAGCTCAGCTCAGCACGAATATCATACAGAGTTATTCCCTTGTTGCCATAGCCCTACAGAGAAAAAAAACAAAGAAGAAAAAGATGCAATGATTAAAGGACAGGAAAGTTACTGTATTAATGGATATTAACCACACTCATCTGTGAGTGTAGTTAAAGTTACACTCAATTAAGTAGAAAAAAAGCACATTGTGTTCTGGAGCCGCATCACAAAGATTTGTCATCAACTTGTAAAACAACATTTCTGCATAACCAAGAAATTAGTTAAAGGAGACAATAAACAAGTTGTAACCTGTCTCTCCAGCTCCTCAGCAAAAGCATCCAGGTCCAGATCTTTGAGACGTTCTGGGTTTTCCAAGATCTCCTCCAGCGCTCCGGCTGGGTTGGCATCTTCTGCAGACTCATCATACTCAAGGGCGTCGACAGCCATCTTGCGAGCCCACTCATATGTCTCAGGGTGGACCCGGGATCCATCCAGAACCTCAATGTAGGAGTCAGTGCTGTTGGAAGATTTTAAGGATATCTCATGCTGAATAGTATCAACATCACAGATAGTATCAACATCATCATAATATCATTACATACGAAGGCGACATGAAGAGCGGTGCCTATGCCTTGAGCTTTACTAGGAACACACCTGTCTCCAAGAGATGCAGTGTCGATCTTGATAAAACCAGCACAGTTGATAAAAACCTTGGGTCCCATATGACACATTGTGACAAGTTGGGTCCTGTTTTCCAGACGAGTGTTGTTCTGCTTCAGAATCTGCAAAATTTCAAGGACAACACTGGTTAGTAGATCCACTAAGTACAAAAAAACTTACAAATTGTACACGTTCTGAATGTTATCACCAAAAACACAAACCTTAAGCAGATGGGAGCCCTTCCTGGGTCCCAGACCGCACACGTACTGAACGAGGCTCTGAGTGTGAGGATGGGCGATGGCCCGGTTCACGTCCACGCCAACCTCATTGGCACGGTTGATAAATTCACAATAAAGAGCATTGAGCAGATCCTCCTTCACCACATGTTCCTGGGAAGAGCAGGAGAGAAAAAGACATCAGTCACTTAAAAGAACAATCAGCAGTAAAACTGCAGAGACAGAGGTTATCTATTCTAGTGGTTTTCTTCCACTTAATTGTGCCTTTATTTGATTATTTCAGTTTGTCTACTGTCAGTGTTGTTTGTAATATGTGTCAAAATCAGACTTAAAGGTTTGAAAATGTTATTAATTTTTATTCTTACTAAGTTTTTAAGTTTGGCTTTTAATTACTTTAATTTCAGTTGGTTTTACTAGTACATCAATGTTTTGAATTTTTCAGTTTGAAAAACTAAGCATTTCTAGTTTAATTTATTTAGTTTAACTTTCTCAGGAATTCTTTCATCTCTTACCTGATGTGGATGTAGTTTGAGGCAAAGAATATCTTCATCAGTGCTGCAGACTTGAGCATATTCCACCAGAGGATCTTGGATCTTCCTGGCAATGGAAACAGCTTGCCGTAGCAAAGGAGGATAATCCCTGAAATCCACCTGCAAGAGAAATAGAGGGTCAGATAATCAACAGCTGGAAGCTAATGAACACTGACACCACTCATGACAATTCTCTTTCAGTATGGAAAGGGTTGTATGTGTGAAAAGTTATTACCTCAGACTTCTTGCTGTTCATGTACAGCTTGGCCAGTTCATTGTCAACAAGCTCCACTCCAACAGCAGGCAGAGAAGACTCCTGCTCAAGTTCACTGATAGTCCTCTTGATGTCCTCCATGATCATTTGGGCATCTCTGCATGCATGACAGGTAGGGAACCATGTTTTACTGAAATTCTACACTTAAGATTTACTTCAACATGTAAATACTATGCAAAGCACGGACATGTATCAGCAGAAACATAAAACACTCACCTGTTCTCCCCAGCAACCGCAACCACATGAGGTTTCTTACTGGACAAAAATCTTTTGAGATTCTCAATGTCATTTGCCTGAAGGCGATATAGAGAGAAAATGAATGATAATGCATTCAAGAACATTTGATTCTATAACATTAAAACCGTTGACGGACTGTCGACTGCTTGTACCTTCTTCTCCCTCTCATCCTCCCTAAAGGCATTCCTCCTCTTCATGAAGTAGGGCAATCGCAAGAAGTCCACCACCTCTCCCTCTCCATTGATGAGTGCACAGAACACAGGTGTATCTCTGTCAAGACAAAACCCCAAAATGTAGGAACTTTAGAGTTTGTATAATTATGTAATTTCCACTAAAAATGTATTTGTCTAAAAAGCAGTGATTTTTGGGAACTAGTACACCTGGGGTGACATCCCATACCTGCTGGGTGCGTAGGCTACTCCCAACACCCGGATGCCTTTGCCCTGACTCTCATCCATCAGGTCATCGTCTTCCTCAACCTGCTGATCTGGCCTGTACGGCGCCACCTTAAGCCAGTTATACAAGCGGCGACAACAGGACTGCAAAAAAAAAAACAAAACAAAACATTAGAATGACTTTTGTGTATGACACCATTACTCAGTTTTATGACATGTTTTATATTATGCAAAATAATTTCCAATTTAACTGAGATATATGAAGGCAGGTAATATAATAATACAACAACTAGACAGATTTACTATAGACATTACCCTGACAATGCTCTCTTTAGCCTCAGCAATCAGTTTGCTCTTGAGCTCTTTGGCCATCTGCGGGTAGAGGAACTGATTTAGAGATCTCTCTATGGCCAAGGTTCGCTGCCTGTTCCACTCCTGCACTTGGTGACTGAACTCGTCCCTGTAGTAAAACTGTTTGATTTCATCAAAGTAAGTCTGGTCCCCGGCGTACCTGAAAAGACACAGAGTGAGAGTGTGTTTTTTTTTTTTTCCATTACCAGAGTAATAACTCAAAAGCCCTGTGCTCTACTGTCAAGATTGTGGATTAAAAAACTACAAGTTCCAGTCAAAAACTCAGAGAAATTAAACTCAGGGGAGCTATCCTACTTATCAAACCTTCTCTCCTACAACATCCAAGCTACAGACGCTAACCCAAAAATGACAACAAACTGTTACATCCCGTTCTGTGTCTGGTACGTGGCTTACAGCAATGGGATGTGCTTAAGCTATTCATTATAAAGAATTATAAAAACCTCTAATGTTCCTCATCTGGTTAATTATAAATATTTTAAGTGTAGACAGCCCCATCAGGCTACAACTATATTGACAGTCCAACACCATACTACAGAGCTAAGACCCACTTACCCTTTGACCCCTATAAGGTCAATACAGATGTCAATGGTGAGTAGCCCTTCGTCCTCTGCCAAGCACATCTTCAAAAACTGATCACCGTTTAGCTCTTTCACAGGTTTGTTCTTAAGATACTTGAAGGAGTACGCAAAATGAGCTTCATCTACTTCCTAAAAGGAGAGAGCAAATGTTAAAGCAGGTTTAGGACAGTACTTTAAAAAAAAAAAACACCAACTTATTAGTAATGTTTTGTTAAATGTCAGAGATAAAACATGCTAGTACCTTTTTCCCTTTCTTGGTAGGCTTAATGTTGATCTTGGCTCTCTCCTGGAAGGTCTGTCGCAGGACGTGTCTCACCAAAGGTTCCCGAGCAATTTGCATAGCCACCATGTACCTGGTCCCTTCCAGCACTGCCTCTGGGGTGGTGAACTGACTGCAAACGTAGTCTTTGGCCAGCTCCACAGGCTCAGCCGGGAACTGCTCTGTCTCGTGTCGCTGGTAACTGTCTCTCAGATTTTCTCCGAACTGCTCTGGAGTCAATCCAAACTTTTTAGCCAAGCCATCTTAAGTAAAATAAATAGGAAAAAAAACAAATAGGAAGAAGAGTTACCACTGCAGTGAATGAGAGAGTGGTATATATTAAAAGGTAGTGAATACTGACATCTTGCCACATCCATTAAAAAAAAAAAAAGACTTACCAAGACCTACGCTCTGACAGATGCTGTACATATCCCTGCGAGAAGCCAGCTTGAGATCAGGTCCTTTCTGTTCTTCTTCTTCCTCCTCCACCTCCAGTTCTTCCTCCTCACCTACAGGCAGTTATAATTAGTCTGATTTAACGTCATCAAAACAGGGTAAAAGTTCACAGCAATTTCAATAACAACAGAACATGCTGACAGGTCACATCATCATTACAGACTAATTTAGCTCCATCTGTCTTACCATCTTCTGACACTTCTTTGATCTTTTTGAGTCTCTTCTTGTTGGTCTTGGCAGCATTCTGCATCTTAGGGATGTCTCGGCCATAGTAGAGCAGAAAGTGGTTGTACACATCACCCAGCTCTTCAAGAGTTTGCACATCTTTCAGTCTACAGAAAACGGTGACATACGCTGCATTGTTTACTGTGCATGAGGATGGTCCAAATAAATACCTTACATAAGAACCCTCTTTGAATTACTTGAGTCTCTGTTCTTCTGTGTACTAAAGACATACCTCTCCATGTCGGCGGTGTCGAGGGGACGGATGCCATCAGCCAATGGTTTGTCAGGATCAGCGGAGATTTGCTCAAACTGGAAAGACTGCATCTTCTGAAACAGACGGGTAAGGTTCTGCTTCCTGGTCTTCAGCTGTGTCCACTGGTGGGTTTAAAATGAAATGAGGATTACAGGTCAATAAATCAAAAAACAGGATTTTCACTTTCATATTGATGTTCAACAAGTCAAAACTAAACTTCTGTTTTCACCTTTTCATCCCACTGCCACACCTTCCACAGGTCATTAATGTTCAGCTCAGGCTCCACATATTCCTTTCTGTAAAATGCGATGAATGGAACCTGAAAAGAAAAATAAAGATTAAATGGGATCAAGGTTAACATATATTTTTGTGGACCTACTTGTAAGTCTCTTAAAAATTGATTAAGAAATATTTAGGGGAAAAAATGTTCGTCACACAGGAGAAGTCACCCTACCTCAAACTGCTGATTCCTCATGAAGTTGAGAGCCTCTTTGATCTTAGCAATTGTGCTGGGACCTTTCCTGCTGAAGTTTGTGGTTGTTCCTCTGTCTAGATAATCTGTGCTCTCCTGTTTAAGGCACAAATACAACCTTAATATATTTGTATAAAGATACAAGAGACAAAATCCAAAATGTTTTGCCCCATGGGAGTACAATCAACTGAGGTACACTGAATTTCAAGAAAGTTATCGATACATTTTTGCATGGCAAAGGCCGTACCTGCATGGAAATAGTGAGGGTTGAAAAGCCGTGTCTAAAGATCCACTCTGCTTCCTCTTCCAGCTCATCATCCTCAGCAGGTTTAACAGGGATGGCTCGTAACTAAGACAAAGAGAATGTCAAGTAAGTAATACATATAAATCTACCATAAAGCAAGGTGTTACACCCCAACAGGGTTGATAAAGGAATATCACAAAATTGAGACTAAACTGCAAGCAACAAAAACACTGTAGTAGAAACCAGCACACACACCCACCTGGAACCTCTCAGGCATGTCTGTTGAGCGGATCTCATTGTCCTGGTCTGTCATGTGACTACTTTCCAGCTCGCTGGGCTCATAGATCTCAAAGATGCTCTTTCTCCCTTGCCTCCTCTTAATCTGTTTCTTGGGTTGGTCCCAACTCCCGTCATCCTGGTCCTCTTCCTCCTCCTCACCTTGGTCATAAGCATCTGCATCAAAGTCAGCGAAGTCAAAGTCGCCACCAAAAATCTCCTGGGCTTCCTGGAGAGCTCTGTAGAAGGATGAACAACTATTTGTTAGACTAGCTTGCCATTTTGTATTTCATACTTGTTTTTCCTAGTACGTATCAGTACTTTATATTGAATATGAAGGGTGATTTGACCATTAAGCGTCCCTGTATAGTTAAAGAAAACTGAGGCAAATGCTTATTTGACAGGCAACAGCATAACCTTAGTTATTCAGAACACTCACGCATCTGTGTATCCTGGAAATTTCTTCTTCTTCTTGGTAATAGGTTGGCCATCATCATCCACAATAAAGTCATCAATATCTAAGAATAACAGAAGAATTTTTTCAACATAAATAATTTGTGTGACAAGATTGACTATTATCTTTACTATTTAAGAATAATCAATAAACCTACTTATTAAAAGTAATAAACCCTTTTTACCCTACCTGATTCCTCCTCTTCTCCCTCTTCGTCATCATCTGCTTGCTGGAGAGGTTCATCAACAGCCTCGCCTTCCTCCAGCTCACCCTCTCCATCCCCATCACCATGAAAGATTTCATCCGCAATCAAGTCTTTCTCATCATCGTCTTCTTCATCATCGTCCATTGTTTTGACGCGATCATATTTCTTCTTCTGCAAAACAGAGGAGGCACAAAATCAGCAAAGCGAGCAAATAAACAGGGTTCAAAAACGCATAAAAAAAACACTGAATGAAAATTCTAAGTTGACAAACAACAATAAACAGAGGTGATGCACTGAACCCTTCTTACCCTCCTTTTCACTTTAACACCCAAGTTTTCCTCGATGAGGTCAAGATCATCGTCATCCAGGTAATCATCATAATCTGTCAAAAGGAGCAAACGTCAAGGGGTCAGTTTCTGTTTTTATGGGTGGTACTATTTTAGCAACACAGACAAGATTATTTTATAAACCACATCACAGTGAGTAAAATTCAATTGGTATAGGGTGACTTTTTTACATCATAATCTATCTATTATGAAAGGCTTTAAAAAAATCTTTTACAGAAAGAATAATTAATCCAGAAAAAAAATAAATGATTAATCAGTAAGATACATGTTAATTACAGCTCCAACATTTTCAGTCTGCAGTGAGCTACTGAGCCATATTATTTCTCTACAAAAAGCGATTATGTGAAAACATCCCCCAACAGCCAAGATTCAAAATCAAGCAGCAGCTGCACAAGTTAATGCAACAAATATGCAAATGGCCCCACGACATATGGAGCTGGGAACAGGGGAAATAACCTGCTTAGCATGATCAACAGATGCCAAAAATATGCTTGAGGTCTGCTCAGGTTGTCAAGAAAATAATCATTATATAGTACACCTGAGATGTGTCTTTGTTGCATGCTTAAAACAATGCCCAGTTTTTCATGAAAATCGACTGGTAGAAGGGCACAGCAAGGAGGAATCTGTTACATTTTGGAGCAGACCCTTTTTACTCTCTTACATTTCATGACTGAGCATCTGAGAGTATAATAAGCTTACTGGGCCTCCGTGTAGGTATGCCACTGAATGCCCTTTCAGTTTCCCTGTCTCACCATCCTAATGCAAAGATGAAATACTCTAACCACCTTTTAACATTCTCAAAGTACTAAATACAACATTTATATCTCATAGACAGAAATGCGTATATGTTGTTTATACCACATATGTTGGTATTGGAGCCACAAAAGTGGACAACAATACATTATGAGAATCTTTAACAAATTATCGAGATTAAAAAAAAATCGTCCGAAATAATCACAACATCAAACAGCATACCGTATAGCAGATATTATATAGTAAAAACACAGGGAAAACTTACTGCGTTTTTTCCGTCGATGCTTAACTTCCTCTTCTGAATCACTACCTTCTCCGCTAACACTCCTTTGAGGCTCTTCATCCTCATCGCCCTCTTCCTCTCCATCATCAATAAGTCCACGTAAATTGCCTTGTTCGTCCTGGTCCTCTGTATTTTCTTCCTCTTCTTCATCTGTTAAAAACTTACAGTCAGTGGTCCACACATGTAACCTGATGCAACCTCACAGCTTAAGGAAAACACTAAAAATCTTACCATCGTCCTCCATAAACCTCTGAGTTTTCTTGGGCTTTAAGTCCTTCTCCTCAAACTCCTCTTCTGACTCCTCGGCTTCACTTTCAATAAAGTCTGACATGTTGAATGCTCCTGCAAAATAGTACAAAATAACAGATAAACATTAGCGGAGCATTCAAACACATGCTATATCATAATGTCACAAGGATACAGATATTTAACAAACCTCTGGTTCTGTATGACTTGTTTTAATAAAGTGTGTTCTCCTATCCTGTATGAGCTGCAATAATTATAGTTACGTAATCATTCATATTTAGTGATTAAACGTAATGTATTACTATATAACGATACATCTCATAAAGAACGGCTTGGCTACATTGTTCATAATCTTTTCTGCTAGTCTTACAACAACATTGTACATACAAGTAACTGAGGGATTTAACTAGAGGTGGGCGATGTATATATCACCTACAATAGTATCATAAATGTTGCTTTGACAATGTGCAATTTTTACCAAGTATTCATACTGCCTCAAACGAAAATAAACGGACGGTGCATAGACGATAAAGGAGAGGTGCAGTCCTCATTCGCTGAATGTGTGCCTCAGAAGCCAATCAGCGGACAGGATTCAGTCTCGCGGTGACTCGTTCGGATGTTACCTCTTTCCCTGTCATTGACGAGATTTTCCGCCAATCCGTCTTTTCACTGTTATACTGTGGTTAGCGCTGTTGTGGATCATGTGAATTACTTTCCTTAGTCCAAAAACAAACAAAGCAGCAGCTTTTCCGGAAAAATGAAGGACCGGTTGTAAAGTTTTCGAACTAGAATCAGCAGTATCCCATAACAACATATACACAACCATTCACTTTGAATGGAAGCATGCCAGCTCCGCAGGAAACACCCGCAGTTTCAAAAGCATTAAAGATGATTATGAAAACAGACTCTGACAATTCAAGGTATAATGAACCTTTAGAAGAACTTTTTAGAGACAGCGATGGAGAAATCGGTGTGGGAGATGGACACAGAAAAGCACAGAGACACGGGTCAGACACTGAGGTGAGGGAGAGACAGCAGAGGCTGTGTGGAATCTAGGGATGCAACGGTACAGGTTATCCATGGTTCGGTACGTATTGCGGTTGAGTCACAGTGCGGTTCAGACGCAGGGCCCAGCTGGAGCCCGGCTCTGCACCGAGCAGAGCTCTGGGGCTCAGAGCACAGCTACGTTAAATGTAACTGAGAGGTGATGAAGAGCCTTACTCGGAACTGGATCCAAGTTCAGTTTTAAGTCAAACAGGTTGGGTGCAGCGCACAGCCAAGGTTCTGGCTGGCTGTGAGCCAGGGCTCTGCTCAATGTACTCTGTCTGGTTCCAGCTGGGCTCTGCGTCCAGCTCCCAATGACAGTAGAATTCCACAAGTAAATTGTCTTGCAAAGCTCTACTATAAATGTGAGTAATGATGTCCTAAGCTGGATTTTTTTTGCTTCCAATCCAATTTTTTTAATTAGTTTTGCCGATACTGATGATACCGATACTTTTTACTATTAAATTTTGATTTTATAACAAACATTAATTTCTGGTATATAGTTAACGTCAAAATAGCTCTTTCCAAAATTTTAATTAAATGCAGCCACATTATTACTCAAAGGTTTTTATTGTTTCATAACATAACCTACTTTTTTTTTTAACAAACCTACACTAAGTCAGGTCATATAAATAACCAAGTCCAATCTAGTATTTGTGGTATATTATACCTCTTATAAAAATAAAATAAATTTTTAAAATAAAATTTTAAATAGAAAAAATAATAAAGTGTAACTTAGATTTTATACATAAATAGTCAGGTAAGAACTAAAGCTTTTATTCTATGGGCTCTACATTCAGTGTACATTCAGCTTTCACATTCAGCATTCACTCTACATTCAGCTTCGCTGCAGCCTTGAAGTTCTCATTGAGACTAATTTATTTGAGTTTAGAGAAAACCAAGCAATTCATCTTGGTTTAAGTTTTAAAAGGATGCATTATTTATTCATTTTTCAGAAATTTCACTTAATTGTTAATAGTAAGAGTCATAACAAAGCTGATAATTATCAAGAGAAAACGCTTCATTTTGGGTAGTGTTTTTATGTTGAAGTCTGTCAAAACAGGAATTACCTTTAGATTGTGTTGACAAAAAGAAAAAAAAAACTTTACATTCAAGACGTTGAGTGCCAGTTACCTGTTTGTCTTCTGTAAGCTGCAGCATGTTTTGTAATAAATGCTCAGTATGAGAAGAACCACGCTGAAAACTCATGTGAAAACTGGATCAGCCCAATCACGTAACTAAATCCAATCAGACCTTCTAAAAAATGCTAGATCGGCAACCAATACTGATCTTTAGATCGGATCGGGACATCCCTAAAGGCGAGTTGTCCGGACTCGTCATTTGAAAATAAGCCGTATCGCAATTAATGGTCGTATTGAACCACTAGTTGCATACCGATTGGTAAGACGGTACGACATGTACTGGTGCAACCCCTAGTGGAAATGGATGGGGGTACTCAGCACAGGTGGAAATGTTGTAACCTACCACGGGGCTTCCCTTAAGCCTGATGCTGTGGACAGCCTCCAGGTTTTTGACTCATAACCTGGAGTAAATAACCTGTACTTGTGAACAGTTGGCCTACATTTCTTTCTGCAGAGTTCTAGCCAAATCTGTATGCCAGTGTGTGCTGTAGTGACAATACTTGATATTGTTTGTCTATTTGATTTAAAATATTTAATTAGGTTTATATTTTGATGTCATCTTAATTTAATATTTGTTTCCAATTTTTTTTGTACAAACGCTTAAAGCAGTGTATGACTTTCATCACCAATTTTTCTTCAAATGTGTAAAACACAAGTGATAGCCTACTTATCACTAATCCATTAGTCTTTCCGTACTAACACACCTAAATCACTTCCCTCACAATGAACAACTAACTTCGAAGAGAACTCCATCTCAAACAGTCTGTTCGTTTACATTCCAAACCGAAACTTCACTCTGGCCTTTTTCAAAATTGTGTCATGAAGTGCATTGTGAGAATGGGAATTCCATGCAGCTGCAGCAGCAACGAGCAATGAAACCATGTCCGCTACCGGGTCAGAAGAAATGGAAGGAATCACTGCAAGTCAATTGTCATCTTATAATATGTGGTGTGTGATCGTGAAAAACAATAGACATCAGCTTCATGGCATTTTCGGAGTATGTCATTGTGCAGGCTTATCATTCACGTACTGTAAGGAGTGAGAGAACAGTGAGGGCCCGGCCATACCCTCTATACTTGCGAGGCATGTATGATAAGCCTACACAATGACATATTCTGAAAATGCCATGAAAGTGATGTCTAGGTATTGTTTTTCATGATCACACACCCTGTATTATAAGATGACAATTGACTTACAGAGATTCCATTTCTTCTGGCTCGGTCGTAGACATGGATTCATTGCTTGTTCCTGCTGCGGCTGCGTGGAATTCCCATTCCCACAATGCACCTCACGACAAAATTTCCGAAAAGAACCGAGTGAAGTTTTGGTTTGGAATGTAAACAAACGGACTGTTTGTGATGGAGTACTCGTCGAAGTTGTTCACCATGGAGGAAGTGATTTAGGTGTGTTAGCGCATGAAGACTAATGGATTAGTGATAAGTAGGCTATCACTTGGGTTTTAAAAATTTGAAGAAAAATTAGTTATCAAAGTCATACATCGCTTTAACTATGATACTGTTGAGCAAACCTGATTTAGCATATTCTCCTGTGATGTACAGCCTGGACATAATTTGAAGATGATCATTGTTAAATATGGCCGTAGAATATTGTTGGGCAATGTTTTGCAGAAGATGCATGAAGCACTTTAAAAATAAACAAGAGCTGTAGTTCTGAAACGTTGTGTCCATCCATAGATGTCCTGGAAAGCAAGTAGAGTTTTACAGCATTTTTTGTAAAAGAAAAAAAATTACATTTTAAAGGATATCGTCAGATTATCGTCATCGGAAAATAAAAATAAAGAATCGAGATATTGTTTGCCCATATCGCCCACCCTTAGATTTAACTGCAGTGTTTAACCTATATAATGAAGCTACATACACTTTACATCAGTGTTTTTTCTTCGTGTTTTCTACGTCTACGTGTGATAGTGCTGATTTTGGTGTTTATATCCACATTAGTAAAGTGTCACCTTTTTTTCAAAATTGAAACATGTAACCGGCATCTTACATCCTAGATCCTAGCATACCAAAGAAAAAGGCATAGGATGTCGCAATGCACATTTCTAGTCGTGACTTGAACAAGCCGAACATTTAGTCCCTGTTTATGTTAAACCATAGCGGGAACGTCACCTTCATAAAGTTTTTAGATGAAAAAAATGTCTGGATGCCGCAAAAGATCGATAATGAACAATTATTCAAGACAAGCAATCACTCACGTTAGCATAGTGTGCTAGCCCTGTTAGCATGCAGCCACCCGTTATCACCCAACATTAGCAATGCTAGCTACCACTTACTAATATCTTAACACTACACATTTGCACTATACTGTATCCAGTAACATAATAGATGACAAATACAACCGAAAACAAAGAAATGTTATGAAAGTTAAACAAGGCCTCTTACACAACTTCGCAGTCTAACGCATTGGGGTATGTTAGCCTAGCATAAGATGAAATAACAATAACAGCTAGCTTAACTGTGTTTTTCAAGCTAACGATTACTAAGTAACCGGTGCAATGTAAAGGTCACAGAAGATCGCAGTGAAATGGGACTTACACGTCTCAAAGCAGCCGTATACTCCGTGAATATTTACAACAATGTTGTGCCTGTGTTGTGTTTTGTGTTTTCGAGGAGCTTGTATGTGTAAAAATGGCCGATGTGCAGCGTGATGCCAATTCCGGGATGCAGTGAAGGAAACTGTCCCTTTGCTCTCCAGAGTAACACCACCTGGTGGTTCATGGTCACTTGACCCATTTACAAAAGCAAACAAACACGACATAGTTAACACACTGTCATTTATAGTAGATACAATACTATATTTGTATAAAATTATAAAATGTTACATTATGCTTCTATATATTTTTATAACTACATAATACTGTCTTCGTGCTGTGACCACTCCGGTACGCTAGGTGGTGCTATTTTTTACATTCCACGTTGGCACACTGTACCTTTTCAATGACGTAGCGAAATATAATGCAAATCTCAGAGAGGCATCGGCGGCTTAAAGGAATGGGTATCTCTAACTGTACAGTCCTTCAAGGCTTTCTACCTACCCTTGTTTTATTTTTATCCTGTATGTTTGGACTTTCACTCGGCACAGAACTGAGTTTTGTAACATGCGGGTCAGTGATTAAACTGTTAAACATAAAACACAATGTGAGACTGCATTCGCACGACGTACGCTACGGTTCCGGTGAGTTTTCCCTAACAACCCGATTATTAAGCCTTAATAAACGTTTTTTTAGCGTTTGTCGTAAAGGTAAACCTCAAGTATATTTGTAATAACCTATTATACATATGTTATTATGTCATGGTATTAAAATGACCATTCTCATTATGAAAAACTGTCTCCATATTTGAGAAGATCAAGGGACGACAACGTGTAAATTACGTTTTAGTAATATTAGTGTTGCAAATCCATCTAACACTACTTTAGGAGCTCAAAATGTTTTACAAACGTATTAGAACCATCTGCTTTTCTGCTCAAAAGCTCTAGATACCGGTGTGTCATTTCTGTGGACAGATCAGATAAGCCACCACCTCTGCTATTCTGTGTTATTTGACATTATGAGATAAAGACATTAAACTCACAAAACGTCAAATTTCACCCATGAACACCACGGCCTGGTTTCGATATGGTCCGGGGTACAGATAAGTTTAACCCTACGTTAGTCACCTGGGGTGTTTCGACACCCCAACTTTTTTAAATTGCTCATAATTTCCAAATTAATTATTTTTTCTTTCCGTCTTTCCAGGTATTTTCTTGATTTATTAGGTATATAACATACCAGTTACGATACAGTTGTATT
>JAPQRQ010000007.1:21067416-21079577 GCA_037367365.1 Apogon talboti
ATAAGATAAGATAAGATAAGATAAGATAAGATAAGATAAGATAAGATAAGATAAGATAAGACTTTATTTATCCCACTATGGGGGATTTTCACAGTTAACAACAGTAAAATACAAGATATGAGAAAAGACAAGGAGAAAAACCACAGGAGTGAAAAAGAAAAATATAAAGAGAAAAATAAGAAATTTGGTATTCATATAAATATTTCAATAAATAAAGAATTTGAAATAAAAATTAAATAAAATTTTACTAGAAATATTTAGATTTGCATCACTATGATGAAATGTATTCCAGTACAAAATCTCAATTTACCTCATTTGTTTGTACATTACAGCTTTAGATAGTTTACTCAAGGTGTACCTTCACTTTCTGACATAAACAAGGAAGGAACAGCTGCTACATTATCTGTATACTGTCTTCATTGCACTTTTTGTACCTTGTTTCTGGAATTTAATTTGTGTCTTTTTAGTAAAATCAATGATAGAAGCTGAAATCTGCACGCTACAGCAAAACCAAAGACAAGAGTAGTTTTTCTTTTTTTTTTTAAGGTATTTAATCTCTGGAGATTGAAAGAAGAGGAGTAAAAGAGGAGCAGATGTGTCCTCCAACAAGGCCTTGCAGCAAGAGCAACAACAAAAAGTTTCCTCCTGTCAGTCCCCTTGTCTCAGTTTGTTAGAATCACAGAGTGCATCAATAAATCAAGTCAGAGCTCTGAGTGGTAGATCTAAGAGGGGCTGTGAGAGGTAGTGAAGTCCCATTGGACAGGAGGAAGATGGAAAGGAAGCATGAAAGAGAAAAAGTGAGGATATGGGAAGAGGGTTAAACGCGCAGTGGAATGATCTACAATTGCTCTTCACCAGAGATGCTGCGTACCTCTTCATCTCCTCTTTATCCTCTCCACTGGCTCTATCTCTTCCCCTCTAATGTCCTTTTCTTCTTCTGTCTAGCTCCTCGACACACCCCTTCCTTCAACACCAGAAACTTTTTGAGAGAGTGCCAAGCCAGCAGTTCCCTGATCCCTTCTTTAGCCTCTTATCTCCCTCTTCACTGTCCCTTCTCCACCAAGTTTCCCCATTTCCTCATCGCTGTCTCTTTTTAGGTCTCCCCACAATTGCAGGCCAGTGCCCAATGGATTTATTAAGACTTTCCAAGTTTTGTACGTTTTTTTTTATTTCCTTTTACCTTTGTCCTAGTCTCGCTTGGGGGATAGAAGGCAATTTCTAGTTCTGTATCATAACGAACACGGGGTCAGATTTAAGGCTTTGTTTCAGTCCTGTGTCACCACTTTGACACTCAGACATGGGACACCAGACACACCAAACAGTTCTCCTGTCGTTTTCTGGCTTTGAAAATCATGGAATTGAATGCATGACCTTGAGAACAGTAGACTTCGCATTTCATTTTAATATTACAACTGTTTTCGTGAATTTGCATCTTAGGAGCAACACTGTAGAGAACTGATGAATATTCCTGTTGATGATACAGCTGTAGACAGGGAAGGATGTCACCTTCAATCTCGCTGAGGAAAGACTCTGAAAGTCGCTAAGAAGTCCTTGGAATTCGATGTATAAGGAAGTTTGATTTTCTCTCCCTGATAGTTGAGGATTTGAAACACTCTCGCTTTATCTCTCCCACTTTATTCAGCTAAAGACTTCAGATTGAGTTTTCTCTTGCAATGTGAGATATCAATTTTCTTATCTGAACTTTCTTGTCTCACTCCTGAGTATTTCCTGCTCCATTTTTCTCTGCTTAACTTTATCTCCCACCCAAAATGTTCTATTGTTCTGGTAGATTTCACAGGATTTTATAATACAGACCCTGTTTTATTCATTGCATAATCTGAGTTGTCAGCTACTTCTGACTCTACCGCCTTATAATGGTCTTTACATATATATCAGAACTGATACAATGAACCAATTAAATGACTATTATTAAAAATGAGCTTGATTTTAACATGAGAACCAAGCTTTGATTGAAAAATTCATTATTTTTGTAGTACATCTGCACTAGATAAAAAAGTCACTTTTTATTGTACCTGCTCTGTACACTGTGGAACTGACTTGAACTGAACTGAAAAGGCTCTTTACATTGTACACAAAATGATTTATCACTTAATTTAGAAAATAATCAGATAGTAAAAATAATAATTTGTTACAATACAGACACACAGAGTCTTCACTCTAGTCTCGGCGCTGCATGGAGCCAAAGCCAGGAGGCAAGTTTCATTTAACATAAACACTGGGAGCAGGGGATAAAGATAAAGTGGTTCTGCACAAGGTTTAGAAAATCAAGCATCTCATCACTATAAACAAACAGAAAAGTCAATATCATAATATCTAGTTTTATTTTATTGCTTGAACAGCATGTTTTTACTTGACTCTACTGCAGTTTATTGGTGTATTTTGGAGCCTTGGATATTGACAGACAAACTATCTGGTGCCTTATAATCAGACTGATCACACCACAGCAATATGTTCTATTTTTTCCTTCAAGCTTAACGTCATGTTCAGAGGGTCATTAGGAGGTACAGGAGAGAAGGTATTTCATTTTGTTAGAATAGTTTGTAACGCGATATATTCATGTCACTGTCATGTTGATATATATCAGTGGGGAAATCTACTTCAAATCACCAGATTTCCTAAAATATTCCAGACCAACTATATCCAATATGTTTCATACTTTAAGGAAATAATGTTATTAGTTCTTGTAAACACCATACACGTTTTATGGTTTTCAGCAGGCTATAATTCAGCAAATATGCAACTGTGTATCACCGTTCAAAAGTAATTACTTCCTTACTGATTCTGACATCTTTTCTTGTACCACTAGTTTTTACAGTCACATCCAATTTTCAAAGCTCAGATATCTCTAAAACTGATGATATAAGACTGAAACAGGTGTTTACTAGGACTAATAACATTATTTTTTGAAAGTATGAAGCAAATTGGAGATGGTCACCTACAAGACTCTCAGTCATTTCACATAAGCTGACCCAATAAATGATACTGATTTTGGCAATTTTTTTGTATATATGCAAATAACTACAAACCTTTGTCAGATGATATGCTCACCTGCCTTTGGTTTTATCAGTATTTACACTCTGTGTGGTATAATAACCACAACCAGACCAAGCCTTTATACACAGAATTTGACTTGAAGCCCCCATCACCTCAGCAACACCAATACTATTGACTTTTTTATGCCACATTAATTTTTTTGCTGCTGATCCACTGATGCAGAGAATTGGACTGTGATCTAACCTTAGTTGGACAGCCTGCATCAATGCACAGGAATGTGAGACCAGCTCTGACAGACACAGTGGGAATTGATTAGATGAACAGTAGCACAATATTGCATTTTTGTTTAATTACCGCTGACAAAAAAAGAATGTTCCCTTTTTTTTCCTTTGCTTATGATGCTGCAATTAACCAATCAGCAAGCTCAGCTCTAGATCTATTTAGATTACAGATGACAATAGAGATATGGGCAGATTTTGAAACTCTAAAAACACCTTTTCCCTTATCTATGTCAATCGAAATGCCCCCATTTCTGAGCCAACAGCTCAAAACATATTATAAGAGTTATAAATCCTGTACAGGGCAGAAAGAATGGTGAAGGGGGGTTGAGCTGGGTGTGGATGTGTGAAATAGGAGTTGTTCAGGGACATCCACAGGAAAATCTGACACCTACTATATGTAGAACTGAAGGCTGCAAAGAGTCAATGTATAAGCCCCAACATAAAAAAAAAAGAATCTGACCTGAAGTACACACTATATTTAGAATATCTGTAGAATATTTACAGTCTTTTCCAATGACGAACTGAGATCCTGAAGTGCTTGTCAAACCTGCCAGATTCACCTGACAATATTCACAATAACAACAATTCTGCAGGTGCCTCGATCACTCAGGCCACTGGTGTCGCCGTTTGACTTTGGGGTTGTAATACGTTAGATCAGATCAAATCAGATCTAACAGCTCAAGGCTGTGGACAAAGACATGTTTTTATAACTTTTTTTCAGATGAATCTACTTTTTCTGAGTACAGTGATGGAACAGATTCACTTCAGCCAGTTACAAAAACAAACAGGGCTAAAAAAGGGCTTGGTGGACTCCCGTTGAATGTGGGCTGCACACATCTCGGAGAGCATTTGACACTGATTTTTTTTTACACAGATTTTACGAGGTAGAGTGATCCCAAACAGTTGTCTTAACATCAGCATTAGAGTGGGATGGCTCAGGTTTAAATCAAAACATGAGGTGGTATGAGACATTGTCAACTATAAAAAACCAGACTCTTTACATTTTTGTGTATTATCACCGGCATCAATGTGTTTCATCACAAATGTAACATTCAGTTGACATGTTTGAGTGATTAAAATGTCTTTAATATTACTACCAAATATATGAGATGAATAAAACACCATAATGGTTCTGTAACTACAGGTATTTATAACTGTAGAGTTTCTTTGAGAACAGCTTGCTCACCTCCCTCATACTCAGGGCAGTTCCCTGAGGTTTCATTGAGGCTCTCCTCCTCGGTGATGATGATGTTCTCTATGTCCTTCATTGTCAGGTGGTCCCTGAAGGCGTGGAACAGCACCTGCTTCAGCTCATCCAGAGACAGCTGCTGCATGTCAAACTGCAGGGGCACACGACGATCAATGCAGAGACACAGTCATCCACAAACTGGGTTTATGAGGGCAGATAAATATAGAAGATATGAAACAACTGAGAAATGTACCGGCTGCAAGAAATGACATGTATGGATTTGTGGTTTTATCTACTAAATGTGTACAGTATAAGTAGGGAAGATGTCAGAGTGTAGCAGCATGTTTGCATATGCATCAGCGGTGCTATTTTTGGTGCTTGAATCAGTATGCCAATGTGTGTGTGTGCAATGGTATAGGTGAGTAAATCGATGCATGCACAATGTGTTTAATGGACATATCCATTAAAATGGAAATACAAGTGCATTTACTCTCTTATAGGTGATTGCATTTGTAGTTGCTGGTCCATGTTTGTGGTTAAAATGATTCATGAGGCTCAGGCCAATCAGAGACGTGAAGTCTGAGTCTTAGCCTCTGTCCTAGTCTCTGTCTGCCCTTCCAAAACATCACGTCCTTCGTGCCCTGCCAGCAGAACCCTCGAATCCATAGACACACATGCACACACCTTCCTCAAGCCAACTAGCATCTGCGTCTTGATTATTTACCACACCAGCAGCCTCAAATACAATCAGTTGCTTGGTTTAGCACAACAGATGGACATACTGAGGCAGGCAAAGCAAAAAAGAAGAAAACAGGGGGTTGATATAGCAAGAAAGAACGATATCCTGATGAGAAAAGAGGGAATTATGGTGAGGTCAGAGACAGAGAGAGATGAAGGAAGTAGTGTGAGACACAGATGGACGAGACAGAATTGGCAGAGAATAGTGGTGTCGAAGAGTTGTGATGGAGACAAAGAGATGCTCATTTTAATAAGGAAACAGTCATCCTGTTCCTGCATTCACACTTTAAGATACAACAGTGCAGTTTGTATTTCACATTTAAGTTATTAAAAGCACCAGGAGGAACTATTAATAGTTTTCTGAGATTGTACACTTAGTTTACTTGTTTACAAAGATATTTAATCAACACTGCTGAATATCATTACATAGGAAATTTTAGTTAGATCTGTACCATAACATATCTGCAACTTTGTCATTTAAAAACAAAAAAAAAAAAAACAGGCATTAGAAAGTACATAATTATCTCCCTTTAGGGCCAAGCAGAGATATTTGTTTTTATTTTAGTATTCCTTATGAGAGTATAACTGCTGTTAGTTATTGAAAAAACTTACTTAGTGCTCAAATGAAAATAAAGCATATTATGTGATTTGAGGATGTAACCCGCTATTACATGCCTGTGTCTGTGTATGTAGCTTTATGTTTTTATGCCTGTGTATGTTCTTTGTCTATGTGGCTTACTTCTGATTTTACTGTAAAGCATTTTTTGAATTCTTTCTGTATAAAGCGCTATATAGATAAACTTTTATTATTTATTTATTTATTTGTAGTGTTTGACAAAGGCAGTATTTCTAAGTCATGTGGTTCTTTCAGCTGTACATAAATGCTGGCTCTTGGTGCAGTGTTGTCTGAAGAATCAGAGATCACAGGGTTCAGCTGATACTTAAACCTCTGCCATTAAAGGAGTGAAACACAAGCAGATTCCTTAAATTGTTTAATTCCATTCTACACCATTGACGCTGAAATATCCAAATCCTTCCCTATCTTTCTGTGATTAACATTTGATAAACATTTCCAGAACTGTCTCACATCTCACTCATCTTTGCTCCTGAATTACTAGACCTCTCCTGGATGACTGCCTTTGTCAAAAACCATGATTAAAATTGTTATTCACATCACCTCTTTCAAATCACATTGTAATTTAACTATTGTAACACATTACTATTCCTACATAGAGCGGGTAACTGGGACTCAGTATGTAATCATTGCGCCTGGTCAAAGGTGAATACTGATGTGTATGAATAGGAATACAAATAGGAATCTGTCTGAAAAAGAAATTATTCTAACTTTATGGATAAATGAAATAAAATATGTTGTGTTCATTCTATCTACAAAGCAATATGAGTCAATGAACATTTGAAGATCATTGCATTCTTTTTAAATGTGCATCTTCCCCCACTGTTCCAAATATTGCTTATCTGGGGTTGTATGTAATACGTTATGTGCATAAACATTAGTAGCTTTAATGAACAAAAGTGCCTGAGTACATGAAACATAAAATATTAATTATATAAATATGAATAATAAATGCCAACACAAACAAGATTATAACCTGGGATATTGAAAACAGAAGAATAATTTTACATACATATACACTGTTGTCCACAATGTTAGAATAATAACACATTTCTCTGTTTATTCCTATTGATACACATCAATAGTCACCTTTGAGCAGGGGCAATTATTACATACTGAGTCCCAGTTACACCTTATTTATATAGTGACCATTATTTCTTGAGAAGCAGTAACAATATTTTATTCCAACTTTATGGGCAACAGTGTCGATAAACATAAAAATTCAGTCTGCATCCAGTCACTTTGCTCATTCATACAAACACACCACATCAAATAATCAGTTTTGAAGTCAAGAAGAAACAGCATAATACTAAAAATGCAGAATAAAGAGACAGCAATAGATGTAACAGTTATTTTTTACGGCAGGTTTCAGCACTGAGGCAAAGAAAATATCATCTGAAGCTCAAGAAGACCTCATCTCCTAAATTCAAAAGTTGGAGGATGCTTTTACTCCCAGTGTGATTGACAGGTGTTTTAATACAGGGCCTTGCCAACAGCTTAATCTCACATATTAATATTTCTCCTCCTCTTTATTCAATGCTGATTTGCATTAGTAATATTTGTAAACACAGGAGCAAAACAGGCCTCCTACATTAACAAAGGTGATGATTTCTATCTGTATCTCAAATTCTATAATTACACAAGTGACTGAATTTAGACTTTAAAAGAAAACGAGACCTTAAGCAGCTCTGACTCATTGCAGCCTTATGTGTCACTCCAGGGCTGAGAATCAGGGAGTGGCTCAGCAGCAACAGGGTCTAAGCTGCCTGATTTCTGCTCTCCTTCTTGCCAAAACTGTCTCTGCCTTGAATAGATGCTGGGAAATGGAGGTACAACTCTTTGGACTGCAGCCGTGGGACAGACAACATGACAGCTCAGGGCGGCAGCGTGGAGAATGTACAATGTTTCTGTCAGTCTGTCTGAGGGGGGAAAAGCCACAGTGGAGCAGCTACCTGTTAGCAACCAAACAGAGTGATTTCTACTCCTCTCTCCTTTCTGAAGGACATCCACACACACTAACACACACTGAGTGAAGAACAGGAGGGGAAAACTCAAGTATGGCCTGTCAGAGCATTTGGAGTTTGGCTGAATTAAATAAAATATGTGAAACGTGTGCATGCGTGTGCGTGAGCGCATGTGACAAGAAAGCAGCAGGGGATCGTGAGCAGTGACCGGTGACACAGCGAAGGAGCCAGGACACATCAATCAGAGGAACAGGTGCTTACCGACGTCCTTCCCGTCTAATCCTGCCTGCCCTCATACAGCTCAAGCTTGTTCCTCAGTCGTCCACCTGCTTTGTCTTCTGACCCTTCTCTGAAAAGTCACCTAGGGTGAGAACCTGCGAGCAGTTCGTGTTCTATTTTCCTGCTATTTTTCTTTCCGGCAGCAGTGCTGTCAAATTTCGGCAACACCTTCAACTTCAAGTCACTTTCTTTTTGCTTTAAAAATGAAACAAGCATCGACATCACTCATGTGAATAGGCAGATATAACAGACTAAAACTTGCCACCGCAACAAAAAATGCAACTTATAAGTCTAAACTTACACAAGATGAAAATCAAGGTGAGTTAAATCCATAGTAACAGAATTAGTCACAATTGTAGGGATGACATTTTTAGATGTGTGAATACATTAGCCACCTCTGCCAGTCTGAGATGAAATACTCCTCAGTACAAACCCAAAAAGAGCCTGTCCTGCACTTTGGCTCATTCACCAAATGGCATCATTACTAAACCGAAACCCACCACATTTTGATATTACTGTGCTTTTGGCATCACTGGTCATCAGCATGAACACTGCAGACTCAACAGATGTAGGAGGCAGTCACAAGCCTGTCACCGGCCGAGAGTAATTCAGCTTCCTTCCTCGCAGAAGCTATTTTAATTTACACAGTGTTGTTTGGGCTCATTTTTTATCTACTTGTTTGAACCTTTTTAATAAATAATTGTTTAGAGAGATGGTGAAAGGTACACACATCCAGCATCTTTTCAAAAACCTGCCATTTAATAGCACATCAAAGAGCATGAGAGAGCACTTCACCAAAAAAAGCAATGGTTGTTTTCAGTGCATGCTAAAAAAATATGTTTTATAAATGTTTTTTCTGAGTTACAAATGTTCTGCCCTATTAGCCTGGGAACCTGATACATTTGCATTTGCTAATGTTTCATTTGCTCTGGCCAATTGTCTGGCCTCGCTCCCATTCAAACAGATTTACCACCGGCCAAAAACTGGTCCGGCCAATCACAGCCGTTCATCTGCTGTGGAGCAGGGCTGATATGAGGAGTGACAGAGGAGCACCACTGAGGCAGCTTTCTAAACCAAGATGGCTGCCACTGGTGTGGAACGATATTACCGTATCAAGCAAACTGGATAGTGTGTTTTCTCAAAAACAGGAAGCCTAAGTTGATGATAAAGATGTGTTTGGCATACTTCTGACAGGATTTAATAAGTTTAATTTACCTGCTGGTCCAAAAGCATTTTAGCCTGATTGATAACAACTAAGACTGTCCCAAATTCCATTTTAGGGATCTGAGTTTTCACTAGTTGTTAAAAGAGAATATTAGAGGCTTCAACTAAATCATTAAAAACAAAAAGTTACTTGCAGCATCACAGCTTTGACAGTCCAACGTACATTTAAATAACACACAACATTAAAGTGAACAGAAAAGATCAGAAGGCAGAACAACATAATGTGGTAAAATGAGCGTAACAGTTTCACTAATGGGCATAATTCGCTGATATATAAAGTGTGACATCGCTAACACCCACTGGGACCAGACCGGGTCGATCACCAACAGTATCTGCAGCTGAACTTGTTCCAGACACGTCCGACATATGACTTTACAACAGCATTAAAAACACTTTGCACAAAATTCTTCAGGTTAAAGTGAATGAACCAAACACACTTAGTGCTAGTGCTAACAGACCTTATACACAGATTCTCTAATGACCTATGATGCAGAGTAGTCCTGAAGTGCTTGTCACGGGTCAAGGTTTAAGTATTGTAGTATTGTCAATACACATGACAGTCACCTGAGGCTGAGACCATCAACCTGTTTCAATCTGAATGACCGATAAATATATATTATTAACATTTTATGGAGAAGGGGTGGGATTAAATAAGTTGCACTTCTTCCCACCCCTTTTCGGGCATGTAAATGAATCTATTGTGCTGTGTTTTTTGTTTTTGTTTTTTTTCTAAGATTGTCTCGATTGTTGTTTTGTACTATTATTTCTGTTTTACTTGTTCACATATATGTTAACTTTCATTGCATGTTCGAAATAAATCACTAAATCAAATCAAATCAAATCAAATATTGGTCTTTTAACTTTCCTATAGCTTAGTGATAATTTGACTCTACTCATCTTCATTCTTTGTGCAAAATTTGTCAATAACACCTGGTTCCTGACACATCTTAGTATCACCTTCATTGAGGTCCCTGCGAAGGGTGGTGTGAAAAAAGTGCAGACCAGTGATAGGTCACAGATCATTATCATTGTCATCATCACTGTTGAGTCAGATGGAACTGAACAAACCTACACATCCAAGAGACTACATTTTCTATTTATATATCTTACATTAGTTTATGTTTCTATACTACTGACTATCATATGGCAGCGAAGAAAACCTCAGAGGTGCAGACATTTTGATGAAGTTTTGAGAGGCAATGAAGTTGTTGCAGCATCTTCATGAATTCAGTCTCTATTGAATTTTAACACAGACTACTGTACTTCCTTAACTTAATCAGAGGTGGCAAAAATATTGGTCTTAAATGTGCCGAATCCTTTACCCGTATTGTACAAAATATTGCCTGGTTTCTGCAGATCTGTTTCTTACACTTGCACAGAGAAAATATATTTCAAAATGTCTATAAACAATGTGAACAAATTGGATAAAAAGCGAGTGTTTACGCCTCAGCAGAAAATGACTTTATCTTTAGGCACTGTATCTTAATTTGCAATGGAAGACTGGATGCTTTCTTTTTTCAAATCTAATTTACTGACTGTCAGCAGAAATATGGTAACTTGAGTCAGGGGTTTTTTCAAAGCAGATCTCTGAATCTCCCCTAGGTTTTACTCTGAACAAGCTACAGTGGAAAATAAACAGAAAAACAGCGACAATTCTCAGATATTTCAATGGAAGCCCTGAATAAAACAAGCGGGACACAAACATGAAGCCGTGCAAAATGTATTCAACATGCACGCACAGAGGAAAATGTAATTACATGCAGAACATGCCAACTTCAATCTCTCGGATGAAGTAAATCATTATGTGCAAGGATGTTATCTGAACATGCTGAAGTGAGTCATTACGGGCCACCATCATGCCTCTCCCCATCTTCCATTTTTCCTATGTATTTTCAACACAATGACTCTCCTTCTGCTCCTGTCTCACTCTCAGGTTTGTGAAATATCAACAGACACACACAGAGCACACAAACACAAAACACTGCTATCACGGTCCTCTGAGACCCACTTCCTCCCACCATTTCATCCCCCTTCTCCTCCTCCTCCTCCTATTCCTCCTCTTCTCGTCCGTTTTCCTACATTCTTTCTGCTTCCACTGCTCTCTGCTCCAGCTCTTCTCGTCTTCCATCTCTCATTTTTTTGTCGCCTCCTTCCTGTTTTCTTTTGGTCCGTCTCTGTCTTTGTGGGAGGTGAACATTTTAAATCACCCCAGAGACGCACACTGTCTGCGACCTTCATGAATCACAGGCTCTCGTTCCTCTTCTTTCATTTTCTCCTACTCTCCTCCTTTGTGGTTTTCCTTTATATTCCTGTATCTTTATGTGGGGCATCCCCCCCCCCCTTGCCACACACCACCCTCCTTCATCCCCGCATATTGTCCAGTTCTCCTCTCTATTCTCTCATCCTTTTAAGCCTCCCTGGTTGGCATGCTGTTGTCCGTCTTGCTCCATCTATCCTTCACAGAAGCAATGGGCCTCGTCTGTATGAGGCGTTCTATTTATACTGCACAAAAAGACGGATCCTAACATCAAAATCAGCAGTTTTCAATATTTTTTCCCAAATAAAACAATAACACAATGACATTTCTAGTAAAGAACACCTATACGCCTATGTCAGTGTGGCCTAACCTAACACACGCTCACCTCCTCATTTTAGTGACTCACCCTGTAAATGTTTTCTAGCTGAGAACAGCTTCCTGAGAGCTGTCGCCCTGCTCAACCAGCCGTCCTCAGGCAACCCCCCCACCCCTCCACATACACACCCCCACAGCTACACACCCACACACACCCACACACACAGGTACAGTTTGTTCAAAGTGATGTCATCACAAATAGGAA
>JAPQRQ010000007.1:21079722-21090238 GCA_037367365.1 Apogon talboti
CACACACACACACACACACACACTCTAAACTCCTCACTTTTCATTATTGTCGCCTGTCTTACCAAGGAGGCTAAAAACACTCAGAGAATGGCAAACGCTCATCCAGAAATTTCCAAAAAACTAAAAGTAAACATGTTCAAAAGCATGTAGATGAGCTGCAGCCTTAATCACCACAGATCCCAGTTTGGACACTTGAAAGTACATATGCTCATATATCTGTTTCCCCCTCATACAGGGGCACATCCCTGAAATCTTTATTATGGTAATACCTTCTGCATCACTGTGAATAATAAACACACAGGCACACCCAAAACTAAAACATACACACACATATGGAGACACACTTAATTCTCAGCGGGTCTCTTTTCTTTCAAGGCCCTGAGCTGAAAGAAAAAGTCTCTGTTTCTGTCAGAAAACACAGGAAGCAGGCAGGGATCCTCAGAGTGTGGTTTTGTGTATGTGTGTATTTTTTTAAGTAAGTGCTCCTGTGCAGAGTACCTGCAGAAAGTAGGGCTCTGCTTAAGGATGTAGACTCACTCTGACTACTGAAGAATGCAGTTAGAGGTGAGGAGGAGTAAGTCAGAGGAGGCGTTAAGGATGTGGAAGTGATAAATGACGAGGAGTGTGAGCGATGAGAAACAGATTCTTTGCCATCTGGGAGGGGAAACTTTGTCTCTCACCTGCCAGAAGATGTTGTCAATGGTGTTGCCCAAGAATCCTTCTCTGTTGTCAGACGACAAAAGTTTGGGCCCCAGTATCGTCATGAACTCCTCAAAATCCACCTGGCCGTCCCCTGGAGGCAGACGCACACAGACACAGGGAAACAGACCGGGACCGCAGAGAGTCAGAGACACAGACAGGAAGGGTGACAGAGTGGAGCTAAATAATGCATTTTTTTGATAAAGTTTATTTGTTTGCTGAGACAAAGAAGCACATCCAGAGATAGATCAACAGATGGATGTGCCCTTATCCATGACAAGCACCCATGAATCATCAGCTCTAATTCACCTTTCAAACGAGATGAGTGCACCTGTGCACCTGTCTGCCCGTGTGTGTCTGTGCACAAGCGTGGTGGACTGGTTGAAGCAACAATTCAGGGAACATTTGGCAAATTCAGATTCAGAAGACACAACACGTTTGCACATGTTTGCATTGTGTATTCAACTGCTACATGTTGTTAGAGATAGTAATCAAAAGCCAGCGTCCCGTGGAATTAATAAGAACTGAACATCAGCTACTGCAGACTGATATCATAACATATATTGCCAATTTTGATATTACAATGCTATCTAATGTTCTGTTTAGTATTTGTTATAATGGCTTGCATATTAAAAGCTTTATATTTGATTTTACAAGTCTGAGTTTTATTGTATTAATAATGTTTGTGGGGGTAGCGTAGTATTTTCCTGGACTGTTTATTGAATAATATTGTTTAAGTGGCTTTTGGAAAGACTGGCCTGATGTGCTAAACAGAGACAGTCTCTGGTATAACATCATGAATGACATTCTTGAGGAGCTTTAAAACTATACTCCATTTATTCACAGTTACAGTTTTAAATGAATGTATCTTGGATTTTGACTACTTACTCTAAAACCTGAAAGCTAATGAAAGAGATCAGCGGATCAAGATTTCTTACTGGAAGGAATTTAATGACATGAAATTAATCACCTGAAGGAACAGGGCAGGATGTCTAAGTCTGATAATAACTGACATCCCTGAACTAATTTTGCCAGTGAGCACTTTCAGTGCTTTATTAGCGCCGACACTGAGATGATAGAAGTCAGAGGAAGAGGATTTTAAGAGATACTGTCTATCCTCAGAACAGCAGAGCTCTCAATGATCAGACTACTCATGGAGGCAAAAGCAAAAAGCTTTTAGCTTTGACCTTTGATATTTACCAGGAGCAGCGGAATCAAGAGCAGGCAGATAAGCACCAGCTGAAAGATTGACTGGCTTGTTTGTGATGCAGGGACTGTTTAGGGGTAATTGCAGTTCTCTGTGAATTTACAAGCAGAGCCAGGGCTTAAGGAGCCAGAGCAGACAGGTTCTCTCTTTATTGTCTCCTTGGGAATTTGTTTTTGACCATTGACCACCTGCTGCTCCTCTTCGCTGTTTAGGAACAGTTTTGTGGACCATTTAGAGGGAACTTAAAGCAGCGTATGACTTTCATCACAATTTTTTTGCTGAATTTTGCCATTTCGCTGTCTCTTTGTGAGTGCTGAACCCAAATGTCACCTTTACTTCCATCCACCGACTATACTCAGTCTTTAAAACAACCCTGGTGGACTGTATAATTTTGTGTTGTATCGCTCTGGCTCATTTTCTTGCAGAATCTGTGAGAAACCACTTTTGCTTGGTTGCCATTCCCTGAATGCATTTTGTGACAAAATTTCCGAAAAGGCTTGAGTGACGTTTCGGTTTGTAATGTAAACAAGCGGACTGTGTTTATGATGAAGTCATCTTCGAAGTTGTTCACTGTGAGGGAAGTGGTTCAGGTGCGCAAGCATGGAAAGACTAATGGATTAGTGATCATTAGGACATCACTGGGGTTTTACAAATTTGAAAAATAATTTGTGATGAAAGTCATACGGTGCTTTAAGCTCAATATCTCATTTGGCATCATGCAGGCAAACATAACCTGTGTTAGGCTCGAACAAATCAGATATAAACACATTTATCACAATGACCGGTCTCAGCCATTATTACTCACACTACACATGCAGCATATTTCAATCAGTCCCTGTACAAAAACATGTGTCATGTGTTTGGGTTGTGTTTCCGTGTGTGTGTGTGTGTGTGTGTGTGTACGCGTTCTGTGCATGCACCCAAGTGTGTGTCCTTATGTAGTGCCTCACCGTCCATGTCCAGTCTCTGCATGATGATGGCCAGCTCCACTTCGCTGGGCATGTAACCCAGGGAGCGCATGGCCATGCCCAGCTCCTGTTTGGAGATGAAACCATTCCCATCACGATCCAAAACACGAAACGCCTCACGGATCTCTGCACAACAAATACACAACATATCACTGTACATTACTGGGCTTTTTTTTGCCTCTGCCTCTGACTACCTTCACCTTGATTCACTTTGTTTCTTCCTGCATTCTGTGTAAACAAGAGATATGGTTCAGGAATTAAATTATTTCACTGTTAAAGTCATTTTTGGTTACAGATAATGACAGTGCAGTTTAAATATAATAAAATTCTATTATGCAAATGTACAGATACACTATTCAATATATGTTTCCTTCCTGTCTTTTCTTCCTGTCCCTCCAGTCTCCTTTTCTTCCTTGTGGACTAAGTTGTTGTTTTGTTGATGTGTGGGTTTCTGGTTAATTTAGGACAAGTTTTGCAGGTGTGTTGTAAGATGGTAATGTGTTTTTCACCTTTGCTTTCCATTCTCATTTGTCTTCTTCTCCTTGTTTTGTCCTGTCTTACCCATTAACGGCTGGACTCATCTCAACAGATCAGAATATCTCTTCATCTTTATTCGTTGTCCCCATTAGGACACCAAAGCAGGGAGTGAGATGACTGAGTGAGTTTTCTGTCTGTTTATTGAAATCACTCAAGGGGTGTTTTTCCTCTACTTCAAAAAAATGTTCAACAGTTAAGACTAATGTGTCTAATGTGTAAAAATATGTCTCATGATGGGAATTTTTCTTTTCTTATTGTCAAAGCACAAGAACAATCATTTTGCCTGGTGATGTTGTTTTCTTACTGTCTCTAAAATGTGTGATACTTTCAGTTTGTCTCCTGACGTTGTGGGTTTTTGATCATTGTGTTTGTATCTGATGCCTGTGATCATTCTCTTGTCCTTATTGTTACACAAAGTGTAACCCTATCAATTTTAACAAGAAGACTGACAGCGCTGCTCTTTGTTCTTAAACTAAACCACCCCTGAGGTTTGTGGGAGGGACCTCTCGTAATTGTGTGAATGATGCCTGTTGTCACTTGAATAGTTAAGCGTCTTTAGGGATGGCTGGTTGGGTCATCAAACCGTGTGACTCTGACACTGGAGGTCACCATTCTAATGGGATTTCCTGCCTTCATTCAGAAACACAAATAAACCGATGAATAGTTCACATGGAAAAATGCAAAGATTCAACTGCAGTGCTATGATATTTTTCGACACATTTCATATTTGAATTCAAGTCCTTGAGTAGAAATCTGATTGTATAATCCAGAGAAGCACTAAACCACTATCGTTCTTCTCACATTAATTACATTAGCGTGAAAGACCATATCAGGCACCATATCAGAGAACGGTGTGCGTGCCAGCAGTAGATATCACATTAGCTATTAAAAGAAATCCATTTTTGTCATTTGTATTAGGCAACTTAATAACTGAGCTGATTTGTAACAAACTGTCACCATTTAAATAGATTACTCTTAGGATGTATTCACACCAGCCTTGTTTAATTCAGGAAGGTGTGAATGCACAATCAAACTTTAATGTGGATCAAAGAAGTGAACTTTGCCCCCCCTCAAAATGTAGGTGATGGTCCACTTCAAATAAACCAAATATAGGAAGCAGACTACAACAAAGGAGATTGTTGGTAAATACATGTGGCATTGCAATTTGGTCTGTCTGTCCAACTCAAGATCTGCAGCATATTTCCTCCAGACAGTTTTACACAAGGTCCCTGGATGCTTTATATATGGGTTCAGATTGAGATCCTTGAATCTTTTAAAGATTTTCAACATTGGATTTGTGTCAGTTTTCATGTTTTATAATAAATGAAAGTAGTTATCGCTCTGAAAACAAATCATACATGTTTAATGATAGTATCTAATAACATGATTAATTTCTTGCTGATCCAGGAGGCAATCAGGTTGGAAGCATATTTTCACTTTGATGGGTATTCCTGACATACATAATGTATGTTTCCTTTAGTGAATTTACAACATAGCATGGTGGATATGACCTAGGGGATCTGCATCTCTGATTGTCTCTCAGCAGCCAGGATACAGGCTTATCAATGCACTACTTCACATCTTTTTTTGTTGCTTGACAGATTGTTTGTAGCTGTTTTACGAGCTTCAAATCAATCTGACCCTTTAAACATAATGGGGATAGATCGATACAATTTTTATAGAGATACATGGACACATCTAATAAAAAATATATAAAGACATACATCCTCTTAGTCTAGTGTGTTGATTATAGGTTTGGTTGAGCTACAGATGATTTGCAGATTTCAAAGTGTGCCGTGTTTGTTTGGGAAAAGGCTCCATTAGACAGTGACGTAAAACTGTCTTTGTCTTCATTGAACATAACCCCTAAATGTGACTCTCAACCATTATTTTGTGTCCATGAGGTGAACTGATTCATAAGGTGATACTAATGCTTTTTAACAGCTCCATAAGACAATAAAAGGAGCTTCCTCGGTGCTGATAACAGGCTTTCCCATTAACTGGAAGCACTGCAGTCTTCTCTCTCAGACAAATTAAGGTGAGTGTGATCTCTTTATCTCTTTCTCCTCCTGTCTCCTTGTGTCTCTTACATCTTTATATACTTATTGTGTTTTGCAAACCCTGAAGGGCCTGTCCACTGTCACTCCACACAGCACAATCACCAGCAGCATC
Organism: Apogon talboti; assembly: GCA_037367365.1. NCBI lineage: Eukaryota > Metazoa > Chordata > Actinopteri > Kurtiformes > Apogonidae > Apogon > Apogon talboti. Next base: position 21,085,306 of record JAPQRQ010000007.1, read on the forward strand.
GCCAGGAGCATTTCCGGCTCACTCCTCCTACACAAAAGGCTTACACTAAGTTGAAATTTTAACTAAAAAACACACACAGCCTGTAAGGCATCTATCACTTTGCGCAGCAGAATTACTCAAACCTCAGAGGAACATTGTACAAAATACCTTGGCCAATCTCTGGCTAATTACCTGTCAGTCAATCTACACTATCCAAGTGGAGATGGAAGGGAGGAGGTGGAGCTGCGGGCAAGGGTGGAGGTGGTCGAATTTATCGACTTGATAAAGACCGCAGAGACAAGACAGATATAACAAGCCTCTATTCATGGGAGACTACTCCATTTTTCTGTGGATTTGTTTTGAGTTTCAGGGGTGGGCGATGGTGTCACTTTAGCTGGCGTTCGGCATTTGTACAAATCTTTGCAAGAGAAGCATAATAGAGACGATGCAGGATGGAGTTTAAATCACGATTTCCCTAACACTAATCCTTTTCTTAACTTCAACAATGAATTTTATATGAAGTTCATTGCTCTCTTTCTCTCTCAGGCCGTGTGTCATTAATATTCTCGTCCTGACACGCTGCTCTTTCCTTCCTCTGTGTAATAAGTCCGTCTCAGATCTGTCTCCTATGCCTGTCTTTGCTCTGTCAGTTGCGTGAGAGCTGAAGTTCAGTCACAGCCCCCATCTAAGCCTGTAAATATCCCCCACGGCTGATAACTAGACTGGAGCACCATGCCACTGCCTCCCTTTCTCTCTCACTAAATAAAGTGAGATTCAGAGGCAGGGGATTGGGAATGCGGGTGAGTGTATGGCCTCCCAAAACAAAGTGAGATGTATTTGTATGCAGCTCAACAGCGAAGAGTACATTTTCAATAGGGTACGAATGAGCTGGTCCCTGTTGTATTACTGTGCAATGTGTGTGTGTGTGTGTGTGTGTGTGTGTCAGAGCATACAGCCCTGCCTGTGTATTACCAAGTCAACCCCCAGGATTGTTCTCACTGTGATTGATGAAATGCCTCAAAACTAGAGAAAAGGATAGCAGCAAACCAACACAGGGGTGATTAACTAGCTTTCTATCTTCACTAACAGATCATCCTAGAAGAACCTTCAGCATCTCTCTGAAGTAGGATTAGGAGTTTTCAAACGCTGGCAGGAAACACAACGGGTATTCTGTCCACATCAAACAATCCCATTGGTTGTTTTGGATCTGTGGCTGACAGCAACTAGATAATGCCTCATTACAATTTCTTATATAAGAGCTGAAATAAACTGTAGGTCCAATAAGCAGCTCCACCCTCCTCACTGCCCTTGACAGAAAACACAAGACCAATTAGACTGATGTTTCATTTACTCCAACAGTTTTCAAAAGCAGCTGTTTTAGTGAACAGGGTTGTGTGGACTGGCGCACGAGGGACAATGGATTAAAAGATTTATGCTACAAAGTACTTCATACCAAAGCTCATTCAAGCAAACTACAATAGCCCACATATATAAACAGAAACAAACAGCATCAGTCAGGAGCACACTCTCATGCACTTGGTCCAAAGTCTGTGACAGGATTAGCTGCTTGTTTTGCACCAAAGCAACTGATGCCAGAAGTATATGCATTTATTTCACTGTAAAAGCATTTTGGTAATTTTATAAAGCGAGCCCAATGTTATGTTATGTTATGTTATGTTATGTTATGTTATGTTATGTTATGAATAAATGAATGAATTAATGAATGCATTTATTTTGAATGAACATGTCTAAATTTGAGAAAAAAAATTATAAAAACAAAAAAAATTCTAAAATAATATAAACATCATCAAATCATAATATGAACAAGCTCAAAAAAGGAGTGGGCAGAAGTATGCACTTGTTTTTAAAATTCCCACCCCTTTCTACTCACCATGGTTTATAAATCTACCTATTTACTACATAAATGTCCACATACCACATAAATATCCATATCAATAAACATATACACTACATCCATAAAAATATATGTTATGTTATGTTATGTTATGTTATGTTATGTTATGTTATGTTATGTTATGTTATGTTATGTTATGTTTCCAATGACTTCCAAAATGATATATACTGTATGGGTGTTTGTGCAGTTTTGGGTGATAAATTACCATCCTTAGAGACAAGGTGGCAGATTGCAGGCAGCAGAAATGACTCAAAACACTATAAAACATGTTAAAACATATAAAGTAACAGGTGGATTTGGGCTGTGACAAAGCCATATTTAAAGATTTTGGCTTTTTCAAAACACTTACAGGAAGAAATTAGGAAAAACTGTGGATACCTGCACAAAAAAAAGATTGGAAAGAAGTGGACTGACCTGTACCACTTCTGCCTGACCTACTGACTGAGAAGGTGGTTTAGGTCAGCAATCCATTTTCTTATTTGTTGGTGTCTTTGTTTTCTTGTGCAACTGGTTATGGATATTAAATGTTTTCTATAAACCACTGCTGTAGATGAGCTTTACTGTTTTACAGTTCTGTGCTACACTACAAAGTTCCTCTTGGGAGACTGACTGGTTTAAGAACGAGAATTAGAAAAAGATCATAGTTCAGACTGAAATGGGAATTTTAGAACTATCGGTCATCTCCTAACAAACGCAAAGATACAGTTAAAATGTAAAAACTTTCATTCTATTTTCAATCTACATATTACTTTCAACTGGAAACAAGATAAGAGCACCACCATTTCCTGTGTTTTAGTTTAAAGTTTGTTTTTGGGCCTCATCCATCTCAACCTCTTCCTGTAAGGAGTCTGTGGAACAACATCAGCAGACCATCTGTTCAGAGATGATACCATAAAAACGACAATACTAGTGATTATACTGGTTTAATCCCTGTGAAAACAATTGTGGAGGGGTGGAGGGGTTGTGTTGGTCAGAGTCAAGGTAAACAGACATACAATACACATTTAGCCAATAAGAATTTACAGGAATGCTGAACACAATTCTATATCAACTGTTTTTTTTTTTGTAGCTATGACACACAGACCGCATATATAGAAGGATGCAGTGAAAGCTCCCCAAAAGTGTAATGAAAGCATCTGAAACTCTCCCTGGTGGCTGACCGTGTTATACTGTAGATCATTAAATCCACTCTCTAATATTAGTCTATGGGTCCAATAAATTTTCTGATATTTTAAAGCAGTTTTCATCAGGATGATTTATGCTCAAGTTGCCATTTTTTCCTGATCAATTTGTTTTTAATTAGTTACTTGATGATATAAAAGTTGGTGACTGGCAGCTATCATGACCAGTCAACTTCAAGACTCTGTCAGACACATGAAGGAAATGAATGAGGCAGCTGGCGGGTAGGCAGCCGTCACATCCCTGCGTTTCTACTGCACAGATTCTGGCTCCTATTTGTGTCACACAATCAACATGGCAGCTCACATAATTTTGCCGTCACTATTATAAAGCAGCAGGGAACAGCATTGCAGCAAGGATACAGTTTATGTTATGACTGCACAAAATGAATGCAGACAGTCTTTTTGCTGTATCAATACAGGCCTTTGGAGACATAAATCTTAATGCAAGAATTAGGATCCAAATACCAATACATTGGTTTCCTATTCAGGAATGGTTATACTGTATGAAGTATATTTCTGCAAGACACTGCATCGCTTTAAGTCCTGTGACTGATTTTATTTCCCAAGAAGCATAATTGGAAACCAATGCATCCAGTCAAGCATTGACTGAATGGCTAAATGGAAAAACTTTTCCCCAAGAGAATTGGAGCGTTGTAACACCATTGTTCCAGAAGTGAAACATTAATTGCTAGTACCTCACACTTTACCCTGCTTCCACCCTCCTTCCCCCCACTCCACCGTCTCTCTCTCTCTCTGCATGTCAGCACACTCACCACCCAGCTCCTCTGTGGAGATACTGGTGAGCTGGAAGGCTTCGCTGCCCTCGGTCAGGGAGCTGCTCAGGTAGTTGTCTGGATAGAGCAGGCCCGCCCGCACATGGTGGAATGGCATCTTCTCCCTGCAGAGCACACACACAGATGCACACTCAGTCTAAACACCTTTTGAGTGCAAGTGAGTATGTGAGGAAAACAGCAGTGAGAAGGATGTGTGCCTTGTATGTGTGCATGTGTATAAAACCTTGGCTATACCAGCACGGTCGTGAGCTCCTTTTAGAAACACAAGCTCTTGTTGAGGGAACATTGTTCATTCCTCTCTGCTAATGCTCATTTCTGGGAGAAACTGCTGTCTCCTTGTGGCAGAATCACAGTGACAAATTATGTAATCACATTATAATTCAATGCAGTCACAAAAAAAATCCAACTGTTATTGTTCGGATAAATACCATCAGAGTACAATCACGACCTCGGTATTATCAAACAATGATTCCTTTACCGTCTTCACCCTGCTTGCTCTTTGTACAGTCTTCTTAGTGTAGGTTACAGAGGAAACACACTTAAGTCCTGTCATTTGCTATCATTTCTTCTACCCCCACACCTCTCTGATCTGCTGTCTTTCTGTCCCGCCAGACAATCCCTAGTGCCACCTAACACATCACCAAGAGACCCCGGGGCTTGACAGGGCATCAATCACCAAAGGCCGCTGTTGTCGTGTGATCAGTGTGACTCTCTCTCCTGTGATTCATGAGAATTACCCTCTAAGGGTTTTCCCAGTGTAATATTTTGACACTTTGGCAATATGCTTCATGTAATATTTCTGCCAATAGTACACGCCGAACTGAAGTGAGCCGAGGTGAAACGGGACAAGAAAAAAAAAAGGATGGGGAAGGAAGAAGGAAAAGAGATCCCGGGAGCATTTGTTGAGTATGCTGCTGCCAGACAGGACAGATAGAGATAGAAGTGGGGATGTCTCTGTAACAGGGAATATATCTAAACAACTCCTCTCCTCCCCTCCCCTCTCCTCTCCTCTCCTCTCCTCTCCTCTCCTCTCCTCTCCTCTCCTCTCCTCTCCTCTCCTCTCC
>JAPQRQ010000007.1:21095714-21113133 GCA_037367365.1 Apogon talboti
AAGGTTTCACTGGATCAGTGCTACTTCAACATCTCCCCTGGGGAAGTGTGTGTGTGTGTGTGTGTGTGTGTGTGTGTGTGTGTGTGTGTGTGTTTTCATTTATCCGTTGTTCGCAGCTTTAAAGAGTCATTGATGACCAATTATGGTGCTTAGGAAATGACATCAGCCGCAGTACTTAAATGATGCAGTGTGTCTAATTTCCCCCTCCTCTCCCAACCCACCACCCATCCTTAAATTTTCTTCTTATTCTTGTTCTTGTTCTTTGTGGGCCAGGCGTCAGGATCCAGGACTGCTCGCTGTTTTCCTTGAGGACGCGCTTTCCTCCCTCATTATCTGCTGATCAGACTGTCTGTGTTCACGCGCTCTGCCTCTGATTAGAAAACCCCACTCTCCCATTTACATCCTCTATACTAATAACTGCATCTGGTGTTTTTCTCCGCCTGTGGGACCCCACCAGCTCAAATCCAGCCGTAGCCTTGAGGATGAAAACTGAGTCTCCCGCGGTGCTGCACCGTTATAATTAAAAGTGGTTACAGCAACTTATTTAACCACCCAATCTATTCCCCTCCCGTTGATTGTAAAGGGTTAATACATTATGAGGGAGCCTCGGGGGTTTAGCAGTAGAATGATGTTTGTCACTGGGAGTTGGAGCTTCAGTAGAAAGTAAAGATAACACAAGTAGGCCGTGAACACTTCACCCTCATGCTCTGACAGTCCCAGTTAATGGTGCTGATAAAGGATTCTGAACAGATGTAAAAATGAGCCAAGTCTAAGATAAAACCTCATTAAATTCATGCTTCATTCATTTTTATAAACGTCTCGTCGAAGATGTGGAAGTGTCCGTCTGTGCGCTGTCCGTGGTGCTGAAAGGCTCTCCGCACACAGGACGACTGAAGGTGAAGCAATGCGCCTCATGTCAGCATTTCCAAACAACTTAACCTCAATGAGTTTAAATCACATTTGTTCAAAGGAACAAGGATGGTCTTGAGAGAGACTTAGAGGCAATTTCCTTCTCATACATTACCCAGAAACATTGAATACATCCATAAATGCCATCTGATTGATATAAATGTCCCGAATTAATTAGATTAATATGTTTCTATTCAGTAACATTATTATGGTACTTGAACCAAACAGGAGACTGTGCATCATAAAAACCAGCAATGTTTCTTTTGTGGAAATGTCCAGATGCAATTTTAATTTTAACATAATTTGATCATCTCCATGGAGAAGAATATATGACCACTCCTATTTATGGCTTTGCAAGAAGGATTATGCAAAAATTATTCCACCAATTTTCATAAAACTTGGTGGATGAGTAGAGTACAAACTGATGAAAGACATTTAATTCTCAAGTAGGTTCATCCATAGAGGCGGAGGCTGGAATTGTTGTTTTAGGTCTGAAGATAGTGCGATTTAGGTGTGAGTGAGGCCTATTGATCACATTGAAAAGAATATTTTTTCTTAAACATACAAACTTTAAGTGTTTTAAAAACTAAAAAACATTGTTATATGTTTCACATAGAACTCCTCTAGCTGTTCAGTGTCTCTGAATTTAACATATCATACACACAATGGACCTTAAAATCAGCTAATTGTGTAATTGTACAGACAGACAGACAATCAATACTAGGACTTATGGCTGTTACAGTCCCTTTACATATAGAATTAACTTATCTGACTGCACTACATTCATGTTGCAGCTGATTAATTGTGCAGCTCTGGTTTTTCACTTTATGTAGAAAATGAACTCTCCAGTGACACCAATTGAATAATAAATAAGAACTTTGTTACCATGGTAACAGTCAGTGACATTAACTACTGCCACCAATGGACAAAAAGGAGGTAAATAAAGGTTATAAAATTTGTAGGAAGAGTAGACTACTGACCTCAAAAGGTCAGTAGAAGTCTCCATTCCCTTTTTGTCTTATTTTACATTTAATCTAGTTATTATCAAGCCTGGGACATTTTTTCTGGGTCTAATCCAGCTCCTTCATGTCCATATTACTGGAGTCCATCTGCTGTCCCAAGTGTCCATTTGGCCTTTTTCTCAGAAGTGCAGAGCCAGCTGTGCTGCCGGCGTCTGGCCAGGTGATAATCTAAATCTCATGGTGAGTTCAGCACAGGTGTTTTAAAATCCAATTTAAGTGTTTGGGGTTTTTTTTTCTGTGGCATTGGTGGATTCTAATTAGTTTGTTTTAAACTCTAAAAACCAGTAACTGTGTTTGTTGTGCTGAAAAATGTGTTACAGTTTCTTCACCTGAATTTATGTTGGATTTATTGTGCATTACCTGAGAGCAGCGACAACTGGCATCAGTCTCCACAAATATGGTGAGAGGCGTCACAGGAGGAAGCATAAACCTCAAATCAAATACAGCCACATGGACTATGACCTCATGACAAATCAATAGGGAGTAATCAAATGTGGCTGCTTGTTTTCTTGGTAATGTTTGCTCTGTCAGACTGTTTATTGCACGCTAATAGAGATATGCGCTTATCCTGTCTTCTGAGCTCTAATCATCCCGTAAATGTGACCATGACTGAAATGCAGCCTCAAGAGCCAGATGAAGCACTCTGTTTATTTCAAGTTAGGCTGTTGACAACAGAGAGTGTCACAACATATGGGCAGCAAAAGAGGGGAATAGGAGGCCATAAAAAGTCTTAAAAAAGTTAGGATTTATGGTGTGATGGTTAGCAGAACTTGGGAAGACTTGGGTATAAATTACACAACAAGTAAATGCATGAATAAGCCTAAAAAGAAGTTTATTATAAAAGGGATGTCAAACTGCAGTATAACAGTGTAGCACATCATAAATGTAACAGGGCAGAATTATAATATAGACTGGAGAAGTCTTTGTTGAGGTCAGAGCTCTGCAGTCTTCTGAACACAAACATTAGCATTTCAAAGTTAAGATATGGCAATTTACTTCCTCCATGACACTGAAAAGGTGATGATAATGTGCTGATTTAATAGCCTCTCTGCGAGCAGTGTATTTATCAGAATGAAAGGATTATCTCAAATGGCACCGCTGCTTGTGATTTCACTTGAGTCCTGTGATGATAAAAACACAAATTGTGGAAAGGAAAGCTCCATCCTCCCTCTACTACTCTGTGAATGTGTAGAAGTTCTATACTGTCGTTAGGTCTATAGTACTTCAAATACTTTTCATATAAATTCTGTCTACTTTCTACACTTGCAGCTGGCAGAGACTGCTGCCTCGCAAAATGGAAACCTGGCAGCCAAAGGCACATGGGAAGGCAGATTACGGTTTCATACCACAACCTCACTGTATAACACATTCAACAAATCTCTCCAAATCCAACCTCATTTTCATTAGTATTTAAATATTGCCATCATCCATTCCACTCCACATTCCTGCCATTCTTTTACCTCGTCCTGCAGCAACAGTGACCTTCCACGGGGAAAAAACAGGATCCTGTCAGCCAGAGTTTTCTGCCGCAGGCATCATAGAAAATTAAATTTAAAATACTTAAGCAGATAAATTCTCAGTCACCTATGCACTCAAGATTGTGAACAGGATGAGGTACAAAAATAATCAGCGTCTTAAGTGTGTTACAGTGTGTTTATACGTCTGCATTCAACAGACAGGGTAGGAGTGGCAAGAAAGATCAAGAGAAATGTCATGAAGTAAATTGATGGAGGTTGGGATGGCACCACACATAAAGAAACACATAATTAAACAGCGAGATTATTTTTTAAAGGTCATAGAGAAACAATAAGGTTGGCCACTCAGTAGGCCTGTGATGAATAAGCGTACAGACACATACACACATACACACACACACACACACACACACACACACACACACACACACAAATACATTCTCCTGTAAAATATACAATACCCTCAAGAGCCTGAGGTAAAACTTAAGGTTCCCCTCAGGAAGGTTATGTCTCCAAGACCACATGAATAATGCAACACAGAGTGAATTTAACATCCAGGTCTTTGGCGAATAGAGTGTGTGTAGAAACATATACACAAAGAGAGAGAGACAGGTCTGACTGCTGGATATAAGTCAGAAACATAAGAGCTGATAATGAACGACTTAAAACCTTTAACATCGAATCAACATATTCAAAGGGTTTTGACTAGTTATTCTGTTATAATTATCTAGCATTTGAGCAATGTAGTTTTGTTATGTTTTATTTTTTTATTACTTATGGAAAATAAAAGTCAAATTTACTATTTGCCATTTCCTTTACTTCTTTTGTTATTAATTCCTATTTTTCAAAATGGATATTATTTTTGTATTGTTATTCTTTTTAGTCTTGCTATTATTTTGTTACTGTATTTGATGATTTTTGTAATATTCATGCTAATAAAGCACCGAGTTGAACTGAATATAATTCAGTTCAACCAAATTAGTCATTCATTTATTTTCCATAACTTAATCCTCTGGAGGGTTGGAGGGGTCTGGAGCCATTCCCAGCTGACATTGGGCAAAGGCTGGGTGGACATGGACACCATGGACATATCACCAGTTCATCACAAGTGAACTGAATTATACTGAATTTAATTCATTTGAATTTATAACTGAAAGACTGGATGTGTTTTAACCTGCAGGGCCAGTGCAAGCCTGGATGGGGCTCTAGGAAGAGTTTAATGTATGGGGCCCCTCACTGATCAATACTACTATTATTAATGCTTGAAGGACATGTCCCTTTTCCCCCTCTTTTCTGTTTTCCCCATGTGTATAGAGGCCTGTAACCTAACATTAATCTGGCAGACTGAATCAAAATGCAGTTCATCACATCAGCTCTAACAGAGGAAGCAGGAAATGATTAAACCAGCATTATTAGTTCACCATCCTATTAATACAATAGTGCATTTCCCGTAAGATTACCAATGACATAATGTGTCTCAAAAAACAAAACATTTCAAGCCCTCATTTCCAGGGCTCTTGGGGGCCCTCTGTTGGCTAAGGGGGCTTCAGTAGCTTTAGAAGTAGTTTTACCTTACACTTTGGGGCCATATATGTGCCAAAACTTACAGCAGTGCAATTCAGACTCACAAATGTCATAAAGGCGACATTATGATGCATTTTCCACCAAGTTTCTTTAAATTAATTCTTCAAATCATTGTAAAGATACTTCAGGCTGGACGAGAGTAGTTGGCAAAAAACAACCAATGGACCAGCCAGCTAACAAAGCCAAACGCTCATGTGATTTCACTGGAGAGAAAAACTGCATAATTATTCAATATAAGATCAACACACTCACAAAACAAATGTTCATCGTGGGTCTAATTTCTGCCTCTAGGTAAAGCGCAGATACAATTGGCTTCATCTGTTCTCTAATGCCTCAAAGAATCTTCAGTAGACTGATAGCACCTCTGAATGTAATGTGAAGAATGAATGTAAAGTAGCTCATCTCTCTCCCACATAATGAAGAACCACAGTAAGGATTATAATGCTGGATAGTGTTTTGATGGACTGAATATTTTATGGTTGTATGGTAACATTTTCAAACTCACATCCCTGAAAATCTATCATGTGCACTTAAGTCACACCAACATCTACCTTTTGCTCATTTTTCCAGCTCTAGATAGAAACTGTGTTTGTGAAGGAAAAAGAGTTTGTATCAACACTCAAAAATGGAGCAATTTATATGTGCAAGTATATCTGATCTCTGCTCTGCATATTAAAAATAATGCTCATGGTGTGTAACTAGGACATAACTGGGAGATGGAGAGTGCCTCTTCGAAAGTCAATGAAGCTCTACCTGTAAGCGCTCAGTGAAAAATCCAAAGTACAGTGTGTCTGACAGCCTGTAATGACATTAGCCACGGTAACTTTAACCTAGTTTGTCGTCTCTGCTGTCCATGGACCATAAAATTAGGAATTACTGCCAACTTTGGAGAAGTGACAGGCGAAGTGAGAGCAACTGCTAACGAGTTAGCGGTGCAGTGCGACTACTCCCATGACCTGCACCAACTGGAGACATGATGGATGCTTCCTCAAAATGTAACATGACTTCCATTTAGAGATTAGTGAGTGGCTCATCATCCCTTTTAAAAATACACCCAGGAAAACAAACGCACGTAAGACAACAAACATGCACAGGAACGCATGCACGTACACATTATGGACCAGTGTATCACCCATCTACTTGTCAGTTAGTGTCAACTGTTGCATACTGTGATCCTGTCCTGTGAAATACAAAACAAAATATGACATTATTTTAATATTTCACTTCCTTGTGTAATAATCTCATAATGTTTTGGTAAATTAAAAGCTTAATTTAACCCAGAGTTTCCCCAGCATTCAATAAAAACTGCTAAGCCTTGGGACAATTTCATTTTTAATGGGTTTCAGGGGAAGTTTCAGTGCTACATGACAGTCTAAATGCTGCTATAGAGGTTTTTCCATCTTCAGAAAGAAAAAAATTGGAAGCGACAGACTGAAATCTTTTCATTTTTTTGCCATGAAAATGTTCAGAGGTAATGCATTAAATATCAAGGAACCTGCATTGCAAAAAAAAAAAAAATCCAGAAAAAAATCTCAGAATCAGCCTTCAAACATGTTATATCAGCTGAATCCCCACAGATATACACACATACACCCCCCCCACACACACACACAGCATGAATAAATCTCACACCTTGGTAGGTTTAAGCTGTTCTAGTCTGTTTTCTCTTCTGAGCCAGGCAGCTGCCAGTCCATCATCCCTCCAGACACCGAATTCAGCAGCAGCACTTTTCTTCTTATCCTGTCTGGTTCCAAATGGCTAGAGTTTGAATCAGCCTGAATTTATAACAAAAAAAAAAAAACACACGTACACACATACAGTACACGGATTGGGTCAATAAACCACACAAAAAAAAAAAAATCCACATATTTGTGTTGGTACCTCTTGTATTTTGTTTATAACAGTAGGTCTGCATGGTATGAGGAAAATCTGCCATGAGTGATAAAATATAGAAAAATAAAACCTTGCAGTCGCTGCCATACTGACACCATTAATCTCATCAAATGTTCACATGTTGAACATGAAATCATTGTGTATAAGTAAAGCGATTTTTCTTCATCATCATGTTTCGGAGAGACTTTTTTTTTTGTACATGTCACAGTTATGATGTAAGCAAGATTTATTGGCCATATCCTAGTACCTACAGTTGCAGTAAAACAGTAAAAGCACACATCAGGGCTGAAGTTAATAATTATTTTCATTGTCAGTTAATCTGTGGATTATTGCCTTGATTAATGAAAACTTGTTTGGTTTGTGAACAACCAGAAAATGGTGAAAAAAAAAAACCTGAAAGATTGTCCTCAAATGCTCTGTTTGATCCACAATCAAAAGGTGTTGAGAAGAAATCAGAAAATAGCCAGAAAATAATCACATTTAAAAAGCTGCAATCAGAGGGAAAAAAACCCTCAAAAATTCAGAAATTAATCAGTTAATTATCAGACTAGTTCTCAATTAATTTAATAGTGAATAACTCATAATTTAATCACTGCAGCTCCAGCGCACATTAAACTCTGTTGTTAATTTAAGCCGAAAGAACCCAAAATATGAAACAAGATGGAAAAAAGGAGAAAAGTGTAGCACACAGTGGCCTGTTTTTGTTTTGTTTTTTGTTAGTTTATTTTGTTTTGTTTTTTTAAGATGCGTTATAGGCACGTGAATGAGTGGCTTTTTAAAGAGTCAGGAAAAAGCCTCACGGTGGAGTTACTTTTACACATACACAAAACCATAAACTCACTCACAGACACTCACAAAAACCACAGAATGAAACATCATCAACCACCTACACAAACACACACAAACACCAACACTTATCCATATAATTTAATAATTTATATAATGTGGATTTTTGTCGGATGTCCCCATAACATGACAAATTCCAGCCCACACACACACACTGAGCACCACATGCTGGTAACAAACGCAAATGAGGTTTAATTAAAACACGATTAAATTACTTTTAATTCTTGATATGGTAATGTTGCTGGCATCGCAGCTACTCTCTCAGAAAGTCTGGGGGATAAAAATTAACAGGATTACAAGTTCAACTGAGCTTAAAAGTTCCCCACGTTCAAAGTATACAAACAATTCTGACACACAATAGCAACTAATTAGGGACTCACTGCCCCTTATCAGGGAAAAAGGCAACACTCAGAGGATAAAAACATCATCCAGCTCTTAAAGTTAAAGAGGACATTATATGTGCATAATTAATTTTTATTTGGGAAAAAGGTGAATTAGCAATACTGCAGGAAAAAATTAAATGTACTCTATTAACTCAGAGGTTTCTCGGGCAGGAAATTAAAATGAAATATTGTTAAGTATTTTTGTGTCTTTATTCACCGGGGGAGAGGAGAGTTAGGAAATAACAGGCTTTAAAAGTGGCCATTTCAGGTCAAGGTCAGCAGAGTCTTAACACCACAAAGCATCAGAAAAAACTGAGGGATATGGGATGAGAACTGTGAAGAAACAACTTTTAGAGTCAAAGAATGTGACAAAGTGATAAAAGCTAGAAGCACTGGACAAACCTCTAAGTGAAAAGAATGGAGTTTGATGATGCAATTGCAGCATTTGATTGGTTTGTATTAAACCAGTTTGATTATGAAGCTTATGAAGGTATAAAGTTATTATTTTTGTTGATCCACGGTTCAGACTAAACTGTGACAGTTCTGACCTTGTTTGGACGATTCCAAACAGATCTTTAGTGCAGCTATTGACAACAAAAACTGTACAGAAAACAGGTGATTTGTGGATTTACTGTGGCCATTTTCTGTCCCAAAAACAGAGCTAAGCTAACAGAGCTATAATGTAAACTATCAGTTGATGTAACATGGCGGATGATAAGATTTTTCATAGCTGTAAGTGTGTTCTGGTATAGGATTTCCCCCTTCTAGAAGAGTTTGGAATATTAACACTATAGAAGCCTTTATCATCGTCATGACCACACATCTCAGAATAGGACTGTAAATTACTCAGTAATTATCTGGGAAATACTGTATGAGGTTAATTATAACATACTGTTGGGTGGGTGTCACTGTACATAAGTAGGTAAATACAGATAAGCTACAGCTGAAATACTAAGAAAAACCTCCAACATTATCTGCCAATCTTAGATGTCTACAACGTAACTTGAATTGATGCGTAATAGAAACGTGTAAACTGGTCACTGGTGCTTAGTTGTATTTTCTTTTACTATTTAAACTGTGGTTTCTCTGCATTTACCTACAATTTATCTTTTCAAATTACCAAACAATATATTATTATTTACTATATGTAATGGGTAACTAGTAACTAGGGAACTGTAAAAGGAAGGTTCACTAATAAAAAAAATATCTGTTGCTGCTATCAATTTCAAACGTTTCCATTTTGTTATTTTTCAGATTTCAGTAGGACCTGATAAAGCAACAGGTCAAATAACATTTACACAGCAGCCGTGTGCTTCAGGTACCTTATTTCAGGAGATACATATCGTAGATAACAATACATGGACAAGATTTGACTTATCTCAGACTCTCAGATCTGTCCTCTGCTGCTCTGAGTAGGTCCTTTGGGTTGAATTTAAAAAGGCCGTGCTCTTCAGTCTTCATAGCCAGCGTCTACGGCAGCATGTCAAAGTAGTCTGGAGATTATTGCAAGTGAAGATCATTCCCTGCAGATAATAATTCCCTTGTCAATAATGCATGAAGTCATATAAATCACAATACATCTGTTTATCTTGCCGCCCCAAGGTCACTCCTCCTCTTCCTCTTTCTTCCTCCACTCATCTATTTTTCTCGGCGCCCCTCACTCCTCCCCCACTAAGGCTGCCTGAACATTAAACCCATCATCCGTTCATTCTGGTTGTCCCTACTGTCTCTAAACTCTAACTCAGCCTTGTAAATAAGTGATGACCATCTTGGCGTGATTGTAAGTTAGTTTGTTTACTCTGAGACAGACTGCAAAACTCAAACATTTCTGCTCTGCTGAAGGGCACATCTGTGCCTGTGTGCACGCTGCAGACCTGTAAATGCACCTACATGCATGCGCCATTATGCACTCGCACTCGCACTCGCACACAGGCACATGCACAACCACGACAGTGCAGCTCCACGCCTGAATCCCTGCTGAGCCATCACAAGTCACGGCTCTCTAGATTAAATAACATCAAATTAGATTAAAGTAAATGAAACATCAGTGAGGAGCGGAGGGACGAGAGGGTGGAGGGGTTGTGCAAGGATAGCGAGAGGAGGTGGGACAGACAAACAGGCAGCAGGAACAGAAGAGTTTGTGAAGATTTAAGGTGAAACAGGGGTCACAGAGACAAAGAGGTGAGGGAGAAGAGAGAAAGGGGAAGGTGAAGTAGAGGAGAAAGAGGCGATAATGAAGGAGCATGGAGAGGGGATGAGCAGAGAGCAGAGGTTACCATGTGTGGGAATGTGCACCTCTGCATAGGTGTGAGGTTTTTCTAAAGGCACCATTGTGAGGACATTTTTGGTGGTCCTCACAACTTTAACTGACTTTTAAAGGGTTAAGATTTGGGTTAAGGTTAGCTCAAGCTTGGTTCAGAACAAAGATCGAGGACAAGATGAGCTGAAAACTTGTAATTATTTGCAAAACACCGGTGTGCAATGTTCTGAGAACATTCTAGTTTATACTGATGCAACTGTGTATTATTTCCATAGCAACGACTCTGCACTTCCAGTGGTGCTTCAGGCTTTTTTGTAGCTGAATATAATTTGTAGCATCTTAAAATATGAATAAGGATAGCGGTAGTGAGTTACAGGCTGCAGTTGCATTTCTTGTTTGGATAAAATGGTGAAAAATATACAAAAAAATGACACATTATCTCCTCCAACTTTTCACAGACTGACACTTGGCCAGTGTGTCTCATTTTGACGACTAGAGCATTCTTAGAGGGGCATTTTTCAAGTAGTCCAGGCTACTGTTGGGTGTGTGTGCGCGCGCATATATGTGTGTGTATGTGTGTGTTTAGGTTGGATTAGGGTTAGGAAAAGGGTCAGGGTTAGGGTTGAGAAAATATTTTCAGGCATTTTCCCACGTGAAAATCTTCAAACTATGTTGTTCGAAATAAACCACCGCTATCAGGGTTTTTGCTACTAAACTACACAATCTGTCCCATGTTGTCAATTTCTGACAACTTACATTAACTTCTATCTGGTACCCTGGTTGCTGAAAATGTATGTTATATGGGTAGCCCGGGCCTTAAACAGACAGGGAGAGCTACTAACTAAGCAGCAGTATGTGACCACTTGGGAGAGAGAATGGACTAAAAAAATGACAGATGACAATTTTTTCCCATTTATTGGAGCAATTCCATCATCTACAGGAGTTAGTGTCGCCTCGTAGCTGAATAAGCAGAGAAAACACTATTGAAACAGGACTTCACCAGGGAAACTGCTGATGATAACACTGCACTTCTTAGTGACAGCAGAGCTACTGCCTGTAAATACTGAGAACCAACCACTGGTGGCTGGACCAGCTGAATGGCAGGAGATGCCATCAGTCTGATTGAGTCGAGCTGAGACAGGACACTTCGCACCACTGTAATGTTTCACTGCAGTGTCCTGAAACAGTCTCAATGTGGATCTTTGGTCTGAGCTGGGCTCTTGGGGAATGTCACATTACGTCAAAAAGACAGAAAAACATCATGATAGTGTGCATACCTGAGTTCTCCTTAAGTTATAGGGACATAATTCCGTTTTCTCAGCGTGCTTTATGGAGAAGCTGATCCACCAATGTAGATCATTACATTTTAGGGTTCAGACTTGTTTTGCTTCAAGGATGTATTGTGGTTCAAGGCTAGAGTAAGCCATGTAATAAAAGTTAATGTCCTTTCTAATGCATGCTGTCTGTGTATGTGTGAATGTGGTGAGGGTATTTATTAAGTTATGAGAATGTAAATCTGTTTCAGTAATCGTCTATGGGAATACAATGCGTATCCAACAATAAAAAAAAACACTCCTCAGTCACCAACACCTCAACAAATGCAGTATATTCCATGAGAAGCAGGTTTTATTAAACCACATTTTGGTCATACTCTGTGCATGTGATGTTGACATTGAACTCCCTGTTCATGTCTGCAACTTGGTAGTAATAAACTTTATGAACCATCCTCTCTGCATCCAAACAAACATGCAGTGATGCTTTGGAACTGAAACTACAACAGGTCATTGTAATGCAAAGAGGTTAAGAGCTGTTTTAATGTTAAGTTTGGGCATGTTGTGCTGAAAGTAAATCACAAAGAAATTAGCATAAGTCCCCTAAACACTTGGAAAGTCAAAGCAGGGGATGTATTTTTGTTTTTACCCCTTGGCCATCAGCCGCAGGGGTATTGTTGTACTCTGCAGTGTCCATCTGTGTCTGTCTGTCCACTGGTGTCAACACTATTACTCCTCACCAAATCATCTCCTGAAACTGAATCAGGAAACACAGCACGAGAACAAAAGAGAAACCGACCCAGAACAACCGCTCAAATAAAAAAGCCTTAGACTTTGTTCATCTACAGGTCAGGTGACCGTGTTAAAAAGCTGGTGATGATGTGTGGATGCAACTTCAGAAGCTCTGGGACAAGTTCTTTGGGCGTCAACATTGACCTTCATTTTCAAGGACAAATTGGACTGCAATGTTGACCTACATTTTTCAGGTCTTTCAGGGTCAGTGCATGGTCATAGGTAGGAGGGAGCAGCAGGGGTACAGGTCCAGGGCAGCAGTTAAGATAGTTAATATCTAGGCACTGTTTACACAGGGATATAGGAACAAACAGGTGACAATAGACAGTCGCCATGTGACCATACCAAAAAGCACATACTTCATATTATGTGACATTGCATATATTGCTAAGTCACAAGTCAGTAAATTTAAAAAAATCAACTTATCTTTAAGGGTTGAATAAAGTAAGTAAAGTTTGAGGCAATACTTTTTGTCATTTGTGTCCTTTGTGTTATTCCACACAGCAAAAACCCAGGGAGGAAATGTGAAGGCACAACCAAACATTAATAAATATGATATATAAATGGCTGAATTTGAGCAGGAGAAGATCTTATCCAGCCAAAATAAAACATGCTCAAACTAAATCTGGGTAAAATGAAGTTGTGGTGGTATGTAGTGTACTGTACACTGGTGGAAATGTGCAGAAATGTTATACAAAATAAGACAATTTGATGATCAAATGAAATGTGAATCTGTATGATCTGTTATGGTTATGGTCTGATGCCATTTTAGATTAAATCTACAGAACAATTATTGATTACTAATTATTAATGGTTTAGGTATGCCATTACAGTGTGTTAGTCATTAAATTATATACTGAGAAGATCCATCAATAAGTAAAAGTGTGTATTCTGCATGTAAAAATAATCCTTAGATCAGTCAAATCAGGGATCTGTTAGCCTAGAGGAAACTCTGAAACTCATTTGGCTCTCTTCCACTGAAACTCATCATCTCAGCTGACAATGATTTCTGCCCATCTTTGAGTCGTGTCCCTTTTTGAAAGAAATCCCAAAGCCATGATCTTATGGTTTGCATCAGCGACGGGATTTATCCCTGTCAGGAAAGATCCCATGGCTGACACAAGCCGAGAGGAACGTGGTTATCGGTCTCTTCATTCTAGTCAGAGCACCAGAGCTGTCCATGCAAGAGGAGAAGGATTGTGGTAGTTACTGATGCAAACAGGAGCATAGGCACAACAGAGCTGGCTCAGAAGTTTGCCTTATACATTTGTCAGAATTTGAAAAAAATAAAACCAAAACTGAACTTTAAAGGGGTTGTATGCAGTATTTACTGAGGCTGTTTGCTGTCTACAAACAGAGCTAAGCTAACAGAGCTATAATGTAAACTATCAGTTGATGCAACACATAAAGATTACAAGACAGTGTTAGTTTGACCGACTGTGAAAATAACAGCTATGAGTTTCCGTTTAAAGAAGAAAAACTTGACGAACATGCGTAAACAACGAGCTTTATATTTCATTCAGTGAGTGATACAGTCTGTGGATTCATAGTGTTGATTCATTGGTGGCTTTGGTCCGAAGTGTTTTCTGCTACATGACTTCCTCTTGCTGTTGAGAGTTTGAAATATCAATACTACCCATAATCCCTTTAATGATCATTTGTTTCTTGTGTCATTGTTGTCTTGTCTGACTGAAGTAACACAGTGCATACTCATGTACCATTTTCAAGCTTACTGTCTAATAACTATATAAAAAATAGGCTTTTTTTCCCATTTGGATATAATTGCAGGGCTGAAAACCAGAAGCCAAATCATGCAGGGTGTCCAATGAGATATTCCCATAAATATACAAACAGAAGGATATGTGTCTGTGTGAGTATTTAAATTCAGTTTATTATACCCTGTTTGCCATGGGAATTATCATGACTGCATATTAGAGACATATGTTCACTAGACTAAGCCTAGAAATCTAAAGCAGCTGTAATTTCTCTTGCAACATTGCATAACATGACTGTTTACAGAGCACGGTGTAACAACAAAAGCCTGTTGTGTTCCATTCATGCTGTACTGAAGGGCCATAACAGCCCTGTGGAGGGTTACAATTGCAAAGCAGAGATATTTTGCAACTACAATAGCATCCTACACTTTTTGTGAGTAATGCTCTGCCTCTCTGGCGGTGAAGTGCCCTATAAAGTCCCCGCTGCAGCAGGTGAATAGAAGCGCCGTGTTTCCTCAGGTATTAATATCACCCCTGGGAAGGAGCACTAAACTGGAGTCTGAGGCAGACGACCGTGGAGGGGATCTTCATTCGGTGGTGGGCAGTAAATCAACTCCTGCTAGAGGCACAAGGAGGCTGAAAACATAGCGAGTGATGGAGTTCTACCTGCCTCCGTCTCCTCACCTCTCAGCCGTCCCGCTCACTCCGATCCATCGACCCCTCGACACCTTCAATTTCCCTTTCCCCCCTCCACTTTCCTACTCCTTTTTTCTTACATGCATGTTTTTTCCCTTTGGCAAGTCCGCTCACCCCCTTCATTTCATTCCACTCCTTCCAACTTAGATTTAATTTCACTCCTCTACATCGCCCTCTCCAACCACCAACCCAATTTTCTCAGCTCATCGTCGCCGGTTGCCTTCCCTATCATCCACGTCTCCCTCTTTTCTTTCTACTCATCCTCTCTGCTTGCATCCCGCTGGCACAATCCCCAGAGACACTGAAAAGGAGGTCAGCTTTGTAACAACATAGGTTCACATTTCATTGCCACAGCATTGGGCCTGCCAGCATGCGGGATTGATGGTTTGGGGGTTTCTGCTGGCCCAGAGAGTAACTGTAGAGACGTCATCCTCAGAGAAAACACAGAAAGCAAATGCCAAGAAGGACATATGGTGTACTGTATCTGAGGTGGTCTGTGAACACATGGATGAAGCGCCGACCTGGACCCGTGAAATGTGACACAAAGACAAAGATGAGGGGAAGAAATTCTGGTTAATTTAAATCATTGTGGAAAACAAACTTTCTGTTATCAGAATGGAAAGACATGAAATATTCTTACACATCTTACACCGTATAATGTGAGTCTAAAAATTACAGCAGGGTATCTATGACACAGTATTGGACTTACTGTACTGACTCATCTGAAACAGTTTATATGTAAGCTTCTGTTAAAACCCTCAAAGCCCTAAGGAGCCACAATATATCAATACATTGAAATAGTTCAAGTAAAATGCAGTTTCTCAGCTGCACCAGTTATGACATACTGTATTTGGACGTTCAGAGGCTCCGTAGTGAAAATGGAAACACACTGACTCAATAGTAAAACCCATGGAGTTTGACAAATGACTGGTTGGAGATACATATGTTATATTTTTATGTTCAGTTAATGATTTGTTTTGATTTAATAGCCTTTGAATTTCCTCTGAGATTTTATTAACATCTACATGGTCAGTAAAAGAAACACAAGGAAATACCTGATTTTCATTCACACAAGCACAAGCTGTAAACAATAGCTGGTTATGGACATCAAGACAACGTGACACTGGATTTAACAAAGCAAACACTTCACATCCTTCCATTGGATGTTTACTGCAGCGATAAATATGCCTCAACTGCAACAAGTTCTGTAACTCTGACTGAACTAACTCTCTTTTCAGCAAGCATCAATTTGGTAGAAAACAAAACAAAAAAAAGGACTACTATGACCTCTTAAATAAATTATACAGCCTTACTTTTAGATATGAAATGCCATAATTCATCTAATTTTTAACTATTATATTTGTATGCGAGAATTCTTTAACTAGCGTATGAATTCTTGAGTTCTGGTAACAAATGTGCTTGTCCTTTAACCGCCAAATTTATCCTTCTGTCTAAGTGAATATTTGTGCCAAATTTAAAGAAATCAATCTGTTCCTGAGATACTGCATTCATGGACAGATGAGCTGAAAACATAATGCCTCCAACCACCGTCTATCGCTGTCAGGGAGGGAATAAAAACAGTGCATTTCTGAGTTTGTGTTAAGTTGTTTTACAGGTATCTGGGGGTATTATTGAAGTGTGATGACAGGCGACCTACAGTTCACCCGTCTGCACCGCTGATATACACCACAGAAAATCACAGACACCACTTCCCTCTGTGTAGCTCTCAGATATCCTTCTCCTGCAGTCCTTATTTGTGTGTCTCCTGTCATCTGTTTTGTTTCATATTGTGTCTCACGCTTACTGACTAACAATGTACGGGAAGCTCTTTGAACTGAGCTGAATGGAGGCAGGCAGAGATAATGAACTCGATACAGTAAGTGTTTGATTTATTAATACTAATGAGAAGATGAGTGCAGATGAGCAGTGTTGAGCAGGTGTGAGTTCTGGAAGCGACGTGTCAACACACATTAAAATGAGAAAACTGGGGTCAAGACAGGGGCAAAAAACAAGAGTAGAAGGTGATATTTGGCCTTGTTTGAACTACAGCACCGGGCAAAGGTCTCCATCTGTTGCCAGTTTAATGCCCAATAAAATAGTGCCTTCATAGCACCACTTTTATTGGTCTCCATCCGACCAAACAAAGCACTCCTCAGTCACCAATGCCTCAACTCGCTAACAATATTAGCTGACAGCCAGGTCAGATCAAATCACACACTGGTAGTAAAATAAAATGCATGTTAATGACGTCTTACTTATCTTGCATAAAGCGTGCCTCTTTTACTTGCTAGTAATAAACATAATCCTTTCCATCCTTTCAGCATATAAACATAAAATGGTGCATATGAACACACATGTTGTAATGAAAGACACAAGATCCTCCAAATGTGGCTTTTTATAGATGGTGCAACTACAGCATAATAATTTGTCGGGGGTTTTTTTGTCCACGTGGACATGTAACACACACTGAAATTGAACCTCTGCATTCAACCCATCATTGGCTGAACATGCAGGAACACATCACACACTGCAGAACAGGAGCAGTGGGCTGCCATGTCAGGTGCTTGGGGAAC